>CAWLCU010000348.1:600000-1061013 GCA_963855975.1 Andrena chrysosceles | reverse complement strand
CCAATCGTCTTATATGCTTTGCGACACCCCACTGACAGTTGTGACTGAGATCTTGGACCTTGGTGTTATGTTTAATTCTTGTTTAGATTTTCGTAACCATTATAGCATTATCACTCGTAAGGCGATGAAGACCCTTGGGTTTATCGCCCGTTTTGGCAAACATTTCAGACAAATCAGGACACTGAAGTTATTATATGTTGCACTAGTTAGGCCAGTGGTTGAATATGCGTCAGTTATCTGGTCCCCTAAGCATAAGCAATATGTTAACTTAATAGAAAGGGTGCAGCATAAGTTTCTTAGACTTGCCATGAGACTTTCTGGTAGCCCTATGAGGTTTGACGATCATGATTATGTGCCTGCCTTGCGTAAGACTGGACTTGCAAGTCTTAGCGATCGCCGTGTCTGTACCGACTTGTTATTTCTCTATAAAGTAATCCATGGTCTGATTAACTGTCGGGAACTCGTTGCATTGATTTCATTTCATGCCCCGCAACGGTCGTTACGTCCGAGACCTCTTTTTGTAACGTCTGTCCCTGCTTACTTTCATTATACTGTTGATCCCATTAATCGGGCCATGGATGCAATGAATCATTGCCCGTTAGAAATTGACTTTTTTGCGGTCTCATTTGCGTTGTTCAGAGGTCACTTATTTAAACGATTTTTGTCAAAGTAAAATGTGTTCTATTGTTTCTTTATTATGTTTATTTTTGTTTTATTTTCTTGTTATTACTTATTGTAGTATTTATTTTCTATTTTTGTTTTCTTTCTTTGTTTTATTATCTTTGTTGTTATAATCTTTTTATACTAAAGGGCCTTCCCGTTAATAAATAAATAAATAAATAAATAAATATTTATTCGGTCTCGGAGTTGACGGAACGCGAGTTAAAACTCGCGTCGCAAGGCTTATTTCTAAACGACTCGGAACCGGATGGCTTAATACTAGTTGCTCGGCGGTGAGCGATAGCTCGTAGCGGCGGCCGGTCGGTGGCCTCGGCGGTACTCGGTGGCACTCGGATGGTGCTCAACCGCGGAGAAATGGTGTAAGCCTACTGCCGAGCGAGTGAGAACCTCGACTCTGCACAGCCTGCATGGAAGGCCTTTCGAGCGTTGGGCCAGCTATCATTGACCGCTGGTTGGCCACCACGGCCGGATAGTCCAGCGCGAATCGAGATTCGGCTGATGTAGCGACCAGGGATCGGGCTACTAGCGGTCAGGCGGTAAGGCACTCGGCGCACTAGAATTCCCACGGAGGAGGAGGAATATCCAAAAAAGAGCTTCTCTCGTATCGACTCTGCAGGTATGGCGAAGCCGCGGAGCAAGCTGCTTGCCGCTGCTCGCGACCCCGGTCTTATTCCCCGTGGCGCGAAAAGCTTCCGCGAGAACGTTATCAGTTCCGCGGCCGCCTACCGGCCGCGGCGGAAGTTAGTCTCGCGGGTCGTCGCGCATAGTGGGGCGCGTTCTTGCGTGGCGCGGTGTACCTCGTGAGTTGTGACTCGGGAGGGGGAAGTGTCTACGTGACGTACGTCGCAATGGTATGCAGCAGCTTTTGCCGTTCCACCATGCTTCTCTCCAAGATATCCAGTACAGCGTTTGAGTTGCTGCTGCGGCGCTTTTTTCGTGCTGGAGTGGACGAATCTTCAGACCTCCTCCTTCTTGAAGGCACTGCGTCGAGCTCTGCAATATTTTCATTTTCACCAACTTCTATTGGATCTGTCGATGGTTCTGCCACGGTGTTGTTCGTCTGAGGATAGGTGTTGTTCGTCTCCGCGTTGCGCTCAGGCGCTTCGACCTCCTCGTCGACATCCATATTACTCTGGGGACTGTAATAAAATGAAGAAAATAAACTTTTAAGATTTATTTTATTTTAAAATTCATATTGTGAGTAAAAAATCTGCCTTCTCTCGATTGGAACATTTTCTAAAAATTCCATGCTGGTCAGCAACGCCCATTTCGATTTCGGCTGTGCTGCACTCCGTTCCATATTTGTTTGCGCGTTTAATACGCATGTAGGAGTCGCGTATGTTACGCCACCTGTACTTGCAGTCATCAGCTGAAATAATTAGATAATACATTTTTTGCAGGATCTTTGGTACTGGAGAAACATTCAGGCTGTTGTTATTTGCATTTGGAATATCATATGGATACATACAGTGGCTCATGAAAGTATTCTAATACCCTTTGAAATAGAATAACTTTTTTAAAGTTGGGCCAAACGACTTGAGTTTATGAAAGAAGCTAGAAGGATTAGTTTACTAGGTGACGTGTTTCGTCGTTTTGAAATAAAAAAATTGCGATTGGTCAGAATAGCGAAGAAAATAGTGAAGGTCGTTTTGTCCAAATTTTTTTATTTGAGCCTGTAATGACAATCAATAAAATACCTTTTACATATTTAATTATGTTTTAGGGTCATAAACTGAAAATTTTGTCGAAAAGCGACCTTCACTATTTTCTTCGCTATTCCGAAGAATTGCAATTTTTCAGAACGGCGAAACACGTTCACCTAGTAACCTAATCCTTCTACCTTCTTCAAAAAACGACGGATTCCAGGCGACCAACTTCCGAGTGCCATCCGAGGCCACAGCGAGCGCCCACGACCTACCCTTGGGTCAGCGACTCTGCGAGCAAGCGAAACGCTAGACGGCAAGCGTGCCGTGCGATATTCGAGCGACACAGCAAGCGACAGCTGAGACGGAGCGCCGTCTCAAGGTAGGATAATTCATTATCATTTATGTAACAATATAATTAGTCATTACTGTTCTTCCCTTATATCCCTTGTACTCTTTGATTCAACCCCTTATTACCTTCCTCATTCCCGGTAAGTATAGTCAAGGCGTGCTTTAGCACCTTGACAGAGCAAGAACCCCGTGAATCACCCTAACCGCTCAGGGTCGTTTCACAGCAGTCCCTTCAGGACGTAACACAAGTGTTGTTGCAAGAGACGTATTGAAACAATTATGTGATAAATGACTTAGTGCCCATATTTTTACCGCAATCTAAAATTTCCGATTTGGAAAAAATTGCAAACGTCTTTATGATGAAATGGAATATTGCAAACAGCATTGGAATACTTGATGGGAAGTGTGCTAGAATATTGTGCCCTCAAAATAGTGGATCATTATACTTTAACCCTTTCGACCCGACTATTTTCGATTTGGATTTTATTATATTTCCTTGCAGACATTGATTGTACTTGGCTGCGGATGGATACAGATCAAACGTGACAGTTGTAGATCAGTTTTAAAAATTGGGACATATGTGTCTCGAAAACGCATAGGCATATCTCTATATTCACTAAGATAAATAAAAGTAATAATTTAAAAACATTTTAAGCAAAATAGTTGTATCATAGTGTGAATGGAAAGGCTGCGATAAAAAATTTCAGATAATTGTTCAATCACACGTAGTATAAATCACGAGATTTCTATCATTGCGACACTGCAGCCAGACACTCTATCAAAATAAAACCTATCCAGCATAAAAATTCACTGGGACATTGTACCCCAACAGGGCCTAAAGGGTTAATTATAAGAATGGCTTTTTGATTGTATTATTAGCTCTAGTTGATGTAAATAAATATAATTAAAGAATACTGTACCTGTTCTGTTCACATCAATTGCCACCACCTTCCACACATTGTTCTTCATCTCGACTTCTTTGTGCAGCAGGTGAGAGGCATCATACAGGATACGATGAGGGGCTACCGCCTCTACTAACTTATCGTCCTCCTCACTTGAAAACACAACTTTTTTTGGCATTTTATGCTGTTGTCGCTGACTACACGCAATAAGTAACACTGATACTATACAGGTCTGTTTCCTATACTGACTAACTATCCCTGTAAGTCGCAGTTTAAATACCATTTCCATCAGGACGTGCATCACTTTGAGGGTAGAGTCTTTTGCGAAACTCTAAATGCTATTGGTCGCGAAAGAACTCCAACTTCGCAGATCGTAAGGGCAGAAATGGGAAAATAAAGTTATAAAGTAAAACCGGTGTTTTGGGTTATTCCCGTGGGCGCGAGTTTCAGCCACCCTAAACGGATTGTTAGCGGGTCACGGTCTACTACAGCTTTATGACACTAGACCTTTGGCCCCCTACGCGATATAAAGTAATTAGGAAACATCTGCCAAGTAACTTGCAGAACAACGTGTGGGTGATAGGAATTGGGAAACGGCAAAGCCGAATGAAAAACCCACAGTGTCTGTATAATTCCGTATATTTCGGAGATGTTGCTCGACTACACTTCGTCGCCGGACTGACTCTCGATCTCTCGACGGCGAGTCACGCGCTAAGGACCGGGCGTCCTTATCTAAACAAATGCTGTCATCAAGACGGCGACGCATATCGCGGAGGGCCCGAGGTGTCTATGCCTCGATGCCCGACTTGACGCCGTAGGGATCCGAACCCAGATACATATTCCCACGAACGGAACAATTTTTAGGCTTAATCCCCAATTGCTACAAGCTAATTCCTCTATGTTCGGCAGGCAATAAACCGTGTTTCGCTACAGTAAAAAAGAATAATAAGTATGGTCGGAACGTTGATCGTGACGAAAATTAATTTTATGGTCCGCACAATTATCAAAAGAAGGTGTTCTTATGTTAGATCGAAGAAATTATTGTGTAGAAACACCAGTACGCCTCTCGGAGAGCCACAAGAAGAAAGGGGTGGTCCGCTGACTACGCGTGATGCCATCTGCTTCGTCCTCCCGAAAATTCGAGACTGATCCCTTATCTCTCAAGTATAAACACGCTTTGGAATATCAAAATAGAAGCACGCGTTGACGTATTCGGTGCGAGAGAAGATAAGGCATAGGGAGGAGATTATATTATGACCAATTGGTCCTGCATTCCTTTGAAACAGCAGCTTTCCACTTCTGCCCACTAATATCATTGTGCTTCATTTTGGATATTCCAACGTGTGTTTATACTTGAGAAATAAGTGATCTCTGTCTAATTAGTGGGGAGGACGAAGCAGGCAGTATCACGCGCAGTCAACGGACCACCCCTTTTTTCCTGAGGCTCTGCGCGAGACGTACTACTGGTGTTTCTACAGAACAATTTCGTTTCCTACCCCATTGCCAAGGAAACATTCTTCGATCTAACATAAGAAGATCATCTTCTTCTTTTGTTAGTGTAGGAAAATGCCACACCTGATTCCCAAAAATTAATCAGGCGGATCGGCCAGAGCGTCTCGCCAGGGTCGCAATTTATGACCATATTGTCCCGCGAGTCGGTGCGGCGGTTGACAACAGTATCAACGTGCGGGTCCGAAGTCATTACAGTATAGATATGTACAATCCACCGACATACGGATTAACTCAAACTTAAGGGGGGAACCTGGTGTAACTAGCTGAAAATCGAGGCATTATTCCTGAATTTTTTTTAAAGAAAGTACTTAATTGATCATTCTAAAACTTTCGGAATATTGTATTAACAGGTTAAGGTAGATAAAAAAAAAATTTTTTAAAAAAGAGCGGCAAATAACAAAGTTATAAGGGCTTATGCCCAGTCCATTCGCGACGAAATTGTTGCACTGCGGGCAACATAGCGTCTTTTGGTTTCTTCTGAAACGAAAATTCGAACAATTTTCGTTTAGTTTATGAGTGTACGCACAAATCGAACAAATTTATAACTTGAATGATGCAAAATTGAACAAATGGCGGCCTCTTGAAAAAAAAGTTTACTTTTTCCAACGAAATTTGGCCTTAAATGTGTAAAAAAAGTCATTTATTTAAACAATATCATTATACCCATAGCTTAGATCTGTAAAGAAAATGTTCACAAATATCCGTGCACAAGGCCAAGTCGATTGGTTAAATATTTTTTGAGTTACATTGCTCGCAGAGTGTAAAACTGTCGTTTCGAGAAAAACGCATTTAAAGTTTTGTGGTAACCTGGCGCTCCGTAACAAAACCGGCTATATCCGCTTTAATTTTTTGAATTTCGTTTTGCGGCTTTGGGAGCATATTATTGTGATGTTTAACTACTGATTTATGCAAAAAAATCGATTTCTTCGACCCACTACACTAGACTCCCTCCCTTAAATGTGCCAAAAAAGTTATTTATTTAAACAATATCATTATACCAATAGCTACGTTCTGTGAAGAACATGTTCACAAATATCCGTGCACAAGGTCAAGTCGATCAGTTGAATATTTTTGGAATTACATTGCCCGCAAATTGTAAAACTGTCGTTTCGAGAAAAACGCGTTTTAAAGATATGTAAATAACACTTTTCGAAAACTTACAGCTGCTTTCTGCTAATCCGCTATGCCAGGTCCATATATTTGACTTTCCTCTTCCTCAAACTCCTCTCGCAAGGCCGCATTTTGTTACCCACGAGTAGTTCGTTCCTCTCTGATGCTGCTGAGGCTGCGACGCTCTTGTCTCTTCAGCCGCTGCGCGTCGTGCACATCGACGAACATTTTGCACTGTGGGCCGATAATGAGGTTCAGTACTTGCATTAATTGCAGCACAAAACTGTAGCTTTCATTGAATGTGCCAGCAGCCAAGAAAGAAGCGATTTCCACGATTTTGAAGACGCAGTTTAAGGGGGGAACCTGGTGTAGCGGGTCAAAGAAATCGATTTTTATTTTTTTGCATAAATCAATAGTTGAACATTACGAGAATACGTTTCCAAAGCCGCAAAACGAAATTCGAAAAATTAAAGCAGATATGGCCGGTTTTGCTACGGAGCGCCAGGTTACCAGAAAACTTTAAGGGGGGAACCTGGTGTAGCGGGTCGAAGAAATCGATTTTTTTTGCATAAATCAATAGTTAAACATCACGATAATATGCTCCCAAAGCCGCAAAACGAAATTCGAAAAAATAAAGCGGATATAGCCGGTTTTACTACGGAGCGCCAGGTTACCAGAAAACTTGAAACGTGTTTTTTTCGAAACGACAGTTTTACAATTTGCGGGCAATGTAACTCCAAAAATATTCAACCAATCGACTTGGCCTTGTGCACGGATATTTGTGAACATTTTCTTTACAGATCTAAGCTATGGGTATAATAATATTGTTTAAATAAATAACTTTTTTTTACACATTTAAGGCAAAATTTCGTTGGAAAGAGGGACCTTTTTTTCAAGAGGCCGCCATTTGTTCAATTTTGCATCTTTTAAGAAATAAATTGATACGATTCATCCGTACACTCATAAACTAAATGAAAATTGTTCGATTTTTGGTTTCATCTGAAACCAAAAAACGCTACGTTGCCCGCAGTGTACCAATTGCGTCGCCAACGGACTGGGCATAAGCACTTATAACTTTGTTATTTGTTGCTCTTTCTTAATAAAATTTTTTTTTTACCTACCTTAACCTGTTAATACAATATCCCGAAAGTTTCAGAAAGATCGATTAAATACTTTCTTTAAAAAAAATTCCGGAAAAATGCCTCGATTTTCAGCTAGTTACACCAGGTTCCCCCCTTAAATGTTTAGGGGCCAATTGCCATATTGTGGCGTTAAAACTCTCGTTCGCGTTCTGTGTGTGGCCCCCTAAGCATCTTTCTAACAAATCCACTCGCGACAAATCTTCATAAATTGGTAGAATGTGCTCCTGTACGTCCGGATGAAGTGCAGGTGGGTGCCCATAACTTCCTATGTTACCTGCGGCTCCTACAACACGCCATTTGCACCATGAGTTGGTTCCCGCAAGACAATTTTGGTGTTGCGGGTTTTCATCAGTGGAACTCATATGATAGAAAGTAGCCATTACTGCCTTCTGCATTTCTTCAACGAATTCGTGGTTCCTTCTTATAGCAATTTTTTGGTATGGACTTCTGTCAATTTTCTTCTACCTCCGAGTTTAGCAGATTTGTTTATGCTTCGCAGACGACTTCCCATCTTTTTCTCGACGTGGCCGACACATTCACTTTTTTTTCACATCGATATCATCGCCATAAGGTTGTATGTCTACAATCGCCTTGAATGTCTTCGCGTCTCCGTCATCAATATAATTCAAGTATTTCACTCCGAACTTTTCCTCCGATCTTGAAAACATTTCAACCATGGCGAGAACCTCCATTTTTCCTGCGGAGCCGTGATGGTTTATGGAACATTCGTCTGCATGATCTTCCAACCACAGCTCATAATCATCATTATCTTTTTTATTTTCCCAATATGTACATGCTTGGCAATAGCTCCCTTTAACAACAATATCTATCACCTTACCACTGTAGTATCCAATTAGAGTAGTCGCACCGAACAGAGAAGAAAAGCCGCGCTTTTTCCAAGACCCATCGCCGGAAACTTTTAAACTTGATGCAGGTCTTCCATGTTCCTCATTCTTCTCTTTTTCCTCTTCAACTGCTTTTTTGCATAGAATATCAAATACAGTTTTTGCCGCCTCATGAAGATGTTTCACAATATCGTCGTAACAGCTTCTGCTTAGACCTTGTCCAAGATCCATAAGGCCACTAAAAATATTAATTCCTTCTCTTGCAATGCCCAGCAGTCTCATAACGAAGACTATTCTTCGATTAATTTCATAGCCATTTTGGATAAATGGACCAGAACTTATATTTGTCGTGCCACATATGCACTTAGCTGTTATTTTAAAGCCGAGACCTCGATGTCCAGATTCATCAAATGTTATTTTTTGTTTGCACTGTTCACAAATAACAATGTTCGCAATGGCACTAAATACACTTACGAATTCGATGATTCTGTAACAATGATTTGAATTCATTATCGCTGTACTGGAACCCACGGATTTTAATTTTCTCGCGGAAGTGCTCGTTCTTCGTTCGCGATTTTTATCACAAAATTGATTTCCTAAAAATTTCCTTCGACGCGGCCTATTCGGACGATAATTATCCCCTCTGTTTATTTTAGGAGTCACTCCAGCGTTATATTTCTGCACGAGGTGAAATTCGAACTAACACTTACGGACAGCACAACGTACTTCCCGAGAGAACCGTTTACTCACACAAATTGTAGAATTATTATATAAATATATTTAATAAGATAATAAAGAATGCGGAATTAATTAGGATTAAAACTATTAGGATACATCTAAATACGATTAAATACAACACAATACACCTAGTGCGAAAATTCTGAAAGGCTCGAGTGTTCTCTTTGCTGGTCGTAACGACTCTGCCGGCTCTGTTTGTTCTCTAGGAAAACTTATTTTTCCAAAGAAGACTATCCGCTCAACAGGTATCATTTTACCTACCAGAGAGGGTAATTCCACCTAATAAAACGATATCCCTCCCGCGAAAAGTCCCTGAGCGAGTCGCTGGGCTCGCTGACGCATCGGGGTTTCCCCACGGCCCCGACTTTTGAGTGACATACAACACGCATACAAGCAAAAACAATCAACAATAAACAATGTACTATACACAGGTACATATTTGTAAACATGTTGAAGCTATTGTACAGAGCGTATGTCACGAAGGAATCGTGAAGCAGAGAACGTCTCGCGCTTTCTACTAAAACTGCGTCACCTGGTGCTCCGTAGCAACACCGGCTATAGCAGCTTTAATTTTCCGAATTTCGTTTTGCGGCTTTGGGAACGTATTCTCGTAATGTTCAACTATTGATTTATGCAAAAAAACAAAAATCGATTTCTTTGACCCGCTGCACCAGGTTCCCCCCTTAAGAATGCCTAAAATTATAAAAGACGGCACAACGTTCTTGATTGCCCTTTAGAGATGCTGGCAAACAGATGTTGTCGTAACGTTCTTGGGACAATATGAAATTACCGGTCGAAAGCCACGAATGATTTCATGCTTCACTCTGAGCCCGCTTTTGTCCCAACGCATAGTGGACTGGAATCTTAAGAAATAGAGAAATTATTCAACATGTCATTTTTCGCAATCGGAATGCAGAATCATATTAAGCTACTTTATAAAAAAGGTGTTTGATTTTCCTTCGGCAAAGATAGAAAACTATTATGAATGCATAAAAAGTTTAAAATACCTTCATCTGTATTGCAGTAGGAATCTTTTGACCTACAATTTGTTCTATACTTTT
This sequence comes from Andrena chrysosceles, assembly GCA_963855975.1. Lineage (NCBI taxonomy): Eukaryota > Metazoa > Arthropoda > Insecta > Hymenoptera > Andrenidae > Andrena > Andrena chrysosceles. Next base: position 1,051,028 of record CAWLCU010000348.1, on the reverse strand, counting down.
TAAATCTTTATTTCTGGTTTCGTCTTGGGTCTTTCCACCCAATTGGCCGATTGGAAGGTTGCCAAAATATTTTATACTTTCGCAGGAATGTATCAATACTTTGTGAACAGTGTTTGGTATATATAGGATAACATGGATAGAGGTTTACAAATATTTCTGCATGTTTTGCCTTGTGGGACAAAAGTGGTCTCAGAGCGAAGCGGAATTTCCAATTATCTTTTACAGCCGGTAATTTAGAATTTTACGAAGCGAAATTTCTTCATTCGTTTACGGCAGGCAATTGCTTGTTTTCGAAGCGGTCGTCGGAAAGTATTTGTGTACCTGATGTCGAACAGGGACAATCGATGCCGTGCCGTTTTTTGGCAGGGGATTGAACTTTCCTCGCACTGAGTTAATCCATTGATTGCTCTATCACCAGGTGCTACACAGGGACTTGGGACGGCACGTACCGTTGTCTACCATCGGCTCGCGGGACCATACGGTCACGATTTAGGACATATACAATTTAGGACACATGCGTTTTATAGTGCACATTAAATTTAGGACACATGCGATTTAGGTGACATACAATTTAGAACACATGCAATTTTACGCACATTCTTTTAGTGCACATCAGGATAGCGCACACCAATATTTCGCGCACAACCATCTACTCGTCGCCGTTGACTGTTTTACAGGCGATGGTATTAGTATTGGTTGGGACTAGATCAGGGCGGGGGGCGCGCGCCCGCGAGCGGGCGCGTAAAGCATGGTAGCGAACCGATGTGACTTTGGGGATGATCAAAATAAGACTGCGGTTACAAGTATCGCGCGATGTGGTCAATACCACTATTGTTAACAAGGTAATCATTCTGAACATTTCCCTTTAAACTTTTTGGTGGTCGGCTTCGGTTTACGAGATATGCGCAAAAAACTTATTAGAATTACCGAGTTTAACACATACTCACATCGGTTCGCTACCATGCTTTACGCGTTCGCGAGCGGGCGCGCGCCCCCCGCCCTAATCTAGCTCCAACCAATACTAATACCGTCGACTGTGAAACAAATTTCAATATATTATGCCGAAAGTTTTTTTATTAATATCTCCGAATCTGAGGCTGACCGCCAAAAAAGTTTCAAGGAAAATGTTATTCAGAATGACGACCTTGACAACATATGTGAAGATCATTGAAATCGGCGAAGGCCCAGTTCACCGGCAAGTTTACCGTGCTATCTTGTTGTACACTAAATAAAATGTGTGTCAAACTGCATGTGTCCTAAATTGTTTGGGTCCTAAATCGCATGTGTCCTAAATTGTATGTGTCCTAAATCGCATGTGTCTTAAATTGTATGTGCACTTATAAAACGCATGTGTTCTAAATCGCATGTGTCCTAAATTGTATGCTTCCTAAATCGCATGTATCCTAAATTTTATGTGCACTATAAATTTCATGTGTTCAAAATTGTATGTGCACTACTTTCTGTGCACTATTATGATGTGTCCTAAATTGCATGTGTGATTTTGTACTGTGTCATTTTGATATGGAGCCTATATACAATAAAGTAAAAAATATACATTAGTTGAAAGCAGATACCTTGTAGGTACTGTACGAACTCTCGTTATCGTTATGCCTGGTTATGGAGGAGTATTCTTTCATGCATTGGCAAACATTTATATTCATAATACGATATCATTTGTTGAGACCAAGTAAAGAAGTTGGAACATAAGGTATTTAATTTCGTATGGGGTTGTAAATTACATATCGAGGTCTCCAAGAAGTCAGGTACATAAATAATTGGCAAACGGCGCTCGTCTCGTTGAACCCTATTTCACCGTGCTAGGCACTTGTTATAATATCTAAATATGCGAGATGTGACAAAGATGATACCAATATAGCAATTAAAAAGTATTATCCAACATCAATACGCCACGCGAAGGGGTAGAAGGGAATTAGTCGGCTGACTGTGCGGGATGCCGCCTTCTTTGTCCTCCCGACAAATTCAAGACCGACCTCTTATCTCTCGAGTATAAATACGCAAGGTATAGGGAGGGAATTATATTATGACCAGTCGGTCCTGCATTCCTTTGTAACTGCAACTTTCTGCCGCTGCACCATAACATCTCCTCCCTATGGCACACATTCTCTTGCATCGAACATGTCAGCGCGTGCTTTTGTTTTGATATTCCAACGCGTGTTTATTGTTGTAACCCAGGCAACGACCGGAAGTTACAACCGCCGCGCATTCCGATATCATGTGCAAACACCAACGAGCGGACAGCGATCCGCGAGCACTATCTGCGTTCTTACGAAAACGCCGAAAAGTGGGCCGAAGGCGGTGACCCCTCTGGTCCCCGCTTCGCTTCTAATTAGCTATAAGAACTCCCACAAGCAAGAGGACGGGGTCTTTTTGTAATCAGCACGCAATCGAGACCGTACGCGAAAAGCCTGTGACCCAGATCGGGACAGAATAAACTTGTTTAACCTTACGGTGAGTTCCAACTCTTTAACCCGCAACGATCCCCTACCTTCGGTTTCAAACCGAATCCTTTCGTCCCGGCATTCTCACCCGAACCTTCGGAGCCCGTTGGACGACGACCGTGAAGGACGGCCAGGAGCAGACCCGAGATTCTCAGTCGGAATCTCGACCCCAGGCGCCTTAGTACAACATTATATTCTAGAGATAAGGCATCACGCGCAGTCAGCGCACCACCCCTTTTCTTCCTGTGGCTCTCCGCGAGGCGTACTGGTCTTTCTGCGGAATAATTTCGTTTCCTACCCCATTGCCAAGGAAACATTCTTCGATCTAATATAAGAACATCTTCTTTTGGTAATTGTGCGGACTATAAAATTAATTTTTTCAACACCTGCATGAAAATGTGTGCTTTTTCACACCTGCTGAGCGGGAGCAAAATGTCCAATTTCAGACGTATTCGCGGAAAATCTTTCTCCCAAGAGAAAAAGACTTTACGCGCATGGGTATTCGCAATTTCTTACTTTCCTCCCAAGGAAACTGGAGTTTAGCGTTACCCTGTGGTATGAAGATGCAGTTATTCGACTAATCATTATCGATCATATGTGTTTTATCGTATATTACAACTGTCATAGCACCTCTTTTTATTAAAAGATTGAATTGCAAGGTAAAATGAGTAGTGACGAGATTGATAGTGATACGGGATACAACAATTATTGCCCCCCGAACTTGCGGAAGCGGCAAAAGCGATAGAAGCAAATTTACTGCCATCAAACTCGAAAACAAAGTACGAGATGGTATATAAAAAATTTATGGAGTGGCGAGATAACCAAAAATAAATGAGCAATTGAAAATGCATATTTTTTGCGAATCGCTCAGCAGGCTTACAAAAAACACATTTTCATCCAGGTGTTGAAAAAAATATAGTGCGTGACAAGGGAGAGAAGCGATTGCGCCTAGCGTTAATTGCTGCCCGAGCGCAGCGAGGGCAGCAAACTTCACGCTCTTCGGGATCGCTTACTTCTCTCCCTTGTCACGCAATTTACTATTTCGTCACGATCAACGTTCCACCCATACATATTATTCTTTTATATTGTAGCGAAACATGGTGTATTGCCTGCCGAACGTAGAGGAATTAGCTTGTAGCAATTGGGGATTAAGCCTAAAAATTGTTCCGCTGTTCTGCAAGTTACCTGGCAGATGTTTCCTAATTACTTTATATCGTGAAGGAGGCCAAAGGTCTAGTGTGATAAAGCTGTAGTAAACCGTGGCCTGCTAACAATCCGTTTAAATGCCGAGTCTCCTAGCCGCGGCCGGCGGCGGTCCCACTAGTGCAACAGAAACACAAATGCATACTTCTCCATTGCACTAGTGGCGATAGGAACACTGCACTTTCCATGGCATATTTATCAAATTCGTTTAGTTCTATTCGAACTATTGACGCTAATCCATGACGAATTGACGTTATTTTCATAAATGACGTCACACTTATATATTAACACTTTTAGTATCAATTTCCTTAATAATATTCGGCATTTTTAAATGCGAAATACAGGATGTTGAATTTTTCCCCATTTTCTGGGATTCACCCCCACTGTGCGACATAGAATACACGTATTTAATCCATAATTGCCAAATATTCGCGAATGCTTTTTCCGCAGTAGCAAGGACAAGATTATGTTGATTATAAAACAAACAAAAAATTTGTTCGGAAGTTCCCGGAAGGCAATTAAAGAGTCGATGATTGCTGACAATTTTTCAAATGGTTTCTTACGGAAAAAAATTGTATGTAACTAATTATTTGCTATTACTCAGCAGAGTCAATACTACTCATTTGGGGCCTCAAAATTTTTTTTTGTTTTATATCACCAAAAATTAAACGACTCGGTTTAAAATTCTGCACGAAAAAACATACAAACATAGCACGTACTTACACACAGACCAGAAGTAGGCGTCATGATATTTTTACCTTTTTAGGAGCTCATATTAGTTGTCTACAGGTAACATATAAGTAGTATAGCAAGGAGAGTTCCAACCCACCTGAACCTGAATTGAGGTGAACCTGCCAATTTTGCAATTGGCCTGATTAAGGTTGTCGTGGCAGTCCTGAGGGACACCACTCGGGTGAGTCCATCCTTTGCTGGATGAAGAGTGATAACCCGAGCAAGTGGCCATTTACTCGGTGGAAAGCGCTCATCTGTGATGAGCACCAGAGAGCCGACCTTGATCTCGTTTGATGGATGATGCCACTTCTAGATGGACAACTGACGCTGCAGATAGTGTGATGACCATTGAGTCCAGAAGCGTTGAGTCCTTTGTTGAATGAGCCGCCATCTCGCTGCTGGTGATACAGTTGAATATTCGACAGAGGGTTCTGGTAGAGTTGAAAGAGGCTTCCCGATGAGGAAGTGAGCCGGTGTGATGGTTGAGACGTCTTCAGGGTCATCACTGAGAGGCTCGAGCGGTCGTGAATTGAGCATGGCCTCTATTTGTGAAAGAAGCGTGCTGAACTCTTCGTAGGTGAGTACCGTCTCACTGACGGTTCGCCGAAGATAATGTTTGATCGATTTCACGACGGCTTCCCATTTGCCTCCTATGTGAGGTGCTGATGGTGGGTTGAAGCACCAGCCAGTGTGGTCGTTGACAAACAGCTGACTGAGGTGGTGATGATCTTGTGAGCCCTGAATGAACATCCTCTTGAGAATTGTGTCTGCTCCGATGAAGTTGGTCCCACAATCGGAGTAGAGTGTGTTGGGAATTCCTCTTCTAGACGTGAATCGTCTGTATGCTGCTATGAACCCGTCCGTTGAGTAGTCTGTGACGACGTCCAGGTGAACAGCTGATGTCGTGAGGCAGACGAAAACACAGATCCAGCCCTTCTGAGTTTTTGTGCCTCGCCCTTTCCACGTCTTGAGAATGATGGGACCCGCGTAATCGATGCCAGTGTGGGTGAATGGTCGTGAGGGTGCAACTCTCGAAAGAAGTAGTTAGCCCATCAGTTGATGGGCACGGATCCCCCTTTGTCGAGCGCACACAACACACCGTAGAACATGAGTTTTGACTGGCGCTCGCCCTCCGATGATCCAATAACTGTGTCTGATGTGAGCGAGGGTGAGCTGGGTCCCTCCATGCAGAGTTTGTAGATGAGCATGGTCTATGATCAGGTTAGACATACGTGAGTGACGAGGTAAAATGGCTGGATGCTTACTCTCATACACCATGTGGGCATTGTTGAGTCTGCCTCCAACTCGAATGACTCCTTGCTCATCGATGAAGGCCGTGAGCCGGTTGAAGACGTGTGATGATGGCAACGTTGAACCTGAGCCGAGAACCTTGAGCTCGCTGGGGAAGTAGATTGCTTGCGTTGCCTTTACCCAGAAGATTCTGGCCCACTCCAGATCGTTTGGTGATACTGCGATGAGTGGCAATGAAAGTGGTGATTTTTTCAACCTTGAAACAAATCTGTAACAGACTGAAGTGATATGAATAAGCTTATTGAGGGATGAATATTTGTGAATAAGATCCCAGTGATAATCGATCTTCTGAACGTTGAGCAGATTTGAAATTCCTGGACGAACCTCATGTGCACTTGAGTCGTCCTTCAATGATGGTTGTGGTGGCCACAAATCACTGGGTTGAGTAAGCCATGATGGTCCCATCCACCACAGCTGATGATGTTCAAGCTGAGCCGTTGTTAAGCCTTGAGATGCGCAATCCGCTGGGTTTGACTTCCCTGGAACATGTCTCCAGTGTGCATCTTGGGTGTGCTCATGAATTTGGGAGACACGATTCCGTACGTAGTCTTTCCACCGTGATGCGTGAGATTTGATCCATATTAATGTTACTTGAGAATCCGTCCACAGATGAATTGTAGCAATGTTGAACTGAAGGGTTGCTTGAACGTACTTCATGAACTTAGCAAGCATCAATGCTGCGGTAAGCTCGAGCCTTGGGATTGTGAGCTTCTTGAGGGGTGCTACCTTTGTCTTGGAGCACACGAGTGTCGACACTTTGTGATTTGTGGACGGTGATGTCACGGTAAGGTAAATTACCGCTGCTATGGCGAGTTGTGAAGCATCAGAGAATCCATGTAATTCCACTGTTGAGTCACTGAAGGTGTGAAACCACCTTGGAATGGAGAGTCTGGCCAGACTTGTTAGATCTTCTCTGATGATGAGCCAGTTGGATGTAACTTGGGATGGCAGTGGATCATCCCAGCTGAGTTTGTGTAGCCACAACTCTTGCAAAAGTGTTTTTGCTCGAATGATGACTGGTGATAGAAAGCCGAGTGGATCAAATATTTTTGCTACTTCTGAGAGAATGAGGCGTTTGGAGAGCTTTGAGGTTGAACTTGATTTTGAAGAGAATGAAAAATTATCATTTAGAACATTCCAATGTAATCCGAGAATTTTGGTATTGCAGTCGTCTAGTGATATAATTGAGCCATGGGCTCGCGTGGTCTGTGAAATTGATTCAAGCAACGGAGGGTGTGTCGAATGCCATTTGGCAAGTGGAAAACCTCCCGCGTTGCACAGGTCTCTTAATTGTTGAGCAATTGTAATGAGTGTCTCACCTGTGTCGGCGCCACCAAAGATGTCGTCAATGTGTGCCAGTGGAAAGCGATGACCCTCGTCTTCCACCAAATGCAGTAGAGCTCTGACAGCCAAAAATGGAGCAGCCTTTGTACCATATGTGACTGTGGTGAGCTTACAAGGCACCTCCTTTGAATTTTCATCAATCCAGAGCACTCTCTGGAGGTCTTGATCATCTTCATGCACCTTGACTTGACGATACATTTTTGTCACATCCGTGGCAAAGATGAACTTGTGCTGACGAATCCACAATACGTCCGTGATGTTGAGAAGAAGATTTGCGCCAGTGTGCATGAGGTCATTGACTGAGTGCCCAGATGTTGTCGGGCTTGATCCATTGAAGACGACCCTCAATCTTGTCGTCTCGCTGTCGAGCTTGAGCACTCCATGATGTGGTAGATAAAAAACAGAATGAGTGTTAGGTGATATGGATGGTGCTCTTACCATATGTTGAGGCTCCACGTATTCCTCTATGAATCCTTGGTATAGGTTACGATATTCGTTGAGCTTGTTGAGCGTACGCTTCAAGCAAGCATGTGCATTTTGATAGGAATTACCGAGCAGCTTCGGAGAAGATTTGAGCGGGATGCGTACGATGTAACGTCCTGTAGAATCACGAGTGTGTGTCGCTCGAAAGTGATCCTCACATTCTTGTTCTTCAGGGGTGAGTTGAGTCGGTGTGTCCATTGGGAGTTCTTCTTGAATCCAAAACTTGGCCAGTAGATCTTGAAGAGCATTGTCCTTGTGCTGCACTGTGGCAGAGTGATGCAAGGAGCTGAGTTGATTGGAGTCAACGGTAATTGGTCCAAGAACGAGCCACCCAAATATTGACAGTTGAGCAATTGGCATTGAAGGTTCACCCTTCTTGATATTGGGTCTGATGATTTGCCCGTACGTGTCTGAGCCGATGACAATATCGATGGGTCTTGACGTTAGGAAGTCTGGGTCGGCCAGTTGTAGGCTGTTGAGGTGTGGCCACTCTTGCTGAGGTGCTTCCACAAATGGCAAATTTGACGTCAATGCCCTTAGTATGTGAGCTTGAATGATTACAGTTGCAGGGCTGTAGTTTGAACGGAGCGTGATTGTCACCACTCCTCGAGTCTGGGTAGCTTTGTTGCCTCCAATGCCACAGATTAATACTGTTGAGTGGATGCGTTGAAGCTTGAGTTGAGTGATGAGCTCCTCCTTGCTGAATGTGAGCTCGGAGCCTGAGTCGATGAGCAGCCTAACTGGTAGGGACGTCACCGATGCGATGAGCTGAGCGTTGGCAGTTGCCAATAGCGTAATTGTAGAGCTTGAGGTTGATGTGGCTGCTAAGTGAACGAGTGATGGGAGACCTGTTGAGGAGGAGGTTGATGTGACGACTGCACCGAATCTTCACTGTTCTGCTGGTTGAGCTGGAGTCTGGGCCTTGGCGGATGGTTGCGAGCTGCTCGGAGCAGATGGTAGAGCCTGAGCGTTGTTGGTAGGCAGGTGCAGCATCGTATGGTGTTTGGCACCACACGTTTTGCAGCGAAGATCAGATTTGCAATCATCTGTCTTGTGTCGCCCACAGCAGTTGCGACACAATGTGAGGTTGGTGATGAACCGCCGGCGTTCTTCTATTGACTTCTCCCTGAACTGAGGGCACATCACCACATAATGATCTGCCTGGCAGCAGTAGCAGGGGAATTTGCTGGTGAATGATCTGCGTATAGGTGAACTTCCAGGCTTGGCCTGTGTCACAGCATGAGCAACTGCTGACTTGCGCTGCGCTGAGCGGTTCTGAGACGTTGAGGATGCCGTCTTGTGGGATGATTCCATTTGCTCCAAAGCCACACTCTTCGACTCTACAAACGCAAGGAGTTTCTCATACCGTGGATACTCAGCGGTGTGAGCAAGAGTCGTTTCCCAAGCCTCTCGCGTGGTCTTGTTGAGGCACTTGGTGATGGAGTGCACCAAGATGCAGTTGTGCATCTCCTCGTGAGCATTCAAGGCCACCAGAGACTCGTTGACCTGGTTGACAGTTGACGCCAAATCCTTGAGCGATGTAGCTGTCCTGGTGGTGACTGGTGGCAGAGTGAGCAACCTCTCCAATTGTTCCTGGATGAGCAGGCGTTTGTTTGAGAATCTCTTGGTGAGATATTCCCAACAAGCCTGAAACGATGAGCCCCTTAGAGGGAAGGCGTTGATACGCCTCGACGCGTCCCCACTCAGGCTGGTGCGCAGATAATGCAAACGGTCGATGTCCATGAGCTGAGCGTCGTTGATGATGAGCGAGGTGAACAATTCGCTGAAGGTGGGCCAGTCGGCGTAGCTGCCCGAAAAAATTGGCAGCGAAATCTCTGGTAACTTCGTTGCACGACCAGATGTTTGCTTGGCTGGTGCCGCTCTCAACTCCGATATCACCTTCACATCTTCTTTTAAGCGATTCAGGTGAACCTTCATGTCCCACACCAGCTGACGCTCCTGGGAGGCCACTTCCGTGGCGAAATACTCATGATCCAGGAATTTGGCTGGCCACACTGCCTCGAAGTGATAATGTTCTCGGCAGAAAGTCTGATGTGTCTCTTCTACCTGCTCTGTGAAGAGAAGTACCTCATCGAGCGAGGTTAGATGAGCATGTGATGGCAGCTTTGAGCGGAGCTTGGTGAGCGAATTAAAACGACCCACCTGAGTTTTGGCCTTTATGATGAGCTGAGACGACAGCGTTGCTGGAGAGGTTGAGCGTGACTTCTGCTTTGATTCTGAAGTCGTGGTCGCAGAAGTCTGCTTCGGAACGGTGAGCGTGGTCGGCGCGGAAACCTTCGACTCTGTCTGAGGGATGATGGGCTTCTGTTCTGACATTTTAAGCCGTAGGTTGCGCAGATAAGCTTGATCACCACACTATTCTTCACCTTTCACCGCCAATCCGGCTCGAAGGACCAAAATGTTTGTAATTTGAATTGGGGTGAGCACGCTGGAGGATTGAGGTTATGGTTGACGGTAAGAAAGGCAAATCAACAGTGCACTTGCAATGAGCAAAAGTCGTATATTTAAAAACACTCGTTGAGCAATAAAACTAACTGAGCACAGATGATCACAGGAGTTAACTAACACAAAATTGCTGATTGATGATTTCATACGTTGCGAGATGAACGGATTTAAACGACACGTTTATCGCGACACGCGGTGTGAACAAGAGTGAACAAAGGAGAACAGATTTCCGTTACGCGTCTTCTCGAACAATACTCGAGAATCGATGTACGCGGTGAGCCCTTTGATTGGCTGAACGAATAGACGTGGTGTGCGTTGATTGGCTGAGCGATTGAAGGTGAATATCGATTGACTGATCGATCATCGATCAGCCGTCCGTTCCGCTGCCCAGGAGGTGCTGCGGTGAGCATGGGTGCGGCACTGCTATGAACTAATTGATTCCCAAACACAGGTCCTCTAAGGGGAGCGCGGGGGCGGGGGGAAGTGAGGGCGCGCGGGGGAGCGCGGCAGAGGAAAACATGGGCGCGGGACCTGCTGGGAGAGGAAGACCGGTTGCGCGCGCACGTGCCGCGGAGTGGGGGAATCCACAATCGTGGAGGGGATCACTCCAGGCCGAGCCGCCACGGAGACCGGGCCCACCGCCGAAAACTTTTTAGACCTAACCGGAGGGAGTGAATGACCCTCTAAAAAATTTCTGGGGGCGGATCCTGTATGAAAAACCTCTTTTTCAGACTCGATCCGCTCCCCAGAAATTTTTTCCCCCAAATATTTTTTCCAAACCAATATGCGACATACAGGCATTTCCAACGCAGAGAAATAATAATTTATTTTTATTGGGAATTGTTTCGGACAATATCGGGAAAGATCGACGTTTTCACACCACGTCTTCGGAGGGTCGGAAAGAGAGAGCAATATTTTAAAGCTAAATTCGAGAGAGGGAAAAGAGACAGCGCTACATAGCGATACAAACACATATTTTTATTCTAAAGCGTTCCGATTTAACGTCGCAGCGTATCGCGCGATCGTGTGTAATATGAGTCCTCCCCAGGAAACCTGCATGTGATGACGCCATTCAACGACGCGAAGAACGCTCGAGCGAAATAGAATTATGCAGTGTCTGCAAATCTTAAAATTATGTGGCGAAAGGAGAAGGACGGGTAAATAAATTGAGAAATAATATACGTTTAAGATATATATTGTTACAAAAATCGAATATAAATAGAAAATAAAAAAATATAAAATGGAAATAGAAATAGAAATAGAAATAGAAATAGAGAAATATAAACAAATGAAAAAATAAATAAAGATTAAAATCTATATAAATCGCACACCGCGGGCGGCGGCAGCGCGAGCGGCGTTGGCGGTGGCAAGAGCGATTGTAGGAAGCATGTTTTGCAAATGCTCTATCTGGGGCGGCGGTGGCAGTGGTGGCAGGTTCTAAAACATGTAAACCTCAATATAATATTGATACGTGTAAACATTCCGTATAATGCATTATCGCAGCATCACTAACCGGCCAGACGTCAGTACTGATATCTTCGCTAGCGATGTCATCAGTATCACTGTCATCGCTAGCGATGTCACCAGTATCACTGTCATCGCTAGCGATGTCATCGTCGCCATTGCCAACGCCAACGTCGGCTGCATCCTGCGGACCCTGATGATGATGCGGCGTTTGCGGCTGCGATAGGTTCTAGAACACATAAATCTCGATAAAACATTGCAACATTTAAACAACATAAACACCAAAACGCGTAAAAACATTGCAAAGTATCACTTACCGACAGATCTACGCCGAACACCCGCCTCGGATCATCATCACCGTTGGGGCACGCAGCCACCGCGATGCGTGGCAACACGCATTCAAGATACATTTTAAATTACTGTGGCTGCACCCTACCATTTCAAGTCGTAGGTGCTCGCATGCGGAAGCTTATCTTAGCTGAGTGTTGCTTACGTTGCAAAAGCAAGATGCTATCGTTCTCCACCTTCATTTTTCGCTGACGGTTCTTAGTTCGGCTATCATTTTCTTCGAATTATTCTCTGGCCTACGCTCTCCTTTCTCCTTATTCATACATGTCTTCTTCCCCTTCTTCTTTGGACACATCATTCGACTAAATCACACCACTTTCAACGTGAATCGAACGTGTAATGAACCACTTTGATTATGTATCGAACATGCATCGAATGTGTATGGTACGACTTCGAACGTGTATTGGACGCGTAATGAACCACTTCGAACATATATTTTCAACGACGCGAAGAACGCTCGAGCGAAATAGAATTATGCAGTGTCTGCAAATCTTAGAATTAAGTGGCGAAAGGAGAAGGATGGGTAAATAAAATGGAGAAATAATATACGTTTAAGATATATATATTGTTACATAGAATATAAAACTAGAATAGAAAATAGAAAAATAGAAAAATATAAAAAAATATAAACTATTCTAAGGACGAAGGTGGCGAGTGGGTTTGGCTTAATTATCCCACTCGATAACATCATCAGCAAATAGCTTATTTAATGATAAATCTACAGGAACTTGCGCAGGGTCAGTTTGAACTGCAACAACGCTAGCCCAAAGCCCCGATATTTTATTCGCGAAAATGGAATCATCATCAATCTCTGTTTTCACGTTTCGCCAAACCATGCTCTTTGGGACACCCTCACGATTCCGCCGAGCTATATTCCTACGTATATAATCATCATCATCATCATCATCATCATCATCGTTGTAATTGTTTATAAACATTTGGTCTGCGTATCGGCGCAACCAATATTGCTCATCATCGAGGTACTCATACGCATGGCCATTCGTTAGGTTGCGAAATACTTTTAAATAAATGTCACCATCCTGATTAGCTTCCGCCTCATGAAGTTCTGCGCATCGAATTTCTTCGGTTTGAACCGCAACATTTCGACACGCCACATACACTTTCGGACTGGATGAATGAATAATGGTCGCAGCAGCGGTGATCGTAGCGGTAGCTGGACGTTCCAAATTTATGGGCAATGACATAATCTGAAAACGATTTTTCTTATAATTCTCAAAGTTACTAACACAGCGATTCGCTAAAAGAAAAAAATATGATAATGGAAACTCACGGTATTATTCGATTGTATTTTCTATGCGTTGAACGACTGACGATATCCTTGGAAAGCAATCTTTTTCAAAGCAATTTCACTTAAAATGAAAAAAAAAGTGTTACGCAAAAACTTTTCACAGAAATCAGACTTCTGAATGTCCTTAGAGATTGATGAGCAACTGGTCTCGCTACACCTCCTGGCTCGCATATGTATAAAAAACCCCACCCATCATGAAACTGAGAAGTGCATAGCTTTGCAAAAGTAAGAATGAAATAGAATTATGCGACGTCAGCAAATCTTAGAATTAAGTGGCGAGGACAGAAGGAGGAAGACGGGTGAATAAAATGGAGAAATAATATACGTTTAAGAAATTTTATTTAAAATTAATAGAATATAATTTAACATTTTTTCATACAAGCATCAGCTAGAATATCGTTGATTGCACATGCTACCAGTTCGCAATCTACAAGATACGGCGCATCGAAATATTCGCTATCACGTATGATTTTGGCAGCACGACGCGCACCTAAGGTTTCGCAGGCAACATCGCTCTGCTGTAGTACGTTGACAAAATTTGAAAATTTCATCCTCACATCTTCTGCAGTTTCATGTAATCGCAGATACATATAGTTTACACACGGCTCAAGATTAAACAAATATGTTACTGTATTCGGTTTGAAATACAGCGACTTAGTATCTAGTGTCATCTTTACAATCGGAGAATCATACATCCGACAAAAATCAACCGATAATTCATTAATCCGTAGCGATTCTGATCCAGGTAATTGTGCACGTTGTTCGATGGTTGTACTTGTTGCGACTGGTGCACTCCACGTATACCATGATAATATGAGATGATTCCCGCGATTGTCGCCGAGAACAACTTCCACATCAGCCATAGATCCTACGCTGATCCTAATTTCCAAATATTTGCTACCCATGGTTGTTAATGCGTATCTTCTGACCATGATCCACGATGCTTGGCGCGGCCTAAGAGAACAATCAAAGCTATGAAATTGTCCACTCGTATTAGGAATAAACATAAAAAAATTTCAAGAAGATGTAAAAATTAAGTTTTACCTGTCAAATGTATTCTCCCCGCATTGAGCTACGCCATCATCTCGCATGATGGGAACGTAATAATTCATGTGTCCGGCGTTTCCTTCGGCACTGGTACTGCACATTTTTTCAGAGCACTATTTGTTCCGTCGAAAGTCACTGTGGATACTGAGCGATTGATGGAATAGCGTTCGGGAGTCTGGCTTAAATATGGCCTAAATTGCTTCCCCCACCACAGCATTTTATTTTAAAGCATCCAATTTTTCCATAATGTATTTCAATCTTAACGTCGCAGCATATCGCACGGTTGCATGTAACTTGAGCCCCATCCTCAAGGATAAAAGTCTCGACACGTGTTGAATGTAATATAATACTTCTGGGAACGTAGAATCTTAGAATTATGTGGAATCAGCAGAAACTGTGTCGAATGATTTTTGCGCGCTAATTCGTCATACGCGTGAATCATAGAAAGAATTTTGCTGTATCAAAAGAAACTGCATAGAACCATGTTGGGTCGGATCGTCGTTTTTGCATTGGAGGGAGGGCGTACGCCAAAAGAGTAAGACAGAGATCACAGATCATGACACCGGTCACAAAAGCGCGCTCCAAAACTGCACAAAGCCTCAAATCGTTGCAACGTGTTGCGAGGAAAAGACATTACATTTACATTTTCATTCCTTTTTACAACCATGGAAGAATTCGCGCAAGTAATCCGCCAATTATTGGATCAATCCGCACGATTGATTTCGCGGGAAGAATACCTCGTGTGGGAAGAACGGTGCAACGAGTGCATCAAATCGTTGGAAGAACACAGCCGCGTAAAACGTCCTCGATTATCGATCGGAGTTCGGCAATCGCTGGTTGCTCGAATCGCGCAGCTCGAAGGACTAAAATATTCGTTGCGCGGTCGTTTTGTGCATGAAGGTGCCGGGCATTCGAGTACGGGACTTTTGTGGCGCGAAATACTCTGCGTTCGATAGTCGCGTGTTAACTGGTGCAGTGCTAAATTCAAATTACATCGAGCCGCGCAAATTCATTCAGGATGTGGGGACCATTGTGCTGGAGCATGTGCGGGGCGCTTTGAGCAAACATCGACACCTCAAAGAGAACACGGTGTTCAACGGTGAATTTGTGGCCGGTGACAAGTGTGCTTGTAAAAGCATCAACACCCGAAACTATGAACTCTTCGGCACATCCGATCTGCAGGAGTGGTACCAGAGATGCGTCGTCGAACCCACCCTGACATCGCTGGAAGAATTCCAGGAACGCGACAGCGGGTGGGCATTGACGAGAATCATGAATCTAACCATCAATGTCAACAAATACAATCCGCTGCGCGCGGGGTGCCACCACAAGTTGCCACAGGATTTATTGTTGAAAAATGCAACGATCAATGTGCAATCCCTGGACAATGCATGTTTCGCGTGGGCAGTGATCGCCGCCCTCCATCCTGCGGAAAGACATCCCGATCGCCAAGTTCATACCCGCACTATACGTCTGTGCTAAATCTCCAGGGCATTGAGTTCCCAATGTCCCTGGGCAAATTGGAAAATTTGAGCGGTTGAACGAAATCTCCATCAACATCTACAACTTCGAGATGGAGAAGACGAAGACGGTCTTTCCGCTGCGCCTCACCAGCCAAAAGAGAAATCGACACGTAAACTTGCTCTACACGCCGAATCAAGAACACGGCGATGTAGGACACTTTGTATGGATCAAGAATTTGTCCCGGCTGGTGAGCACGCAGCTGAGCAGGCACAAAGGGAAAAAATTCATCTGCGATCGGTATGTATAGAAAACATATGAAATGTTGAAATATCTCGCGAAACAAATTAAATAAAAAAAATTTGGGTTTACAGATGCATGCACTATTTCGGATCTACCGCAAAGTTGGAGCTTCATTCGCTGGACTGCGGCAAGATGAATGACTGCGCCATCCTGCTGCCTAGCGAAGGCAAAAATTTGCTCAACTTCAACAACCACTGCCGGAAGGAGCGACTCCCCTTCGTGGTGTACGCAGATTTAGAGTGCATCATCGCAAAAACAGAGGACAACCGAGTGGGTGATAATAATAATAATAATAAATTATGCGCGTATCAACACCACAAAGTTCATAGCATAGCATATTATATGCATTGTTCGTACGATACATCGTTATCAGTGTATCGATGTCGCCGCGACGCGGATTGTGTTTCGTGGTTCGTAGACGAATTGAAATATTTTGCGAATTTTGTCAAACCCATCTTGTCCAGTAATGTTCCAATGCTGGATTTAACTCCCGAACAGTTGTCGACATTTCACAATGCAACACACTGTCATATTTGCGAAGAACCATTCGAGGCTAGCGATGTACGAGTCCACGATCATTGCCATCTGTTCGGACGGTTTAGAGGCCCAGCACATTCGGAGTGCAATTTAAATTATAAAAACGCGTTTTACATCCCCATAGTTTTCCATAATTTATCCGGCTATGATTCACATTTTATTATCGAGGAAATAGGTACCGGTTTTGAAGGTCACGTTGACGTATTACCCATAACGAAAGAAAAGTATATTTCTTTCACAAAAAATGTCGAAGATACGGCTGATTCAGACTCGCGAAATTGTATTAAATTGCGATTCATCGATTCGTACAAATTTCTCAACACCTGTCTCGACAAATTAGCATCCTTTCTTAGCACAGATCAATTAAAAATTTTACGATCCCAATTTGAAACATTATCCACCGAGGATTTCAATTTATTGACGCGAAAGGGTGTCTTTCCATATGAATATCTTGATTGCGCTGACAAACTGCATGACCCATGCTTACCGCCGCGCGAGTCATTCTACAGTTCGTTAACGGGTGAGACTGTATCGGGCAAGACCGATTACGCACACGCCGAAACTGTCTGGCAGCGTTTCGAGATTGGAACCTTGGGCGAATACAGCGACTTGTATTTGAAAACAGATGTCTTGTTATTGGCAGATATTTTTGAAAATTTTCGCGAAAGTTGTATCAAGAGTTACGGATTAGATTCAGCACATTATTATACTCTACCTGGTTTCACATGGGATGCAATGCTAAAACATACAAAAATTACATTCGAATTGCTCACAGACATCGATATGGCCATGTTTATCGAACGCGGTATACGTGGGGGTTTAAGCCAATGTTCCGGAAGATACGCACATGCCAATAACAAGTACATGTCATCTTACGACGCATCGGAAAAGTCATCGTACTTGATGTACTTTGATGTGAACAATTTGTATGGATGGGCAATGTGTCAGCCCCTACCATACGCTAAATTTTAATTGGGCGAAGATGCTGGAAATTTTGACGTGTCTTCAATCGGTGTCGATTCGCCCACGGGGTACATTCTCGAGGTAGATCTGGAATATCCGTAACGTCTGCACGACGCTCATACCGATCTACCGTTCTGCCCGACGCGTGCCAAACCACCTGGCAGCAGGCAGGACAAGTTACTCGCGACGGTATACGATAAGCAGCGTTACATCATCCATTACCGCAACCTGCAGCAGTGCACGCGTCACGGTCTTCGTATTACAAAGATACACCGCGTGCTTCAATTCGCTCAATCTCCCTGGCTCCGCGATTACATCGAACTCAATACACGGTTTAGAACAAGCGCGACAAACGACTATGAAAAAAATTTGTACAAATTGATGAAAAACGTGGTATTCGGTAAAACTATGGAAAATGTACGAAACCATGTGGATGTACAACTTTTGACACATTGGGAAGGGCGATATGGCGCGGAGGCAATGATCGCGAAACCGAATTTCCACAGCAGAAGTGTTTTTTCGGAAAATTTAATAGCTGTTGAATTGCGAAAACTCGAGGTGAAATTCAACAAACCGATATACGTGGGTACGTGCATTCTAGACATATCAAAAATTTGTTTGTACGAATTTCACCTCGAGTACATGTCGCCCAAGCATGGAAAAAATTGTAAAATTCTATATACCGACACAGATAGTCTCATTTATCACATTCAATGCGATGATATTTACGAGATCATGAAACACAATATTGATAGATTCGACACGAGCGATTATCCTACCGACAATCCATATAATATGCCGCGCGTAAATAAGAAGGTTCCGGGGCTGATGAAGGACCAAATTCGTAGGTCTTAGAGCGGAAATGTATGCACTTCGCGTAGACGGCAAAAAAGATACGAAAAAGGCGAAAGGCGTCAAGACCAACGCCATAGCCAGAACGATAACTTCGACGACTACGCGCAATGTTTGCATAGGGAGATCGAAATGGTTCGCAGACAATCATGCATACGGTCTAAATGTCATAAAGTGTACACCATTTCGGAATCTAAAATCGCTCTAAGCCCATACGACGACAAGCGGCATATCGTACCCGATTCGATCGACACTCTGCCCTGGGGTCATTATAATATCCCAATGTAAAAATAGAAATTGTAATTGTATTTATTTACTCGTTTCTTATAAATAGTGGAATTATTGTATAATATAAAATTCTTCGTGCATGTATGGAAAATTATTATTGTATTTATTATTGTATTTATTAACGCATTCATATAAATAGGGGGAATTATTGCGCAATATAAAATTGTTCACTCATGCATGTGTATCATTGTATATATTAACTGGATTATAAATTTGAAATAATGTTAAAAATAAAAAAATTCTTCACACATTTACATATATGTATCATTGTATTTATTGAACCATATATTATTTTTTACAATACATTATTTTTATTTATCCATGAATTGTGTGATTTATCAATTCCCAACCACTTGACGTACACCTTATCCCCCTTTCTACGCAACACTTTTTCCACTAGATATACATCAGCATCGGTGACGCGTTGCAGCTCGTGTTCATAGAATCCTCCGGCAACAGGTTTTCCACAGGAATCGACCAGCAGATACGTCGCGGGATTCGTTGCTTGTACTTTGGCTATCTTGAACACCTCCGTTGTCCAATTCGGCGTATAGCCTTTATCGAATATGGTTTTAAATTTGCTCACGCGCACAAACTCGCCCAACTTGAATCTCATGTTGCTGTATACGGTGGCTAGCAGCTTATCGGCGATCGCAGGGGTAACATCGCAAGGACGCATTCCGATGGTTCTATGTTTTCGTGCGTTATACTCTGCAAGTAGACTTGGTAGAGCATCGGTCCATCTATAGGTTCCATTCAGCGTAAACAGTTTCCACATATCGTTCTTCAAAGTTCGATTGAAACGTTCTACGACGAACGCATTCATCACCGAATACGTCGAATAATGATTAATGTCATGCTTTGTCAAGAGTTTCTGCACATCGGCGTTGTAAAATTCTTTTCCTTGATCGGTTTGCAAATTTTTCGGATATCGATCTCTAAATATCTTTGCAAACGCTTTGGTCACCTCAGCGCCACTTTTAGTCTTGAGCGGTAACGCCCATGCATACTTGCTCAACACATCGATGACGGTGAGTATGTAGTGGTGACCCTGGTTGAATCGCGAGTATGGACGCATTTCTACAATGTCAGCTTGCCACAGATCATCGTATCCATGCACTATGACGCGCCTCCGCGGAAAATGTCTTCGAGCTGGAGCATGCAATTCCTCAATGAGTTGTAGCATCTTGCGACCGTGGTTTTCTTTACTCTTGGATTTCTATAATGGTTGCATGTTTGATCGCAGAGGTGTCTTTGACACGAATGATGCGATAATTATCGGGCACGTGCGTTAAGTGCTCCCCATCGGCCCGAGAAAATTCTGGACAAGTTCAATCGTCTCGCACGCTTCTCCTTCGCAGTGCTGCTGTGGGATAGAATTCGACGCCTGCGATATCTTCTGAACGCTGTTTTGCAGCGTCAGCATATCTCTTTGAAACGCGATCAGTTTCCTCTCTAATTCTTCCTGCTGCTCTCTCAAAAGTTTAATGTTCTTTTCCATGTATAGTTTATTGACGGCCTCGGTGTCGGCCACCGGTTGAGCTACGCGTCGTATCTTGCGTGATTTTGCATCAAAGTCGGCACCAACCACGCAAAGAGCGTTATCTCGCATGTAATTTCGAAGCAAACCACTCCATTTGTAATAGTCCATTCTAGCTGCTCCACTCTTCTCGAGCGTTACTCCAAATTTATTGATCGGCATCTCGATGCATACAGTGCACATCATCGGTGTGCGGTTTAATTTATATAATGAGGCCTACCTCGCGGAGTTCCTCGACAATCGATAGAATTTCGGGATCGTGAGAGTTGTTACCCCGCCTGACGCGACGCCTCAAGCAAACGCAATCGATCCACCAGCTCGTTGGGATCGTCCCAGTGTACGTAATCGATCTTGTTATCGTTTACAACCATGGCTCGTGGCACCGTTATACCTTTCCCTGCCCTATTAGCTGATGCGCGGGGGATTAGCGGTGCAATTACATGTTTGTACTTGTATCCCTTGTTGCCCAATATGGGATTTTTAGCACCATGACGGCGTCTGTGGGCATTCGTCGCCAGCAGTATACTTTTGTATTTTTGTTTATCGGCATCGGTGTGTGGGATCAGGAACCCCCATACGATAAGAGAGGGCACGGAACAGCAACATCGTGGGGAGTCGGCGGTAGCCGAGGTGGCTAAGGCGGCTGGCCAGCGCGCAAATCTAGAGATCGCGGGTTCGAGTCCCGGTGAGGCGACTTCTTCCCTTTTTTCCGTGACCCTACAATTTGGGGGCTCGCCCGGGATGGGGGAGCCCCACTTCACCCCGATTAGAGTATAAGAACAATGTACAAGCCACGAGTGGCTCTCTCTTGTAATCAGAACACCGACGTTACAGTACGCGTTACCTGTCACCCAGATCGGGACAGAATAAACCTTGTTTAAACCTTGCGGTGAGTTCCAACTCTTTAACCTGCTACGATCGCCTACCCTTCGGATTCCCTCCGAATCCTTCTGCCACGGCACCTCTACCCGAATCCCCGGAGCCCGTGGACAGCAACTGCGAAGGACGCCTGGAGCACCTCTGAGATTCGCTACCAGAATCTCGGTCTCAGGCGCCTTAGCACAACAAAACGACTCATTGGGACAAGTTTCGAAAACGTCGTCATCAATGGCTGAGAGCGATCGCACACTGGGAAATGTACTTATTGGTGTGGGAGGAACGGGAGACTCGTTTGATGTGACATTCCGTCGTTTATGCTTCGATTGAACTGGTGTTGAGGTTATGGGTGAAGATTCCGGTGACATGTATCGTTTCCTCTTTGCCTTGCGCGATGTGTTCCCCTTCGGATGGATTTTTGTTTTAGGCGTTAATGTTTCATTCCCTTCAACGTCTGTGCTCATCAGCGGTGATGTGTCATGATGCTCATG
The DNA here is from genome assembly GCA_963855975.1 of Andrena chrysosceles. Classification (NCBI taxonomy): domain Eukaryota; kingdom Metazoa; phylum Arthropoda; class Insecta; order Hymenoptera; family Andrenidae; genus Andrena; species Andrena chrysosceles. The sequence goes on along the minus strand of CAWLCU010000348.1, from coordinate 1,029,551 downwards.
AGCTTCTGCCGCTGCAGTATTTTCCACGATATGTTTTAGGGGTTCGACGATAGGTTTGAAGTATCTCTCCAACGCGACATCTTCCTCCATCTTGCCAGTCTTCAAAGCCTGATGTTTCCGGCGAATGGAATCGCTGGTTTTTGCAATTTCCTTCGCTATTCCCTCGCTATCCTTAATCTCCAGAGTATCGATATCAGTCATCATTTTGTTGCAGACGTTGCTTTTCCACCGACGTGTTGAGGACAATTAACCGTCTCACGGTACGGCAAACTCGTTAAATTCCTTTCTATAACGTCCATTGGACATTGCACTATCCTTGTCTATTACCACGAAACCATACTCTCGTTGCCAACAATTACGACACAAAGCGTAGAAATCCTCGTAAGACATGTCAGTGTTTACGTGACCGTTGTACACATGTTTCAAGTTGGTACCATCCTGCTTAAACAGAATCAACAGATTGGCATTGTCGCGTATAAGATGTTTGGGAATCTTTGCATACGTCTGACAGAGATAGAAGCAGTCAGCGTTCGAGTGGCGCCCCATTGCAAAGTATTCCCTTATCGTATCTTGCTTGTCGCATGCCACGTCATCAAAGATAAAAATGGAATTCGGAAGCGATTCGCTCGGTGGGATGACGTCACTGTTATTCGAAAACGTAAAGTAGCCAATTTCATCTATCGGAGTCAATAAATTCTCCAAATACTGGTATTTCGGCTGTTGCAACGACTTGGAGTACACGTACACGTTCTCGAAGCGGACGCCGTGAGGACTTTCCAACAAGCTCACCAGCACGTTGGTCTTTCCACAATTTGATGGGCCACAAATGACGCAGCGTATAGTGTTTGGTAGCATGCTACCATGTCTGCGTCTTGTTTTCGAAGACATCACTCGTGATTTATCGTTAAAATTTGTCACGCGTATCGTCACAGGTTGTCGCACGAATCGCATCCTCTCCGCGAACTGTGAAAAATGATTTTGATTCGTCGAAGCGCCCTATTTATAGGTCCGCACCGAAGCAAAACAGTTCAGTATTCAAAATGCTTCTGGTCCTGTCGGATAATTGTGATATTCGAGACATAACCTCTGAGCAGTTGAAATATATACCAAAGATTATTCTACTCCGAGAGTTTGGGAGACACATTGATCAGTTGTGGGACAGACTCCCCGAGCGTATAAAAGCTGATTCTGAGGTTCGACAGTATCGTCGGTGTCTGGAGCATTATAATCGCCCTTGGCAGCGAACGCATATCGACGGTCCAGCACCATTGATTAAAAACTGCGGCGAATGTCGCCGACGAGAGTAAAGAAAGGCTGTGGTTTGTTAAATCGGGCGATAAACGCGCTACCTATCGAATTACATATTCAACTCTCAGACATGAAGTCTGAGATTAGGTCACTGGCCGATCGCGTCACCCGTCTAGAGGATAAACCTTCCCCTCCACCCGATCAACTGTCAACATCGTGCACGGATGACATCATCGAGGAATTGAAGCACAGGGAGCTGAGGTCCAGGAATATTTTATTTTTCGGGATGCCAGAACCTGGGGAACCATCGCCGGAGCTTGCGAGACAAGCTGATGTCGAGTGATCCTGACCGGCATCAGTCCTCTAGGAACACAGGCCCTTTCCACTCATCGCTTGGGGAAGCTGGGCTCGACCTCCTGCAGGCCCCTATGTGTGCGGCTCGACTCTGCGGCTACTGTCAAGACCATTCTGCAGAACAAACACCTTTACAAAGGTCCCGTCAAGATTTCCGACGATAAAACCAGGCAACAGCGGGAGACTCTCTCGCAGCTTAGGGCGAGGCTGCGTGACCTTCACGAAAACGGTGATACCCATTTGACAATTCGGTATACTCGCGGTGTTCCGAAGATTGTGCCAAGTAAATCGAATAGGAATTCTACTCAAAAAAACTAAATCAGTGCCCTTTAGTATATTTTCAAAATGTCCGTGGTCTACGCACTAAATTGGATACCTTATCCAATTCTTTACTTTCCTCTGCATTATCATACGACATAATTATCCTAGTCGAGACCTGGCTCACTTCTGCGATCTCTTCTAATGAGCTTGGTCTAGGGGAACTACACTGTATATAGATGCGATAGATCCAGTCAAACGAGTTCTTGTACAAGAGGTGGTGGTGTTCTTATCGCTATCAAAAATTCGTTACCGTCTTGCCCTGTTGCCGTCAGCCGTTCTGAAGTCGAGCAAGTGTTTGCCAGAGTTCACCTTCGGGATAATAAACACCTATTATTGGGTGCGGTGTATTTTCCGCCAGCGTCCCGGCCGTCACTTTACGCGTGTCACGTTGACTGTGTCACTGAACTGTATCATAGTTATGGTGATGACACTCTCTCGGTGTTCGGCGATTATAACCTTCCTCACGCGGTGCGGTTCAATGACTCTTCGCAAGCATGTTTCAAGAGATCAGGTGTGTCGACGAATGAATCTGCTGCGATAGATCTTCTCATGGGGTGTGCTGGCTATTGCAACCTTACTCAACTGAATACGGTTTTCAATGACCATGACGTTATGCTAGACCTTATCTTTGTCAGCCGTCCTTCTATCGTGGTTGACCGAGTCATTGATGCCCTCATAGTGCCAGATGTTTACCACCCACCACTGTATGTAACTTTCGAGGACTTGTTTTCTGCGCCGGATTTCGTGGGTGGAAGCATAGTATACAGCGATTTCAAACGGGGCGATTACTCTAGTGTGCTGAGCTACTTGAATTCAATTGATTGGGATAACGAGACAGGTGACATTGAGCCCGATGTGGCACTGAGTAAGCTATATGGTCATATTAATTGGGCTGTCGACGCCTTTATACCTATGCGGTCTGTTGCGCTATCCACATTTCCACACTGGTTCTCCCATAGTTTGAGGTCCCTAATCCGATTTAAGAATATAGCGCATAGAGCCTATGAGCGGACGAGTGCGTTTAGCGACTACATTCACTTTTCCAGTCTTCGCTCTAAATGTAAGGTGGCCCTATTGAGGGACCACCGTAGCTATATCGATGGTGTTGAGAGCGCGGTGTCACACAACGTATCGTGTTTCTGGAAATTTGTTAACAATAAGCGTGGTGTACAAGTGTTTCCTAGTGAGGTGCACCTAAATCATAATTCAGCCTGGACGTACGCCGCAGCTGCAAACCTATTTGCCGAGTTCTTCGGCTCTGTTTATACTCCTCGGTCCGGTCCGACGCCCGTCTTGAATCCTTGTCCGTCCTCCGGTAGTGAAGTAAACATACATTCCATATCCATTTCTATCGGTCAAATTTACTCCAAGCTAAATGCACTAGATGTCGCGAAAGGGTCCGGATACGACGGTATTCCGCCTCTTTTCTTAAAGGAGTGTCGATTCATTCTAGCTAGGCCCCTCTGGCACATCTTTAACTCTTCTCTTGCAAGGGGCTCCTTTCCTGTTGCCTGGAAGACTTCTCTGGTCACTCCTGTATTCAAGACGGGCGACCGTTCCGATGTAAGAAACTATCGGCCCATCTGCAAATTATCTGTTATGGCTAAGACCTTCGAGGAAATCATAACCGAGCACCTAACACCCTGTCTTGCTAATGTTATCTGCGATGAACAACACGGTTTTGTTCCAGGGAGATCGACGACAACCAATCTGGCTGTTTACCACAGCTTCGTTTCTACTGCCTTAGACAGTGGATCGCAAGTCGACACAGTATACACTGATTTCCGGAAGGCGTTCGATTCAGTAGATCATGGTATCCTGCGGAATAAGTTGATCTCATCCGGTATTAACGGGTCGCTTCTTGCTTGGATTTGCAGCTATCTTGAAGGCCGGGTTCAGGTTATAAGAGTGCAGGAGCAGCTATCTGATTTTGTCAATGTCACGTCTGGTGTTCCCCAGGGCTCGCACCTTGGTCCCCTCCTGTTCCTTCTTTTTGGCAATGACCTCAACGCGGTCTTCTTGCATAGTAAGTTCCTCATGTATGCGGATGACCTGAAGATCTTCCGGACTATCAGTGGTACTCTCGAAGTTGAAATGTTGCAGTCAGATCTATATAGGTTTGAGCAATGGTGTATTGCCAATAATTTGCATCTCCACATCGGTAAATGTATGTTCACGAGGACCCACAGGGCTATTAGTGGCATTCAATCTTTGTATAAGCTAAATAATACCCCACTAACTGTGGTGTCTGAAGTCTCGGATCTCGGCGTATTATTTTTTTCAGGCTTAGACTTTCGTAATCACTATAGTAACATCACTCGTAGGGCGATGAAAACCCTTGGGTTCATCGCCCGGTTTGCCAAACACTTTAGGCAGCTTAGAACTCTGAAGCTGCTATATGTTGCATTGGTTAGACCACTGGTCGAATACGCGTCTGTCATCTGGAGCCTTAGACATAAACAATACATCAGTTTAATTGAGAGGGTCCAGCATAAGTTTTTAAGACTTGCTATGAGAGCTACTAGTAGCCCTATGCGGTTCGATGACCATAACTATGGGCCTGCCCTGCGAGTAACGGGACTCTCCAATCTCAGCGACCGTCGTGTATGTTCAGATCTCCTATTCTTGTACAAACTAATTCATGGCCAGATTAACTGCCCGGATCTTGTTGGTTCGATTTCTTTTCATGCCCCTCAACGGTCACAGCGCCCGAGACCTCTATTTGTATCAAGTGTGCCTGACTACCGACACAACGCAGTCGACCCCATAAACCGGGCAATGGAGGAGTTGAACCAATGCCCAGCGGAGATAGATCTGTTCGCCGACTCCCTCGCGTCGTTCAGGACCCAACTCCTAACGAGACTCTTTTAATATTAATCTGTGTGGTGCTCTGTCTGTTTTTGTAGTATTTTTTCTTGTTTTATATATTTTTTGTTAATTTAAATTAATTTAATTTAATTTAATTTAATCTAATTTAAGTTATGTATATTTCTTGTTATTGTTTTTCTATTTCGTTTTCGTTTTTGTTATTGGATTTTTATCTTTGTTTCAATGTACTATATATATTCTAAAGGGCTTTCCCGTAAATATAATAATAATAATAATAATAATAACATATTCCGGGATACCAGTTTTGCGGTCCGGGAACTCATCTAGCAAAACGATTGGCTAGAGGGGATCAAGGCATCAATCCGTTGGACGCAGCGTGTCGCGAACACGATATTGCATATTCGCGTAGCAACGATCTTGGCGAAAGGCACGCGGCAGATAACGTTCTCGCTGACAAAGCGCGAAAACGAATCGTTGCGCGAGACTCGACTCTGGGTGAAAGAGGTGCTGCTACGGCCAAGACGAAAATCGGAATGGGGATGAAAGCAAAATTGCGCAAAAGAACTCCGAAGAGAGAGAGCCGAAAAAGCGGATTCTTCCGGAGGCAAAACGGGGTGGTATATTACCACTTCTCCCGCTGCTAGGTGTTCTCAGATCATTGGCTGGTGGAGCGGCGGGGATCGCCAAGGCGGTAAACGATAATATGGCAGCGCAACATCAGCTGCAGGAAATGCAACGTCATAATCGCTCCATGGAAGGTCGCGGACTTTATCTCGCACCGTACAAGCGCGGACAGGGAATATCGAAACGAAAAGAAAACGTCGAAAAGAAAATAAAAATGCCCGCGGGCGTAACTACCGATGCACAATTGGAGGACTTGGCAAAACGTATGTGTATTCCATTCTTTAGAGGTGTTTTTATGCGTAATGCGCTACCAGCTGGAGGAGTACGTCGAAACGAGAGCGGTATCGTAAATTTGGACAATGTGGAGGGGCCTGGGACTCATTGGGTGGCGTATGCGAGGAGAGGGTGTCGAGCAATATATTTCGACAGCTTTGGGAATCTTCGGCCGCCTATGGAATTGGTAAAATATCTGGATAAAGATTCTGAGCAAATTGAATAAAATCGTACGTCTTATCAGAAGTACAACCAGAGCAATTGTGGACAACTATGTCTACGCTTTCTACAAACGATCGGCACTAAATTTAAGGATTGACTTCCCGCCACTCTGATTCAGTACCAGTCCAATCGTACAGCTCGAAATATGTCGTTAACATTCACTCTAACCTGCAAGAGTAACACCCCCGCGGTGAGCTACTTTCCACCCATAGATTTGAGCGACAATGATTACGAGCTTGGTCTAACAACCTTCGAAACTTATCACACGATACCAAACATCGACTCGAGCAACGATAAATTCTACTTCGCCACAAACTATGACATCAACAACAAAAACAACAACGGTGCCGACACCACATATGAATACATTACGATTCCCCACGGCTCCTACGAACTAGACGCCATTGCCAAGTATTTGAAGCAGCGATTACTCGAGCGGTATCCTCAAAATCTCAGCGGCACCGATGAGAACAACAACAACGATGATGGTGACAACGATGCGTTTCCTGTAGTGTTGCGCCCCAACAACAACACTATGAAAAGCGAACTGTACTGTCGGTTCGCCGTAGAGTTTACAAAGCCCATTAAAATTGGATCGCTATTAGGGTTCTCGACGAATCGGGTATTAGAACCAGGACGGTGGCACGAATCGGACGATCCAATTAATATCATGAACGTGAACATTATTCGTATAGAATGTAGCGTGACCGCTGGCGCGTACAACAATGGGAGGCGTGCACATACGATACATGAATTTTCTCCGAGAGTCCCACCAGGATATAAGATATCGGAACCGCCCGCGCAGATCATTTACCTTCCAATCATCGCACGGGTCATTACGGATCTAACGATACGCGTTGTGGATCAAGACGGACGATTGCTTGATTTTCAAGGTGAAGAGATAACCATCAGACTGCACGTACGACGACGGCGACGATAATACGTGTGGTGCGAAAGAAATGCTTGTATTGAATGACTCCAGAAACCCGTTTCTTCCAAGTGAAATTGTTTACAACAACAACAACAACAACATCAGCTCTGACTACGCTAAAAAGATGAGGCTCAGTGCTGCGAACATTGCATTTTTGAAATCTTTGGGATTCATTGTGCGTATTTAAGTTTAAAAAAAAAATGGCTGATATTCTAAGCATTGGAGGGAAGCCGACGTTTGATGATCGCATCGTCAAGCTCGAGACTCACACATACAAGTTGTTGAAGGTCAGAAAAATGTTGAAGGTCAGAAGATGATGCAAGTCGAAACCTGCATGTTGTCAAAAACAGAACGAAAACATAGAACCGTAACAGTGGCAGGTGCACTTCCTAGAATAATGCGCAGCAGCGGTGTGCGCGCTATCTCGAGACCGCGAAAGTCAAAGCGGGCAGCGGCGAGCTTCTGTTTGCGATAATGATCGAAGGTAAACTTTTAAGAATAATACGCATATGCCTAAAAGCGATCACGTAGCATCAGAATATGAGTGGTTCATGGTCACGCGAGTATAGTAACAGTGCAGGAGACTAAACAATAGAGGGTATGCTATTCGAAATGCGTAATAGGAGGTGTTTCGAGATCCTGACATACCTAGTGTAACAAATGAACATCGAAAGAACGTTACATAGTTTTTTTTAGGATAAGTGATTTCCTGCCCAGGATAGGATCGTGTAAGGTATCAGACAATACAGGTTTTCGTATGAAAAAGTAATGTATTTATTGGTAAAGTATGTAGACATGTATACATTAGTACGATACGTTGCGAGCATCGCGTATCATCGAATCCAAGCATAACGCTAAAAGTTCACAATCTAACAAAGAATGCGGTTCGAAATATTCGCTTTCGGAAATAAGCTTTTCATAATCCGTGGTCGGTGTCGTAGCGGCGCGTATAATGATGACAAAGAACGCGTACTTGTTGCTTACGGAGTCTAGAATTTCCGACAACCACGAGAAAGTATGATCGATACAGCGATCGTATTTAAACATTTGACGTATCGTAACTTCGGCCATGTAGATGGTGGAACTGCCATCCTATATTTTGGCAATTCCTTGACTGTTGATTCGCGTGAAGTCGATGCGTAAATGATCGACGACGACAGGGTCTTGATGCGACGGAGCTGTGTCGTTCCGGAAACGTCCAAGTATCTCCGGTCCTTGCTGCAGTAGAAGTTTCCACGTAGACATGGGGAAACATAATTCGTTGAATTTGCTATCGACTATGGCGATTTCAACGCAGCACGAATCCCGATCGATACGAATTCCAATTGCGATGCGTTTGTAGGTAGTCAAGGTCAGTGGGTAATCACGTCCCATGATTCGTACGACGGCTTTCTTCGGCGATGGTGCAGATTTATCGCTGTAAGAAACACGCACAGAGTTGATGAATCGAACGGTTTCGTGTAAATCGACAAATATGCAAAAGTGTACTACGTACCTTATATTCGAACGACGCTGAGCGGGAGAAAAATTCGTATCGTTGCAGCGGCTGAGGTGGTTCCCGTCCATGTACGAAGCAGCGGTGCAATGTCGGTTGAATATTGTGAATATACGCTACAGCCGAGTCTGCTGAACGGTTATGGATACTAACTGTGTAAGCGCGAACGTACGCGATGTACTATGGTCCGCAAGACCGATCAGTGCCTCTTTTATAGCGTTTTACACTCACACATGTGTACACGAATAGTTTGATGGTTGTGGAGGTGGTAGCCATCGTCGCCGTAGGAGGAGAAGGAGGAGGAGGAGAAAAATAAAAAAGAGCTTGTTTTATACGTATAGCAAGTGTACGAGATTTATTTACGCATGTACTACCTTAAAACCAGATATTTTCATAAAAACTAATAGTTAAAAAAAGGAACATCGACGCTGTAGGATGTGGAGGAGGGTAAGAAAGCTATACTTCTTCTACGAGCAATAGTATTTTTTTTATTCATATAAATCAGTTTTGTATAAGTTATACGTTTAGAAAGAATAGTAAGAAGAAAAGAAAAATACTGTATACGCTTCGTAGAACAATAATATCAATAAGCCTCTATGATGTACGAGGAGGATAAAACCATACTACACGCGCTCCGTAGAATTTGGAAACAACGACAGAAAGAAACGGTTAGCGGATCGTAGGTTTGTTTTCACATATAATATATATATAGAAACTCGCCACTCACCGTAAATTTAAGACCGCATATACTTCCAAATTTTTTGCAACGATCCGTTTTCCAACGCGCACGTACAACCGTCGCCGCCGCCGCCGCCTTTGTGGAAAGCGCAGCGAACGATGTTCCTTCCAGGCATTGTTTTGAGTGTAGGAACGACCGTGCCAGGCAAGACTCCACCACAATAGTCGTCGTCAACGTCGGAGCCATCCTCGTCGGTGTCGTCGGAGTCGGAGTCGTTCTTACTACTCTTCTTCTTCTTCTTCTTCTTCTCGTACATCTCGACGATATCCACGATGGTTGGGTTTGTTCCTAGGAGCAGTTGCGATAACCATGTCTTCTTTTCCAAGCCCTTGACAAACACCACGTCAACGGTAGCGAGCTCGCGGGTAAGCAGTTCCGGAAGCCTGTGGTACGGCACCCAGCCGTCGGACAATCGAAGCCCGTGATGATGCGCCGTGAGCCAGGACGCTTGAGCTCGAACGACGACAGGCGAGCGTAGGAGCGCGGTGGTTCGAAGATCCAATGACAGATGGTCGTTTCCGTGTCGCGATTGTTTGCGAGAATCGCGATCTCTTTGGCGACGAACGCGTTGTGTTCAGTCTTGAAGCCTTGCAGGTCGACCACGACGAATAACATTGTTAGTACGCAGTAGTATGTAGTACAACAGCAACAACAACAACAACTGTCACCGGCGGCTGCAGATGAGCGACTGACGTTTTTGTGAGTATCCTCCTCGGTATAGTAGGTAGTCATAGACCTAGTCGTTGGAATCACGTGATTTTTCGCACCACGTTCGTCAAAGGGTTGTATTGGATAAGGGTGTATGATGAGACAGTAGGCGGTGGTGTTAGCGGGTACGTTCTCTTTGCACTAGAAGTCGATTCCCACGTCCACCGTCGCGCTTTTCACCGACTCGTTCTGTCGAGAACAATCTATGATCGCGATAGGGGCGTATCGCAAAAATTCGACCGTGTTCAGCAACGGTTCGTCGTGGCCGTAGTACGAACGGGTAAATTTCCCGTACATATCGTACAGGAGCGCGTATTTGGATTTATCGAAATCCAGGTTCAGGTCGTCGTACGGATACGTCTCGGAATTCAGAAACAATCGTACGTTCGCGAGTTTGCACGCGTCGAATCTGCTCGCGCTTTTCTGGAGATTGTTCTTTCGATCGGTTTGCATAGCGAATATCACGTATCGCGGTTTCTCGATCTGCGACGAGGCTTTGACGGTCCACGTGTGTTTCGTAGTCTTTTGCAGCAACGGATACTCGTACAGGTTCCACGATCGGAAACTCATCGCGATCGGTCGATTGCTTTGCAGGAGATGTAGCATCGCGAGTTTTCGAGTGTCTTCTAACGCGACGTGCGGCATACGCCATTGTATCTTGCGTATCTCCAGTTTCGGTAGTATCGCGGAGGACAGAGCGGCCGCGTACATCGCGTTCGTATCGAGTCGCGCGCGAATCAGTATCAACTCGTGTCGCGCGTGCATCAGGATGCGTCTGTATTCTTCGCAGAATCCCAGTAACGTGTTCATGGGTACGCAGAAATTGAACGACGCGCTACTAAAAATGTCGCGGTCGTGCGCGATGGTATAGTCCCAACCGGCGTTCATCAGCGCTTTGCTCCTGTCTACGGACAACGTAATGTTTCAACGCGGTTGTGATTCCCGGATTCCTGGAACGATCGATCTCCACTCCGTCCAATTCGTATCGAATCTCGTCGAACATGAACGCGACGCAGTTGTTGTCCAGAAAAACTCTCGCAGAGGCTTTCGCGTCCTGTTCCGTTGTCGCGGGTGCCATCAACGAGAGACGTCCTTCGACGTAGAGATAACTTTCGCACGGGAGCGTGTACACATCTTGTTGCTGAACGGGTATTCGTATCTCATCGTTGTTGTCGAACGTCGTGTTGTTGAGTCATGTTGTAAGAGTGCATCTCGATCTTCGTGATACGAACGTCGAAAGTCGGTGTACTCGTCACGTCCAGTATGGTATACATCGTGTTAGACACGTGTGTGTGTGTGTGTGTGTGTGTGTGTGTGTGTAAGTGGTATGTCAGTACGTTACAACGAATCCCAAGGATCGTAGGAAACGCGCGTTTCGACGAGTCAACGGCTTTCCGCTTGATCCTCTTCTTCTTCCTATTCTTGTTCCACTCCCTGTCTTTATCAGCGTTGTCGGTGGCGATGAAGGTGTTTCGTTTTGGCGATAATGCGGTGCAGAGACCGGAGGAGCTGTAGCAGCGGCGAGCGATGACGATGAGTCGTACGCGTGATCGAACACCAACATGCTACATATGCACTCACGTTATCTTATCGCGCGAACGCCGTTGCACGTGCAAGCGAATCGTTATTTCCTCTCCGCGAAAATCTATAGGGCGATCGTATTGATCGACGATACGCACCGTTAGATCGTGTATCGCTCGCGCTACGATCGGCAGGTAAATGACGTGTCGCGTAGTTTCCGATATCTTATATCCCGGGGGCACGCGAGGTGAAAATTCGTCAATCGTGTGTACCGGTTTGTCGTTGCTGTACGCACCGGTAGTGACGTTGCACGTGACACTGATCAGGTTCACGATTATAATGTTCACGGGTTCGTCGGACTCGTGCCACGTTCTCGGCAATAAGACACGCGTCTGGGAAAACCCCAGTAACGAGCCCACGTTGTTCGGTTTCGTAAAGTCCACGAAGAACGAGCAGCGCAGTTCGCTTTTCATGGTGTTGTTGTTGGCTCGTAGCACTAGTGGATACTCGTCGTCGTCGGAGTCGTTCTCGTTGTCACCGCGTCTTCGAGAATATTGTCGAGCAATCGTTGCTTCAGGTACTTGGCGATAGCGTCTAATTCGTAGGAACCGTGGGGGATCGTAACGTATTCGCATGCGACATCGACGCTGGGTAGCGCGGTGTTCGTGTTCGGGACGAAGTAGAATTTACCGTTGCTCGCGTCGATGTTCGTCTCCAAGTCGGCGAGTCCTAGTTCGTACTGTCCGTCGCTCAAATCTATCGGTGGAAAATAATTGACTGTCAGCACGCTGCTCCGACCCGTTAACGTGAGCGTGAGCGACATCGTACCGCGGTATGTTACGTTAGCGAGACTGAGTGAGAGAAAATGACTCGAACGTACGGTTGCGCGCGAATTAATTTAGGGTAGCGTCGAGGCCAAAATTCCAGAGCTTTTTGTTGCAGAAATTGTACGCACAAGTGACCGCAATTGGTCTGATCAAACCGTTGAAAGCGATCGTGATTGTACTTTATTGTGATCGTGGTTGTCGTGCCCCGTCCGAAATAATCGATCAGTTCAGCGGGTGGTCGAAAATTCCCACAACTGTCGAAATACTGCCCGCGCGATCCGCGTTTCGCGTACGCCACCCAGTGCGTGCCTTCGCCGCGATTCTCGAAAAGATTCGCGATACCGCATTCGTTCGGTCGTACGCGCGCGGGGAGCGTGTCGTGCATGAACACCCCCCGAAAGAACGGTACGTCGATGCACTCGCGCTCTAATTGCAGGTTAGTCATAGGTGGTTGTCGTAGCTGTTGTCGGGTTATCGCCGCAAGCCAGGTCGAGCGGAGTTTTTTTTCCTCGACCGTTGTCGTCGTCGCCGTCTCAGGTTCATGCCGGCGCCGCGCTTGTACGGTAACAGATACAGTCCTTTCCCTTCCATCTCCCGATTATGACGCACCGTTTCTTCCAGCTGTTTTCGAGCTGCCTGCGTGTCGTTGACCGCTTTGGCGATACCCGCCGCTCCACCGGCTAATGCCCCGATAGCCGACAGAGCGGGCAGAGGAAGTGGGAGAAAGCATCCGCGTTTCGCTACCGGTAGGATACGGCGCCGTTTTCCTCTGGACTCGCGTTTCCGTCTCGTGGTTCGTCTGCTTCTTCCTCTTCTCATACCCATACCCAGTTTGGTCTTAGCTTTCATCGCGGCCCACACTCCGGTCGCCGCTGCTTTTTCACCGAAAGTCACGTCGTTCGCGAACACTCGTTCTCGCGCTCGATCGGCTAGCGTCCGATCCGCATCGTGTCGTCCCTCCAAATCATTTCGACGAGAGTACGCGATATCGTGCTCCCGACAAGCGGCGTCCAGCGGATTTATACCTTCGTCGCCGCGAGCCAATCGCTTCGACAAACGCGTCCCCGGTCCGCAGAACTGATATCCCGGAATGTGTAGCTCTATCGATAAACGGTTTATGATCTTGTTCACGAGTCCCGATCCTGTTTTCGTTGCCACCTTCTTCTTCTTCGTTGTCGTTGGTCTACGCGTTGCCGACGCAACCATACACATGAAAATGCGAATACACGGGGATGCAAGGACAGTCGTAAATCGACGGTTCTTCGATAGCGATCGATTCGAGGAGCGCTACGATTCTGATTCGCTCGACAGGTGTCGCGGGTATAAATAGCGGTGACGGTACGGTTTCGGTGCGTGAGAGAGAGAGAGAGAGAGAGAGAGAGAGCATGCAATTCGCGAAACAACCGAACACTATTCGCGTGACCGCGAACAGGACGTTGGAGGATTCGACGTGGGACGAGAGTCGTTCGCGCAGGCATGGTTCGTTCTTGCCGAACAACGTGCGAGCCGTGATCTGCGGTCCGTCCGGGTGTGGAAAAACGAACGTGCTTCTCAGCCTGTTGGAGAGTCCGAACGGATTGTGTTTCGTGAACGTGTACGTGTACTCGAAATCGTTGCGACAGCCAAAGTATCGGTACCTGGAGCGAGTGCTGTCGCGCGTCGGAGGACTCGGGTACTTTCCCTACTCGGACACCGCCGAGATCGTCCCGCCGAGAGACGCTCTGCCCGATTCGATCTTCGTGTTCGACGACGTGGCGTGCGACGAACAGAACGCGATCCGCGAATACTTCTCCATGGGCAGGCACGCGAACGTGGACTGCTTCTACCTGTGCCAATCGTACGCGCGAATACCGAAACACTTGATCAGAGACAACGTGAATTTTCTTGTGCTGTTCAAACAGGACGGGACGAACTTGCAACGCGTGTACAACGATCACGTGACCACGGACATGACATTCGAGGCGTTCAACGACTTGTGCGCGAAATGTTGGAGACGACGCTACGATTTCGTGGTCATCGATAAGGATCGCGTCATGTACAATGGTTGGTATCGAAGAGGATTTAACGAGTTCGTGGTAGCTCGCGCACCTCAGTACACGAGGATGTCTAACGGAGCAGCGACTAGCGGCGTCAACATGGAGAGCACGCAGCAACAACAACAACAACAACCACAAGAAAGGAAACAGAAACGGCGTCGGAGACAACAACAACAGCCGGGAGACGGCGAGACGAAGAAGAAAATCGCTAAAATCAGCGACGCTATACGACTGAAGTACATGAGCCTGAAACTCGGTAAAATGGCGACGAAAGCTGCCGCGGAGGAGAGCGCGCGTCCGATCGTCGAACCGCTGAAACACTTGGTCGAGAACACTGCGACGTTGAAAACTAGTCCAGCGATACCATCGATCCTCAAGAGGAAGCAGCAGCAGCAACAGCAACAACAACAACGTTTGAAGAAGAAACGCTTATCCTTTACTCCGGCCACAGCCGAAGCGACGATACGACCCGAAACGACTCCGCTTCCGGATTCGAACGACGACGACGACGACGACGACGACAGCGCCAACTACGAAACAACCGAGGAACACGACCCTGGCGAGATGGACGAAACGATTCGAGAAGTTCTCGATCAAAAAACCCCCACCACCGCAGTCGAAAACCTCGACGCGTACACCCGAAAGGTCAGCGGGCCGCTGTCGCGCGAATATCTGTGTTTGTTCTTCACCGACACCACGCGGGGCTTGTACGAACTGCTGTTTAAGCGAGTGCCCAACGAGCATGCGTACACGAGCGACGATCTCGACGCGTATCGCGAAATTTTGTTGTCGACGAACGCGCATCGCCGGGACCATTCGGCTAGCAAACCCACACTAGGCAACAAGGGCTACAAGTACAGACAGATCGTGTCGGCGTTGATTAGCGGAGACCGCAACGTCGGTGCGATCACGTACGAAGGTCGAGGATTACCCATCGAAGACGCGAAGACGGTTACCGATAACGCGATCGATTACGTGTACTGGGACGATTCGAACGAATTGGTCGATAGACTACGATTGCTCGTGGCGTCGCGCGACGCCGGACACACGGGAGACGATAACGAAATCGTCTCCATCGTGGAGGAATTTCGCGAAGCCGGTCTCATCGTAAATTGATCGATCGGATCGACGACGCGTCAGTCTCGTTCGCGATCACCGTCCACCTAACATGTCGGTGAACAAGTTTGGCGTATCTTTGCACGGTAGAACCGCCGATACTGCCGACGACAACGATCGACGCGTGGAGACGATTCGCTCGCGGAATCTGTACGTCGCGAATTACGCGCGGGAGAACGCGCTGTGTCTGGTCAACGTTCGACGCGATGGAACGCAAGATACGCCGGATGGCACAAGAGGATACCGACGCTGCGACGAAACGATACGTGGACGACATGGAACATACCGTCCGACGTGCTCTCGACACTATGGAGGAAGACATGTACGAATTGACGACGAAACGACTGGACGCTTCGACTACCGCGATAAATACCGCGATGGAAAAACGTTTGCGCGACTTGAGGAACGACTTAAATACCACGCTGCAACGACGCTTCGATCACTTGAAGGATAGACTCGACGACCTTGCGACACCGATCGCGGAGGCTCAGACGCGTAAGGAAGCGCGACGATGAGCAACGACGACGAGAAACTCCGTCAACACCGTACGTGCTTCGAGTGCCTGGTACAGTATCTGCTGCCGCTGCTGGAACGTTACCTTCACAGCCGCCATCGCCATCGCTATGGACACGAGTAAGGAGCGAATACAATTGGTCGGCGAACTGCACGCTCCCGCGAAGACGCGTAGTTACTCGAGGCTACGACGATCTGTGGCAGGCGGATTTGGTGGAAATGCGCGCGTACGCGACACACAATCGCGGCTACAAATACATACTCACGATCGTCGATACGTTCAGCAAGTACGCTTGGGCCGTGCCCGTGAAAACGAAAAGCGGGCGCGACGTGACCGAGGCGTTCGCGACCGTGTTGCGACGAAGCGGCAGATGTCCACGAAACCTACAAACCGACATGGGAAAGGAGTTCTACAACGCGGAGTTTCGATGATCGACTAAGACTCGCGGAATCAACCATTACTCGACGTACAGCGTGATGAAAGCGTCGATCGTCGAGCGTTTCAATCGTACGGTGAAGAATCTGATGTGGAAACGATTCTCCTTGAACGCCTCCTATCGCTAGTTGGATCTGCTACCGACGCTCGTGCGGACCTACAATCATCGTAAACATCGTACAATCAACGCGCGACCCGTCGATGTCACCTCCGCGACTCGTTTACCGTTCGTCGTATCGTCGGTGTCGTCGTCGTCGGATGTCGAGCAACGACGACGACGACGACTACCCGCGAAATTCCACGTCGGCGACAAAGTACGCGTGAGCAAATTTAAGACGATCTTCGAGAAGGGATACACGCCGAACTGGTCGACCGAGGTATTCGAAATCAGCGCGGTACAACGAACGTAACCTGTGACGAACATTCCACGCGATTCCGCGGGAGAGCCGATCTCGGGCAGATTCTACGAGCACGAACTGCATTCGGTTGTCCACCGCGTAATCGCTCGGGTCGAAGCGCGCACTGACGTCACTTTTCAGCTGCTCGTAAGCGTCCTCGCACCGCAGCAGATACATTAAACTGTCGGTGTCCGTGTACAACATTTTGCACCTATCGCCGAATTTTCTACGCATATAGTCGTAATGAAATTCGTACAGGCATACCTTGGACACGTCCAACACGCTCATGCCTACGTATACGGGTTTATCGAATTTCACTCTCAATTTACGCAGTTCGATAGCGACTAAGTGCACGGAAAATATCGCGCGACTGTGGAAATTCGGTTTCGCGATCAACGACTCGGCGCCGTAACGTCCGTCCCACCGCGTCACTAGTCGCACGTCCACTCGCTTACGCACATTTTCCATCGTTTTCCCGTACACCGCGTTGTTCATTAATTTGTACAGTGTTTTCTGGAAATCGCTGGTGGCTCGCGTTCTCAAGTCCGTGTTCAGTTGGATGTAGTCGCGCAACCACGGTTTCTGATCGAAACGTAGAACGCGCTGAATTCGCGATACTCGAATTCCGTGTCGAATGCACTGCTTCAGGTAGCGGTAGTGGATCACGTATCGTTCTTTGTCGCGGAGCGTGGCGATCAGCTTGCTCTCCTTACCGATGGGCGCTTGCTCGCGCACAGGACAGAACGGAAGATCCGCGTGCTCGTCGTGAATGTCCGGCGGATACTCCAGATCCACTTCCAGCAAGTACCCCTCCGGTCCATCGTCCTTCGGCACGGAGTTCGCGTCCAAAGCGGTCATCGCCTTGCCCAACTCGACCACTGCCGCCTCGTCTAGCCATCGGAAACCACCGTACGGCATCGCCTGCGACATCACCCATCCGTACAGGTTGTTCACGTCGAAGTACATCAAGTACGTTGATGCTTGCGACGCGTCGTACATCGACGTCGGCAGGTACTTGTTGTTGGCGCGAGCGTACCTGTGCGAGCACTGACTCAGGCCGCCGCGTATACCACGCTCCACGAACAACAGCATGTTCACGTCGGTGAGCAGCTCCAATTCGACGCGCGTGTACTTCAGCATCGCGTCCCACGTGAACGCCGGTAACGTACAGTAATGCGCGGGATTCAGTTCGTAGTTCGCGATAGATGCACTGCGAAAGTTTTCGAACACGTCGACGAGTAACAGCACGTCGGTCTTCAGGTACAGATCACTGTACTCGCCTAACGTCTGTATACCGAAACACGTCCAGACGTCCGTAGCATGCGTGAAATCACACTCCGACACTTGGCTATCGTTCAAGCGATTGTAGAACGCGTTACGAGGCGGTAGTCGCGTGTCGTTCAATTTGTCGTACGACGTCACGTAATCGTACGGGAAGACCCCCTTTCTGGTGAGAAGATCGAATTGTTCGTCCGGGAGATGTTGGAACTCGCGTCTGAGAATCGTCAATCGCTCTTTCCCGAGATCCGACGCGAGTTTCTGCAGACTCGTAGCCATGAACTCGAACGAATCGACGAATCGAAACTTCAACAGGTTGTGGAACACCACAGGTATCGTGCACGAACGTTGATAGCGCAAGTTGCACGATCTATGCGCCGCACCCCTGTACTCGCCCGTCGAATGACAATGATCGCGCACTTTTCTATCGTCCTCGCCTCGGTCGAAGGGTCCTCCGCACACGTGACACGCGATAGCCGCGTCAAAACTCCGCTTCTGTTGTTACGTTAACGGTATCATCGGTTTCTTGACGCACAACCACGCGTACGCGACGTCCGCGAATTCCCGCACAAACCACTGTACACAGTCGGTGTCGCTGCGATACGCACGATATCCGCACAGAGTCTGGTCGTCGGAACAATGTACGTAGTATCCTACACTATGGGCTCTGTGCCGTTGATACTCATACGTGCGACGACGATGCTCCATCGATGGCTGCTCCACTTCCTCCAGCAAACACTCAAAGTCCGCGTAAATGACGAATGGCACGCGTTCCTTGCGTTCGTGATGTTGGAACCGCAAAATTTTCTCCTCTTCCGACGGCAATTGCACCGCGCACTCGTTTAATCGCCGGCAATCCTCGGTGTGCCGCTGCAATCGCTCAGCCGAGGAGAAAACGTTGAGGCACCTGAAACGTATACGAGAAAGACAACAATGTACACGCTTCTTCTTCGTGTGTCACGTACAGCTTAAAATTGTTTGTTTGTTATCCTTATTTGCTTACCTATCGCAAATGAACACTTGACCTTTGTGTTTGCTGAGTTGTTTGGAAATCAAACGGGAGAGACTGCGGATGCACGCGAATGATACCGCTGCGGATCCTTCGGATCCTGTACCAGCAGCACGTTCGCGTGTCTCCCTTCCCGCTTGTTGCTGGACACGTGTAGAGGTACGCAGCCATCCTCGTTGGACCACAGGTAAATGTTCACGGATATGTCGTTCGCCACCTCGAACTTCCGTACCTGATCCATGGACATGGGAAGTTGCACGCCTTCCGTACGGAGCACCGTCCAATAATGTGGATACGACGCAATCCTATTCCCGTTCGTATCAGCAGGAAACAGACTGGCGACGATGGACCACAAAAAACACGTGTTGTCGTTGCACCGAACGTTCACCACCGCTTTTTTCGTTGCGACCACTCGCGGAAGCAGCACGTCACAACCGGCACGCAATGGATTATGCTGGTTTACGTTTATTAGGAGATTCTGTACTGCCCATAATGTCCAGCCACTCTCGCGCTCCTGAAACTCCTCCATCGCGACCAACGTCGGAGCTACCACTTGTTTCGCGTACCACTCGCGAACATTCGACGTCATAAACAATACGTGATTACGCGTCGCGAAACTCTTTACGTCCGTCTCGTTCCGCAACATGAATTCCGCGTTTAGCACAGTGTTCACCGATACGCTGCGGTGCTTCGTGATAGCGTTCGTAACGCGCGAAATCACCGTTCGGCGGGCATTCTGAAAGAATTTGCGTGGACCGACGGCCTCCACGTTTATCACCGCCCCGGTCGACAAACGCTTCTCGAACGCGGTTTCAAGTTCCTCCCACACGACCTTGGGTGTCGACGTCACTCGTGCAGCGTGTCCACGCCCTACTCGCGATAAACGTCCTCGCACTATCGCGCGCAATGTTTGGGTTCGCGCGAGCAACGACACCATCCGCTGCTTCTCCCACACCGACATGCGTTCGCCTCGTTGATATGCGACCATGTAACGTATCGTCTGGTCGCAACTGCCCATCCAATCGCGGAATTCTGCGGTGGTTTTCAAAAATTCGGACATCCGAGACAGCATCAAACATGCGTTCTTGAACGTATCCATGTTCTTCTTATTTACGCGTACGCACTCACTTGAAATACAAGACTCTTTCCGACGCGTTACCATTCGCGACTTTGTCCTGTCGAAGATGCGAGCTGCCTTACATATACGAACATCCCAACCATAAATCTCCCCACCCCCTTACACTTACATACAGGGGGATACCTAGAATCGTACCTTAAGTCGTATCGCGCTTTTACTCATCATATTCTTTTCGAACACTGCCACTATCGCGGGTGCGATCTAGCCTTCGGGCGACGATAATTAGAAGCGCGCCGGTCCGCTTTGAATTTCGCGGATCGAAGATAGCGCGCGCGCATCGCTGCTGCGCATTATCCTCGGATGCAGACCTTTCATCGTTACAGTTATATGTTTTTGGTACGGTGTTCGCGCGATAACAAACTATAAGATTTACCTTACATCTTCTACGCGTTGTCGTACCACCGTATGTTTTTTCTGACCTTCGACAACGAGAGAGAGAGAGAGAGAGAGAGAGAGAGAGATGTTCAAAATATCGTACCTCTCTCACGCTCCTTGTTCAAACGTCACCGTTGTCCGCTTTGTATTTCGCGGTCTCGAGATTGCGCGCGCCGATGCTGCTCCGCATTATTTTCGGAAAGTGACCGTCGCTATCCGTATGTTTTTGACTATGGTTCTAGAGAGCGAGAGAGACAGACGTACAAAATATCGTACCTCTCCGCGCATTATTATCGGAATACGCGATACGAAAATGCAGGTTTCGACTTGCATCATCTTCTACGCGTCGTGCCACCGTATGTTTTGACTATGGTCCTAGAGAGGAATAGAGAGAGGGATATACGAAAATATCGTACCTCTCTCTCTCATACACCCGATTCAAACGTCGCAGATATCGGGGTGCGATATGGCTTTCGGGTGATAAGAGGATTGCGGATCGCTTCATACGACGCGTGACGTGTCAGCGAGGTATCCCCTCCATCTGCTTTCAAGGCCCATTCTCCCTCCACTGATCCAGGGCCACGGTCCCCACCTCCACGAGTCGCGGTCCCCCCACCCGCCTCGTTCCCCTCGCCCCGCTTCACTCCCTCGCCACGCGTGGATCGAGAATCCGCTTAGTATACCTACTATCTCTCTCTCTTATTCTTGAATGTCTTTACTTATAAGCTGTATTTTGGTCCACACTTCTTCCGCATTTAATCTTCTTCTTTTCCATTCTTCATTTGACAATCCTCTCCCTTCGAAGAATTTGATTCTCATTCTTTCCCTTTTCTTTGCTTCATTCCTCTCATTAGTTTTCTGCCATATTCATATCTTACCGATCCTTCTTCCGAGTTTATTAGCCTCTCTTCAAACTTCATTGTCCTTACACTCATTTAAATTGCTATGTCATCTCTTCCTGTTTCTTTTAACAGCCCAGTATGTTGGCGTTGATCTCTCCAATTTCATTATCCACCGTATGTACTTCGTCTGCAATTTTTCTATTTTCTCATACCTTCTCCATCCCCATATCTCTGCTCCATACGCCACGGTGCTTCTAACTAGTGCATCAAACAGTTTCATTCTTCTTTCAAAGTCATATCTGAATAATCTTTCTCCAATCCCCCATACTTTCCCCATACTATCAGTTCCTTCTTCACTCTTAAAGTGCATATAGTTTTGTCGTACATTTCTCTGTATCCTTATTCTTAATTGTTCGCCTACTCCTTCTTAAAGTCTTTTCCAAATTTCTTCCCCTTTCAATCTATCAAATGCGCCCTTCATATCCGCGAAAAAACAGGTACAGCTTCCCTCTTTCTTTTGAGGTTTCTATATCTATAGCCGTTTTATCTACCGCTATTGTGTCTACTATTCCTATCCTTCTCCTGAATCCCACCTGCGTATCGTTTAATATCACATTTTCCATTTGTTCTTCTAATCTTTTCATTAGAATGTCCGCGTATATCTTAATTTTTAAAAACGGTACAAAAAAGAGTGCCAAGTATATAATCCCATCAAAAAGAATCCCATTTAAAAACATTGTCGTAAATTAATATAAATATATTAATGTGCTATATTTAACTTTGTAGCCTTTCAGATTGACAAGATAAGAATAATTGCTGGACGGATAAGGTTTATTCGGTTTAGGTAGGAGTACATGATTTGATTTATAGGACTTGCTACAAATTTCGAAAATCAGACATTGCGTCTCGCTGGGTTCATACAATTCTATTAGATGCTATTGTGCACACGGCACTTTACTTTAATCTATTGAGGCGTGCAGGAATTCAGTCTCTCGAAATTTGGTAATGTCGGTGGTCTGTTCGTGTAAGTATTGAATGTGTCAAGTTGCGTTTAAGTCTCGTTTATAGTCTCGTTGAGAAGTTCGGTATTTGCTCATACAATTTGCATTTGTCCCTTGATTGCATTTTTGAGTCTGTTATCTGGTCTTTTTAAAAGGTCTATTTGATCAATGATTTTCTTTCTATCTTCGAAATCTATTAGTCCGAAGAGTGATTTGCTTATATAACCTCATCCATCTATTAGTCCACGGACCTGTTTTTGTGATGAGCTTATAGTTTGTTGGACGTAGGTAAGAAGTTTGGCGACGCTGTCTACCTTGTCGTGGATTTTTGTGGTAAATGTTTTACAGAGTTTTTGTACGTTGTCGGTGTTTCGTTTTGTTGATCGTGAAGTCTTTACTCGTGCGCGCGCGAGATAAAGTTTTTTCTAACGTAGAACACTTCATCTTCTCTATCTGGATTTAAGTAGAAGTGAGAAGTGAGGATATATGGGACTCTTGGTCGCTTCTTATTTCACTGTGAGTCGTTGTAATGTGGACTCTGTTGACCATTCCGCGGGAGCTCGCTATGTTTTTGTTGGTACGTTAAGTACAAGTTCGTTAGTTTTTTCGGGTCTTCGCGGGAGTGTGGATTGATTCAACATTCGTTATTTTTTCTAGTGTTTGGAGTTTCCAGCTCCGCCGGGTTACATGAATATCAAATACCGGCGGGTGGTGAGGGAGTACCGAGGGGAGCGCCGTCAGTTCAAACCGGAGAATGCCGCCTGGTTAGACGATGAGGACGCGTTGGGCGTGATGGCTCTGTTCGGTGACTTTCCTGTTGTTTATGTTCTATTTATTTTCCGTTGTTCGAAATTAATTGTTTCGTGTCTGGTGATTGTTCTAGAGCGTCACGGGGTCCAGTTCGTCGGGCCCGCACGACGGCCACGCTTGTGGTCTCTTTGGGAAGCCGCCATCACAGCCGCCCTAAAAAAAGTGAATATCCCGATGGGTTAAATTATATATTTTAAAATACTTATTTTAAAATTTCTTCTCTCTCTCTTTTTTGAATAAATATATTTTGTCCCTTTATCAAATCTATTTAGTTGTCGGTGCGCTGTTACGTCCCCCCATAACTGCGACCATTTCCCTATTCCTGCCCTATTTTATAAAGTATTTGAGTCAGTTCGCGTGAACGCGGAACGTTCGTTACTCTTTATTTATATTCTAATTATTGTTGTCATGCGTGTTTTGAATAGTGTGGGGACCTATCCCCGCGAGTGTTAGTTTTTCTTGTCGTAGTATTGGAATGAAAATTAAAACAAACTTTAATATTGAAATTTATATGAATCCAATAATGAATAACTTTCAATTAATAAAATTACAGAAAATATTGTTAAAAATAAACTTACTTCATAACAATAAATTTACTTCAGTCTGACACTGTCCTTTGTTGACGCCACACGTGTTTGTTGTGCTGCCGTTTCCGTTGGAATCTCCTTAGTCTCTTTCGAATTAAGTGTGTCTATTTGCCTAAGAGTGTCTAATTTGCTTAATCGTCTGGACATTCGGCGCTGATTAATCGTGTGTACCTGTGCTCTTAGCGTGGGATAGCATTCGGTGATCGATTCTTCTAATTCAGCCTGAATACATAGCGTATCCGATCCGTCAGTCTGTCGTACTGTCCTATAGGACTTCTGTTTTTTTTTGTTTTTTGATGATATCATGCCCCCCCCCCCCCCAACAAAGAAGTGCAAGGGCTGTAGTGCATCGGTGGTCAATCCTGTCACCTGTTCTGACTGTGGGATCATAACTCCCGCTAGCACATCATGTCTTATCCGTGCGGATATCACCCATGGCACAACGCTAGACTTTTAAACTGCGGCCAATTTACGTCCCCCTCAGGTGTTGTTGTTGACGTTACGAATTCTCCGTCGGCCAAGTCACCACCAGCATTCCCGACGATCGATGAAATAAGCGATGTTATGAAGGTCCTGATAGAGAAGCAGTTTAACGAATTCCGTATTGAGATGGTCACTAGCATCAGATCAGAGCTCGGTAAAATTCGTGCTACTATCGGTGATCTCTCCAACCGAGTCCGATCCGAGAGCGATCGGTCGGCTTCAAATCTTGGAAGAGTGGATGAAGTTATTGCCGAAATAAACGATAGGCAACTTAGAGCTGGGAACCTTATCATCCATGGACTTCCGGAATTACCTAATGCCACGCCTGACCTTGTTCGGGGACATGACTCCGATTGTGTCAGATCCATCCTTAATCAAATCTAACCTGCGGAGCCAAGCTTCGGAGCCAAGCTTCGGAGCCAAGCTTCGACAACTGCGTGATAGTGGTGATACCAGTATGACCATTCGGTACACCCATGGTGTGCCGGGCATTGTGCCGATTAAAAGAACCCGTAACCCTGGATCAGGAAACCAATAAGGCACCCCGTAGTTTACTTCCAAAATGTGCGTGGTTTGAGAACCAAACTCTTTGATTTAAAAAACGCCATACTGTGCTCTAAAACTCGGTATGACATCATTATATTTGTAGAAACTTGACTGAATCCGTCAATCTCATCATCTGAGCTCGGCCTCAATGACTTTAATATTTTTCGAGCGGACAGATCCCCCCTTACTAGTAGTTTTTCTAGAGGGGGTGGGGTTTTGGTAGCGATAACAAACACGTTGTCCTTTTCGTTAATCAATCCAAGTCGAGCAGATTTTGAGCAGGTCTTTGTGCGTGTGCGTTTCCGAACCGGGCATGTCAATGTTGGTGCGTTATATCTCCCGTCGGTGTCGCAACCACTGCTCTATGATAACCATGTAGGCTGTGTTATGGAGATTTTTCAGAACTATAGCGACGATGTTCTGCATTTTTGGTGATTATATCCTCCCCCATGCTGACTGGTCTAATGTTCCGGGATCTATGTGTTGTAAAAAAACCTGGAATTTCTTGTCAGGAGTCAATGGCCATTGACCTTCTACTGGAAGGTTAAAATTTTTGTACCCTTACTCAGGTGAACTCTATTTTTAAAGCATTTGAGTGCATGTTAGATTTAATATTTGTAAAGGACATCGAAGTAGATATTGAGAAGGTGGTGGATTATACAATTACCCCTGACCCGTACCATTCGCCGCTAAAAGTCTATTTGAGTGCTCTAGTCTCGTCCACGAACTATAGCCACGGTGGCGTCACATACAAAGACTTCAAATGCGGAGACTATCATGGTATTATTAATTACCTGAATACTGTAAATTGAGATTGTGAGACTGGAGGGATTAACCCGGATGTGGCCGTAAATAATCATTATTCACACCTTAACGCGGTCATTGATGCTTTTATTCCTGTTAAAACAATTAAACGCTCGAGCTATCCACGCTGGTTTTCAGTTCGACTGAAAAGGCTTATTTATGAAAAAAGAGAGCACATAAAACATACAAGACCTCCAATTCTCTTAGTGAGTACTGGAATTTCTCCAGTCTCCGTTCCCGTTGTAAGCTACTTACGATAATGGACTACCGTGAGTATGTCGACACCGTCGAATGCAGTGTACGGAATAACGTCAGGAGTTTTTGGAACTTTTGTGACGGTCGTACTCCGGTGGCACGGGTTGAGGAGGAGGAGGAACTCAGTCGGTACGCCAGGGTTATCGAACTCCTCTTGTTAGTTCTTACTTCCTTTATTTCGCTAATTATCTATGTACACTATTTACACGTTGATTATTTAATTGGTCGTCGCGATCTGGCCCGCGGAACTGCGAGCGTCGCTTACCGAAACGATGGAGACCGGGCAGCGTCCAGGCGTCTCGGTTTCGGTGCGGTAGTTGGAAAGAGGCCGGGCGGTTTCCCGGCGTCTCTGTTCGGCGCGGTCGAGGAAAGAGACCGGGCAGCTTCCGGGCTTCTCTGTTCGGAACGGTAGAGGAAAGAGACCGGGCAGCTTCCAGGCGTCTCTGTTCGGATCGGTAGAGGAAAGAGACCGGGCAACTTCCAGGCGTCTCTGTTCGGACCGGTAGAGGAAACAGACCGGGCAACTTTCAAGCGTCTCAATACTGGCACCGGGCAACATCCAAGCAGCTCTGGTACTGGGGGATCCGTATCCCCACTGGAACTGCCGGTCCTCAGTCGCGTCGGGGCTTATGTCCCGATTCTCGGAAATTTCCAGCTGCGAGAAATCGACGCGATCTAGCGGCGCGGTGGGGAGTGAGCGTCATAGCTCTGACGCGTCGCGAGTTCGGTGCGCCTCGGGCCGGTTCAGCGATTCTCGGTGGCGGTCGCCTGCGCGCTCGGCCTCTTGCTTACTCCCGGGCGTACCACCGTGCGCTCGACTCCTCGCGCTGGGACGATACGTCACACTTTGTTAACGTCAAGCGTGGTAACCAAGGACTGCCTGCTAATATGTACCATGGGAGCTCTTCGGCGACTTCGCACTCAGCAGTGGCGAACCTCTTTGCTACCTATTTTGAGTCTGTATACACTTCCCCATCGGCGCGCTCCCCCGCCTCGAACACCAACCACCCTTCTATTAACAGTTTGCACTTTAAGTCACTTTCTATTAACATCGGTGATATTTTCTCCAAGCTTAATGCGCTTGACATTAATAAGGGCCCGGGTGCTGATGGCAACTTTATTCTTTCTAGGCCCCACTGAAATAACTTCAATGCCTCTTTAACCAGTGGGATTTTTCCTTCTGCGCGGAAATCTAGCCTTTTAACTCCTGTCTTCAAGGTGGAGAATCGTTCGGATCTGCGTAATTATCGGCCCATAAGTAAATTTTCCATACTGCCCAATGTTTTCGAGGATATTGGTACTGACATGTTATCTTCGCAGCTTACCAGCTTCCTATGTGTTGAGTAGCATGGTTTCGTCCCGAAACGTTCAACGATAACGAATCTGTCCGTGTGTAATAGCTTCGTTTCCGTTTCAGAACCCTTGTCGAGGGCCTGCAGGTTGATATTGTATATACTGATTTTCAGAAAGCTTTTGGCATCGTTGACCACTCAGTGTTGCTTCAGAAACTTTCGCGCTGAGGATTTTGTGGGCCCCTTTTAACCTGGGTGGAAAGCTATGTGTCGGGACGAGTTCAATTAGTGAAGGTAGCAAATTGTCTTTCTACCTCGATAAGTGTCACCTCAGGTGTTCCTCAGGGCTCGCATCTAGGTCCCTTGTTATTTAACGTATTTATCAATGACCTCGCGGACATACTCACTAATACTAACTTTTTCTTGTACGCGGATGGTCTTAAAATCTTTAGAGTTATCCCGGGCGTAGATGATGCAATTAACCCTTTGCACTCGAGCGATTTGACACTTCAACTAAGCCGGGTGCCGCAGCGGCGCCGCTCGAGTGCAAAGGGTTAATATGCAAGGTGATCTGCATATGTTGGAGCAATGCTGCACTATGAATAAGATGTGGCTCAATACTGCAAAATGTGTGGTGCTCAGGGCCTCTCGTAGTAGGTCTTGCGTTAAGTACTCCTATAGACTAAATGATGTTATTTTTAACGAGGTCACTGAAGTCATGGATCTGGGGGTTTGTATTACGCCGTGCTTTGACTTTAGGCCTCATTATGAGCATTGTACTAGCAAGGCTATGCGAACTTTGTGTTTTATCTCTAGGTTTGCCAGGCATTTTAAAAACAAGGAGTCCCTTAGGCTTTTGTATGTAGCCCTCGTTAGGCCGCATGTTGAATATGCCTCGGTCATTTGGAGCCCTAGTCATGCCAAATAGATTAATTCCATCGAAAGGGTACAGCATAGATTTTTAATGTTCGCCTTGCGCATTCTGGGCAGCTCTATGGAAATGAATGATCATGATTATCGCCCAGGACTTACTGCGTTTAATATTGCCACTCTGGATGACCGTAGGCATATTGCCGACATGATTTTCTTATATAAGGTTATTAATGGGTATATAGATTGCCCTGATCTGCTGGGCTTGGGTACTTACAATGCCCCAGTGAGTCATATGTAAACTAGGCCTCTCTTTTTTCGAGTCTTCCCAATTATCACTACTATGCGGCTGACCCAATTAATAGAGCGATGAAGATCACCCATGAAAACTTTAACGCCGTTGACCCTTTTATGCGGTCTCTTAATTCGTTTAGGACGACATTACATAGGATTGTAAGTTAACAATATTATGACATTTAGGTCATCCATTATGTTTACTTATTTAGTCATTACACACTTAATGTCGTTTAAAATGGTACGTGTCTGTGGTTCTGTTATTTGCACTGTAATGTTTTCTGTATACTATGGGTATTCCCGCATAATAATAATAATAATAATAATAATAACAGTGGCAGCGGCGGCAGTAGCGGCGGCGGCACCGGCGGCAGTAGCGGTGGCAGCGGCGGTAGCGGTCGTAGCGGTGGTAGTGGTGGTGATGGTAGTGGTGGTGGTAGTGGTGGTAGTGGTGGTGGTAGTGGTGGTGGTAGTGGAGGTAGTGGTTGTGGTAGTGGTGGTAGTGGTGGTGGTAGTGGTGGTGGTGGTGGTAGTGGTGGCAGTGGTGGTAGTGGTGGTGGTAGTGGTGGTGGTGGTGGTGGCAGAGGTAGAAGTGGTAATAGTAATAGTAGTGGTAATGGATTACCATTACCACTACCATTACTATTAAGTAATGGTAATGGTAATGGTAATGGTAATGGTAATGATAATGGTAATACTAATGCTAATGCTAATGCTAATGCTAATGCTAATGCTATTGCTAATGCTAATGCTAATGCTAATGATAATGATAATGATAATGATAATAATAATAATAATTCGTTTCCTATTACGACGCCTAGCCTCGGATAATCTATAGTGTCCCTGCTTTCTCGGAAACAATTTGATCCCTAAAGTCCATCCTGCGCGAGAGGTAATGTTTTAAGAACATGAATTTCTGCTATTGTGTCTAATATTTTTGTTTTAATATACCCCATAGTGGGTGGAGAACCCTCTGTTATTCCTTGTTGCATTGGCCCTTCTAGTCCATTCCGTGCTGGCTGTCCTTGCGTCGCTTTCCCAGGCGATTCAGCGGAATCGCCTCGTGTGTGGCAGTCACGTTGTCGCAAAACGTGGAGCGACAGCCTTAGGGACAACGTGACTATCGCCGGCCCGGGCCCAGAAACTTCCAAGACCGAGCGACAACTGCCGACGGGGCAGTTTCTCCTATTAGCGTGATATGGTGCGAGGCGCGGCTGGCGACGAGGGGACACACAATTGGCATTCGGGTTTTGTAGTTCGTCCTGAGGACACGCCGACGTGCGGTAGCAACTCCGTGATCTCGCCTTCTGCATCGAATTAACGCAAAACGCGTTCGGCCGTACAAATAAGCCTAAGTGTAACTCCGTCCGATATACCGAGAAACGGCCTCGCCGGGAATGCATTTAGGCGCAGATACGAGCCTCCGTGACCGCGAATTAGTGTGGCTTTAAGAGCAAGCGACCAGATTTACGTCAAGTCCACCGACCTTCGAGCAACATCCGAGAACAGCACAAGCAACAACGACTTGCGCTAGGTTGAGTGACACCGGGAGCGCACAGAACGATAGACGGCGAGCGTGCCACCCGTTATCACACCGAAACTCCTCGAGCGACACCCGAGCGCACAGCGATATCAGGGACGGAGCGTCGTCCCTAGGGTATGTTCTAAACGTTATTTCCATCTTTTCTCCAAGAATATATTTTACTTATTGTTTTTCCCCTTTAAATTCCGTGTAACTATTGATTCAACCTCTCTTACTCCCTATCCTTCCATGGTAAGTATAGCCAAGGCGTGCTTTAGCAACTTAACTGAGCAAGAACCCCGTGAATCATCTCAACCGCTCAGGGTCATTCACAAAAGCCCCTTCAGGACGTAACATCCTGTTAGATTGTAGACCACGTCAGTATCAATTTGTGTCGCCGATGGATTCCTTGGTGTTTTCCGATGAAAATCATGCCAAATGTCGTGTAAATCGGACAACTTTTACACAGGGAATACAAATAGCTTGTGCCAAAGTAGTCCGATTTGCATGATATTTGGTATGATTTTCATCAGAAAAACATAAGGAATCCATTGGCGTCACTTCCATATCCATACGATAAAGAATAAAGAATTTCTTAATACGCTGTAATGAATATTTCACCCTCGACTGCGGGGGCTCGACCTCAATTCGCTACGTTCGAAAAAGCCATAAAAATCGGGTGTGACACTGCTAAGGGCTGTCCTCGCCACAGGGTACCAGGCCGCATCTCCTTGACGGGCGTTGCGCTAGAATTACCCTGTATCATCTGTGTAGTGTGTGACCCGATTACCCTCCGCGTAATCGGTCTGCGCGAAGTGGAGCGCAAGTTCGATCATTATCAGTACTCCTGCCGAGAGGAATACGATTTACTTTAATTATAGTACATGTGTATTTTTTAGTAAAGTGTTTCTATCGTCTCCTGAATTCAATAACTGGCATCCAGACATCTACGCTCCTACAATCCACCATCAATACGCCTCGTGGATAGACACAGGAAGAAAAGGGGTAGCCCGCTGTCGACGCGTGGTCCTCTCGAGTATAAACACGAGCTTCAATATCAAAACCAAAGCATGCGTTAACGTATTCCGTGCGAGAGAAGGTGGGCATTACTGTGAAGAGGGCCTGTTTAAACGATGCCTTGGGAAGGCGGTGTAGATCGCACTGGTAAGGCCAGGGAAGGAAGATGCACTCCAAGAAGTTGTCCACCGGTTGATGGGACGGCACGTTTATTTAGCCGAAGTGGGCGTCGTTTACAATAACGGACGAATACTCCACACAGAAATCGAACACGAACAAAACACGACTCGACAAACACGACGGAACACTCAACAGAAACTATGTATACGGCTATGTACAATAAGCGCTGGGCGCGAATGGCTCGAAGGGCCGTTTTCGTGAGGTTTTAAATAGTGGGTCGCTGGGCGACAAAGAAACTTATTAAATCCGCGCGTGCGAGAGCGTGTTGTTGTCGTCAGAGGTGTTCGAAGAACTAACTGTCGGATTCTCGGAAGCGCGAAACGCTCGAATGCAGGCAAAAAACGTGTGACTCCGGTAACCGTCTTACCGGACGGTGTGTCACCGTGTTTACACTCTCTTGCACGCACATTTAAATCCGTTCAACAGCTGATCGTTGAATTTCGGCTGCAACAGGGCCTCTTCAAGAGAGCAGCCGTTTGTGAGGGATGCAAATCCGATTGGTTCTAATACAATCTGATCCCTATGGTTGAAATTTAGTCTAACAACTTTCACACCTCCTAACCTAACCAATCGAACTTGCATCCCTCTCAAAAGAAGCGGCCATCCGAGCGTAGAAACAAATGCGAAATAAAAGTAACGGTGCGCTTCTCGATACCGCAGATGTACCTACCTAAGTAGCATTTCTGACGGAAAAGAATTGTCCTGCCTTTGGGCCTGCCATTCCTGGCGTAGGCCTTTGGCAGGTAGGTATCTGTTTCAACGGGCAATGCCACCCGTGACGTCAGCAAGACCGTCCCCGGTCCTTGCTATTCCAGCGGATTTTCTTCCAGGGAAAATCAGTAAATTTGCAAGCGCAATATCTCAAAAACCAGTGGGAGTAAAGTGTATACATTAAAGATTAATGAATTTATCTTGAAACGCACTATCAAGCCACCTCTTCAAAAAAAAAAATAGTTCCATTCGAAAAACCGAACTTGACCATCGTATCTTTTATAATAATAATCGAGAAAAAATTCGTTCGCGCTAATAAATTGGCCCCCTCGAACCATGCAATACCATATTTTTTATATTTTTTACCTCCAATAGGTTAGGAGATATCCCGTTGTCCAGTCTAGCGTGGGACACCCTGTAAATGGCCCGATTGTTGGGGAAAGGGGTAAGAGTTGAGTTTTATGGATTGTGACGGAGTTCTGGGGTGCTTACAGTGAAGATTCGAATTAATACCGCGCGAAAAATAGTGGGACGTCACAACGATATAAAAAAACGGGAGAATATTCTTTTTAAAACGCGGCTTCGATATCAACAAAACATTTAAAATAATCGTTTTAAAATTCGGTGTCGGTATAATACAATAAGCGATATTATAAGCATCAGAAGGGAAGTAATTTAACAATTGGTAAGAAGAATACTGCCAAAATATTATAAAAAAAATATGCTATGCTTCGGTCGAGAAATTTTACGAAAATTTGTAATTCTGCGGAAGTATTAGTTACAAATATTTTACACAAGCTCAATAATACAGATTGCAGGAAAGGTTATATTGAAAAACGATTAAAAGCTGAAAAAGCCGTACGCTGGTGTATAAACATTAGAAACAGTTATGTTCGCAATATGAATGAAATGTTAACTCAGCTTAAAAATAAATCAGAAACATGTTTGACTGTTGTTGCAGAATGTTCTACGGTGAATGACAATTTATCACGTGTTGTGTGGCAGTTCTAAACATAGGGCAAGCAGGAGCAGAACTAGGACGTTAAGGATAGAAGCTCATAACTATGACATTATTAATGTAAAAAAAAAATTTAAATTAGGATCCATTAGAATAAACTCTTTATTAAATAATAGTAAGTAGGTAGGCTATGCCGATTCTGGCCCCTATGGCGGGGGGGTGAGGCGGGGCGTGGGGTACCGCGCTCTTCGACGAGATGGGCGAGGGGGTGAGGTGGGGAGGAGGGTAACGAGTTCGTAGGTGAGGGGGATGACGTCACAGGGGAGGGGGATTCCAAAATGTCGTCGACCGAGTTCGTGGACGAGGGGGATGACGTCACAGGGGAAGGGGAATTTCAAAATTTTCAAAATGGCGCCTCGGGCGCAGGTCGAGATCGTGGGCGAGGGGGCTGACGTCACGGGGGAGGGGGTGGATTTTCAAAATTTTAAAATGGCGTCGCACGCATTTCGTATTGGCGCCACCTATTGGATGTTTAAGGTACTTTGGATCCGCGTCGATATTTGGGCCCGCCTTGGTAAATTTTTTATGTTTTTCATTCATTTCGTATTGGCGCCACTTGTTGGATGTTTAAGGTACTTTGGGCACGCGTCGCCGCCGCGCAATCTTCGTACGCGTGCGGGGATCGGTGCGCAGGCGCGACCGCGACCGATTCGTGGAAATTCAAATCGCGTCTCCGACGATGATTTCTGAGAAAGATGGTCCAGGAGAAAAGATTTTTTCTGAGAAAAGATAAGGAAATATTTGAATCGTGGGACCGATACAGCACACGTGCAATGATGTAAACATAGGGCGATAATTATTGTAAATCTATCATCGCGATAGCCCATGGAATAAACACGACATTGCACCGCGCCCTGCCGTGTGTTTATGTCTGAGCAGGATTGAACGCGTTTTTGATGCCTACGTGCACGCGCTTCATGCCATATCCTTATATTTGAATCGTGGGACCGATACAGCGCACGTGCAATGATATAAGCATAGAGCGATAATTATTGTAAATCAATCGTCGTGGTAGTCCCTGGAGTAAACACGACGTGGTACATAATTTCTGAGAAATCATAGAGCGAACCGCACCATGCCATGTGTTTATATTTTAACCGTGGGACCGATACAGCGCACGTGCATTGATGTATACATATAATGATAATTATTCGGGGAAGAGTTCCGTGGATTTTCACGATCGAGGAGGCTGTAAGTGAATCGTCGCGATAGCCCATGGAGTAAACACGACATTGCACCGCGCCATGCAGTGTGTTTATAGCAGGTAAGTGGAAGCGGGACAGTGAACGTGTAAGGGTGAAAAGAGTTCGATATAGGCCCATGGGCATCTGATTTTAACTATACCAATGTCAGTACCTCCATGATGCTCGCGTCATCGTCTTCCGATGACAAGTGTTCTGTCCTCGAACATTGACTATTACCGTGGACTCGTTTTTGTGTCGCGAATTAGCAAGATTTTTGGATGAGCACCCGACACCGATTGTGCGATGACAATCGAAGCGCATCATTTTACCGTTGGGTTTCCGATATCCGAACACGGACCACGTCACCTGGAAGAGCCGTATCACCCATTCGGCACTACTCGTGCGTGTCTGGTAGATAAAAAAAAACTCTTCGTAAATAAATGAATATGGAGGGATTCATGAACACCTACAGGGTTTTGTCCCGGATGTCTAATCTTTTACGCAGTATTGCGGAATTCCGAGCCTGGATCGATCATTGTGACACGTGCCTGCAGCTCATCGTCGAGTACCAGTGCAGTGGAGGAGTGTCCGTGGCCGCGAAACAACGCCTAGTGTCGCTGATCGCGCGAATAAAGACATTGCGCGCGATCGTGCGGGCACGGCTTTCGCGAGTAGGGCTCGGGGTGTCGGGTGGATCGACCGTACCTAAAGTCGAATGGGAAGACGTGGAATCTGCCTTTATAGGCCGTATTTCAACCGGTGCGGTCATCAACGTGGGACACGTCGATCCGCGTCGATTTTTGGAGGGTGCGCAACGAACTGTAATCTCGCGCGTTACGGACGCTATCAGGACGCATAAGAGCGTGGCCGTCAATACGAACTTGAACGCGGAGTTTATGTTGGGTGAAAATACTGATATGAAAAGTTTCGGTACGCGAAACCGTGTACTATTCGAGACATCGAGCGTGCGCGAGTGGTACTCAAAGTGTGTGGTCGCTCCCACGTTAGTGGCGATCGAAGTGTTTCAAGATCGCGACAGTGGATGGACCTTAAGGGCTGTGCTAAATATTCTAGTGAATATTAATAAGCATAATCCACTACGAGCGGGTTGCAACGTATCGCTTCCACTTGACGTCGTGTTGAAAAAAGCAGTTGTAAACGTAAAGAGCGGGGACAACGCGTGCTTTTTATGGTTTGTCGTTGCAAGTTTGTACCCTGCTGCTGCTGCTACGAATGTGAGTAGGGACTCATCGTACCCACACTACACGACGGTGCTTCGCACGAATGATGTGACGCTTCCCATGACGTTGGACCAGCTGGCCAAGTTCGAGAGGTTGAACGACGTGTCGGTGAACGTGTACACCTGGACCGACAAAAGCTGCATGCCTCTGCGTCTAACTGAGGATAAGCGGGAGAGGCACGCGAACGTGCTATTGATACAGGACACCAAGGACCCTCAACTTTATCATTTCGCGTGCATTCGCAGCATGTCGAGACTGATTTCGAAGCAGCTCAGCAATCACGAACACCAAGTATTCGTTAGCGAAAGGTGAGTAAAATACGGAATATTTCGATCGTTGTATTATTTATTCTTATGTTCTATTAATGCTATTGTTATCACTGCAGATGTCTCAACTTCTTCTATTCATCCGAGCGATTGACCAAGCACAACGTGGACTGCAAGCGTCTGAACGAGTGTGCCGTCGAATTACCGTCCGTGGATGATAAATGGTTGCAGTTCAAGAACTTTAAAAATAAGGAACGAGCGCCATTCATCGTGTACGCGGACTTCGAATGTATGCTGGAGGACGTCGGGCCTGCGGAGTAGAGTCGTACGTACACGTACCAGCAGCACAGAGCGTACAGCGTGAGATACTACGTTCATTGTTCCACCGACACGTCTCTGTGCCGTTATCGCGCGTATCGTCACGACTCCGAGTGCGTGAAGTGGTTCGTGCAGGAACTACGTGACTTTGCGAACATTGCGTATTCGTGGTTGCGGAACGCGAAACCGATGAACTCGTTGACGAGACAACAATCTCTCAGTTTTGAAAACGCGATCGTGTGTCACGTGTGCGGAAAACCCTTCATCGACGAGGATACAAAAGTGCGCGGCCATTCTCACTCGACGGGCGATTATCGAGGCGTGGCCCACGTGTCGTGTAACTTACAATTCCAACGATCGTACACGATACCGGTAGTGTTTCATAAACTATCAGGCTACGACGCGCATTTCGTGATTAAGGAGTTGGCGCCTGCGTTGGAGGGGAAGATCGACCTGCTGCCGGTAACGAAGGAGCGGTATATATCGTTCACGAAACACGTTAAGGGAATCGATGCCGAGAACAACGATTGGAAGAGGGGATTAAAGTTTCGATTCATAGATTCGTTGAAGTTCTTGGCCGCTAGTCTGGAGAAACTCGCTTAGGACCTTGGCAAAGAACGACTCGCGATTCTACAACGCGAGTTCCAATCCCTGTCGGACGATCAGTTCAATCTCCTGACCAGGAAGGGTGTCTTCCCTTACGACTACGTGACGTCATACACCAAACTAAATGATACGTGTTTACCGTCCCGCGGAGCGTTCTATAACCGGTTGAACGATAGCGCCGCTTCGGAGCCTGATTACGCGCATGCCGTGAACGTGTGGAATACTTTTCGCGTACAGACATTGGGCGAGTACAGTGATTTGTACTTGAAAACAGATGTGCTGTTACTCGCCGACGTATTCGAGAGTTTCCGCACCGACTGTATCGCGAGTTACGATCTGGATCCCGCGCATTATTTTACGCTACCGAGTTTCACGTGGGACGCGATGCTCAAGTACACCGACGTACGATTAGAACTTTTGACATCAAAGTTGGTGACAAGGTACGCGTGAGCAAGTTCAAGACCCTCTTCGAGAAGGGGTACACTCCAAACTGGTCGACCGAGGTGTTCAAAATTGTAACCGTACAACGAACCTACCCGGTGACGTACATTCTGCGCGATTTCGCGGGAAAGCCGATCTCGGGTGGATTCTACGAGTACGAACTGCATTTTTAACATTTATACTAAATTCTTCAGTATTAGTCATGGTTTGGTAGGTTTTTGTGAACGACGCAAATGTAGCTTGGTTTACGTCATTAATTTTTTTAAAACCATATAAGCGGCACACAAATTCTTCCAAACTTGTGCAAATTTCTGCTGAATTGCATCCATTTAAAGTCGCAAGGTCAGTAAATGCTTGTTGGTATTTTTGAGACTGCAGTAATAGTTGAAAGGGTTTTTTTACCTTTCATAAAAAAAGCAGCGTTGTAATCGCAACCAGTAAATGCATGAAATCCTGGTAACGAATTGCCAGTGGTGGTAAGATACGCTTATCTGAGGGAAAGCCGTTCTCACCCTCGAATCGCGGGTCTGGTAAACCTCAACCTCGCGACACCACTCGACAGACCCAAACATTTTGGGACTAGGCTTGGTCCTTGACATCTGGCTTTTATCAGCCTAGAGCCGTTACAAATTGTCCGCAATAAAGTCACCCGAATTTACAGCCGCGTCCAGACGGTGACAAGAAAAATAAATAACCCTTGGCGTCTCAACAGTAAGGATAAAGTACTCGCGGATCACCTACGACGTACGCACGTGCGGGGTGTCAAGTTCGGAAAGAGATAAACTTAGAAAGAAAAAGAAAGAAAATTTTGTCTTGTTTCCCGATTGCCGCCAAAATGCTGCTCCTTATCGAAATATGCGATGATGTCGAATCGGTATTTTCCAGGAGAACCCATATATATATAATAATATAAATTATAATACAACAGGCTTCTATTTGCAGCTGGCAATATAACATGTTCCGACGAGAGGAATCCGCTTGTATGTAAAATAACGGTCAACATTTAACATTGCAGCTGTTTGATAAAATGTTAGTTTCGATATATAAGTGTGGACGTATATAAACGTATATAATTGTTGAGGAAGTATTACAGAAATGGATTAAGCGTAGCGTCGAGGTGTCGATGTGCGCGCCGGCCGAGACTTTGTTCACGTCTGGCAAGGTGTTAGTTCCGCGATTTTTGTCTGGCAATTGTATATTAGTATTAAAGGTGTTCTAAATTAAAGTTCAAAAAAAGAAACAGCCATTTATCTATGACGCAAATGATTATTCTAACAATATAATTTTATGAACGTCTGGCACCCCTTAAGTTCTAATTAAAACGTCTGGCAATATTTTTTTATAACTTACCATTATGTTATTAATTAGCACACAAAAAATCAGGTATATAATTGTTGAGGAAGTATTACAGTAATAGATTAAGCGTAGCGTCGAGGTGTCGAAGTGCGCGCCGGCCGAGACTTTGCTCACGTCTGGCAAGGTGTTAGTTCCGCGATTTTCGTCTGGCAATTGTATATTAGTGTTAAAGGGGTTCTAAATTAAAATTTAAAAAAAGGAACAGCCATTTATCTATGACGTAAATGATCATTGTAAAAATGCAACTTTATGACCGTCTGGCGCCCCTTAAGTTCTAATAAAAACGTCTGGCAACATTTTTTTATAACTTACCATTATGTTATTAATTACCACACAAAAAATCAGCCATTTAAAAATGACGTAATTTTACCGATTTTTTTTGCACTTTCAACGTCCGCCCACGCGTCGTTGTTCTAACGCCCGGCCGCCAGACGATGGTTTCCGTTATCGTCTGTATATATGATTTCATAAAATAAGAATTATTTCCATTTAAAAATGACGTAGGTAAAATGTTCACTGGCTCTCGGTCTAATACGATCACGCGAGTCAATTCACGCCGGCGTAACTTTACTAAGAAAATGAAGCAAGTAATAAATTTTATCGGACCCTTTCAGTGGTCACAAGTGTCAGCGGCCTCAGCTGGCTCATCAGCTGACGCGATAAGTCAGTGGGCACACGAGCGATGTGGCGCGCTTGATGCGTCCGCAACACCAATGAACAGACAATTCTTGTTGATAGAAAAGATAATTTAATGCATAGCTTGATAAAAAAAGCGCCATATGTTTATAGGAGCATTATAGCATTCGTAAATTTCATTACGATTGGCCTGTTACACTTCGGTGATGTACCTTATTCAAATTGTATGTTTCGAAATTGAAGTATCGGATGCAATAAGGGGACTAGCGCTCAAAAATGGAAAAAATTATTGTCCAAACGCTAAGAAAGACTGGAAAATTAAATGTTAAACTGTATTTTAAAAAATATAGTGTTGTAAAGCTCGTCAGGACACATATTTTTTCTATTTACAGTTTGTTTATCCAATCATTACTATTTGGGCTAAAAATTATAAACAAACAAATTTCTCATCGTCCAAAATCATTATTTCTTTAAACATAAATTGCGATAACTTGAGTAAATATTACTGGATTGTTATGAGACTTAAAAAATAACTTCAGAAAACTCTAGCGAAGCCGTAAAATGTATGCATAAAACCCTTATGATGAAAAATGTAATAATACTCAATTAAAAAGTAATACTGGACATTACTTATGTTTTTCAACGTTCGCCGTTAAAAAGTATCGAGGCAATTTTGAGATACGTATAACTTGCAGCGACGAAGTTTTTCCTTAATATACAAGGAAGATTTTCACCAATTTTCACACTGATTTATAAATAATTGTAGAAGATACGATGATATATATAAATCTCGCGCGCCACCAACAGTCAGCAGCCGCGTATAATGCGCTACTTAGCAGTTTTAGCACTCGCGTTGACTGTTGGTTCCGCGCGCAATTTATATATAGGTATTGCCATATCTTCCACAATTATTTATTTTTTTTTTTATTGGTTTATTGTCGCATCAACCGCTATGGGTTATTAGCGACACTCATATACATATATATATACATTGATTATTACAGTACAATAGCAATTACAGTTAGAATACAGTTATAGTTAAATATTGAATGAGGACTAGTTATACGTTTCTTAGAGTTTGGAGTACAGTGATTTTTCTTTCAGGTAGTCGATTAACTTCTTCATGTGTGCTGGTTTGGTTAACATTTCATCTATAGTGGTGTCAGTTGAATTCCCGAGATTGTCAAATTTGGTACAGTTATATAATAGGTGTTTGACTGTGATTGGGATATTACATTCATCGCACATTTTTGGAGGCGATTTATCCATTAGGTGTCCATGTGTTAGATTGGTGTGACCAATTCTTAATCGGGTCATGACCACTTGATCTCTTCTATTTAGTGTGCTATCTTGTATTTTACAGTTAAAATTGGGGATTAAGTCATGGATTTTTGAAGGTTTGGTTTTCCAAATGATGTTCCATTTTTCAGTAGCAATTTTATTGATGTATTGTTTATAAATTAAATTGGACAAGAATAATTGGTATAGACACGGGGGTTTTGTGTCGGATTGTTGTAACCCAACCAACGCCTAAGGGCAACGACACCGCGTACATACCGATTGCCGCAACCGAACAGCCGAAAACCGGCACAGCCGCGTAAGGACTCTCGGAAGCGCATCGAGAACCGTCAGCACATGGCGAAACACCCAAAGCGGGTCAAAGATGGAGACCCCGATGGTCCCCACTTCACCCCGATTAGAGTATAAGAACAATGTACAAGCCACGAGTGGCTCTCTCTTGTAATCAGAACACCGACGTTACAGTACGCGTTACCTGTCACCCAGATCGGGACAGAATAAACCTTGTTTAAACCTTGCGGTGAGTTCCAACTCTTTAACCTGCCACGATCCCCTACCCTTCGGATTCCCTCCGAATCTTCCTGCCACGGCACTTCTACCCGAGTCTTCGGAGCCCGTGGACAGCAACTGCGAAGGACGCCCGGAGCCCCTCTGAGATTCGTTACCAGAATCTCGGCCTCAGGCGCCTTAGCACAACAGGATATTTGAATGTGGGTTGGTCTTTCGTCTATGATTTTTTCTTGTTCCGGCTGTAGATAGTTCAGCATGATAGATTTTTTATTTTTGTCTGCGTTATGTATCAAGTCTTGGATTTGTTTAACCATTTGGTTGGATGATTCTTTCTTTGTCACAGCTTCTAGTGCGTTTAAGGAGTTACTAAAAATTACAGTATCCTTATAGTTATTTTCTATGTTTTGTTCTATTGATAGGAGGATAGCATATATATGTCCTGTGAGTTTTGAGAATGGTTCGGATATGCTGTATTTAATTGCCGAATTTTGATCCTTACTTATGTGGTGGAACGTGTTGTTTATTTTCTGTGTCAGGATATATATGTGTTTAGTGTTTGTATTTGCATCGGTTGGTTGCCTTTTTTCTTGTTGATTTTCGTGTATTTCTTGTGTATTTATTTGCGATATTTTGAGTGTCCATGAGGGGTTGTGATGTGGTTTTCGTTCTGCTATATATGGTAATTTAATATTCATTTCATCTAGGTACTTTTTGACTCTTTTATAAAACGGTAGGGGCAACCTGGACTTATTGGTGCCTTGATTATTAAATCTTGATGCGAACGTATTTTTGAAGACTGGGTTTTTAGGTGTAGAGCGTATAGCGATAGCATATCTCATGCTCAGTACTTTCCTCCTCTGTTGCAGTGACGTTTCCCCTGTTTCATATTGTAGACTTGTTATTGGGCTTGAGCGGAAGGCTCCTGTGATAATTCTTAGTGCTGCATTTTGTATTGGATCTAGTATTTGTAAAATTTTTTGTTTCGCTGAGTTATATGCTATCGAGCCGTAG
This sequence comes from Andrena chrysosceles, assembly GCA_963855975.1. Lineage (NCBI taxonomy): Eukaryota > Metazoa > Arthropoda > Insecta > Hymenoptera > Andrenidae > Andrena > Andrena chrysosceles. The sequence continues at coordinate 988,060 of CAWLCU010000348.1, read as the reverse complement.
TCAAGTTTAGATCTGATGGTTGCTTTATATGTATTTAGTAAAACTTTTTTATCGGCGCCCCAGTTTTTGTTGGCTAGAACTTTTAGTATATTTAGCCTATTCTTGCAATTGTTGCTGAGTTTTTTTAGATGTGTGGCATAGCTTAGTTTCTCATCAAAAACCATTCCAAGTAATTTGATGTTTTGAACAAAGTTTAGCTTTGTATTGATCAAATGGAGTTCGGGGGGGGGGGGGGTCGATTTTCTTGTTACTCTTATTAAAGAGAATACATTCAGTTTTTTGTAGTTGAGAATTTCAGTCCAGTTTTATTTGACCAGCTTTGTAGAGAATTAAGCGACTCTTGCAATAGTTCCTTAATTGTATTTAAATTTTTACCTTTACATAAAATGGTTAGGTCGTCGTCGAATAGTAGGGCTTTTACTGGGTTTTTGAGCTCTCGTGCAATATCATTAATTACTAGTAGAAACAGTGCCACACTCAGTACTGAACCTTGTGGTATACCATTTTTCAACTCTGCAGGATCCGAAAGGACATTATTTAATCGTACTTGTATAAATCTTTTTTTGAGAAAGTTTTTAATAAATTCATACAGGTTCCCGCCTATCTTATATTTTACCAGTTGCTTTAAGATTCTCGTTTTCCATACCATGTCATATGCTCTCTCAATGTCGATACAAATTGCTATGACTTTCTCATTGCTTGAAAAGGCATCACATACATAGGTTTCCATATTAATTAGATGATCTGTCGTCGAGTGGAATTGTCGAAATCCACTTTGAATTGGAGTTAGTATAGCTGAACCTTCGAGATACCATTTTAACCTACGATTAATTATTTTTTCTAAAATTTTACACATTGTACAAGTGAGAGAAATGGGCCGATAGTTTTGAGGATTGCTTTTATCCTTGTTGGGCTTAAGAATAGGGATTAAGTAGTATAACAACGGGGATTCTAACTCAGGTCCTCTGAGGGGAGCGCGGGGGGAAGTAAGGGCGCCCGGGGAGCGCAGCGGAGGGAAACATGGGCGCGGGGCCTGCGGGGAGAGGAAGACCGGTTGCGCGCGCACGTGCCGCGGAGTGGGGGAAGCCACAATCGTGGAGGGAATCACTCCAGGCCGAGCCGCCGCGGAGACCGGGCCCACCGCCGAAAACTTTTTTCGAGGGAGTGAATGACCCTCTAAAAAATTTCTGGGGGGCGGATCCTGTATGAAAAACCTCTTTTTCAGACTCGATCCGCTCCCCAGAAATTTTTTCCCCCCAAATATTTTTTCAAATTAAAATTATGTGGCGAAAGGAGAAGGACGGGTAAATAAATTGAGAAATAATATACGTTTAAATGTGAATAATGAAAAAGAATAAAAGAATAATAAAAAAAGAATATAAATATAAAAATAGAATAAAAAGAATATAAATATAAAAAAGAATAATAAAAAAATGAATATATATATAAAAGAAGATATAATAAAAAAATAAAAAAAATTAAAGTGACGATGAAGATGATGTTGGTGACGGCGACGGCGTCGCCGGTGCCCACCAGGGTGGTGTATCCTCAGACGACGACGACGTTGACGACGCCGCACGCATCTCAGGTGCCATCACCCACCCTGGATGTGGTGGCGGCGGCAGTGGGCCGCGAACGTCGATCCAGGGGGGTGATGAGCGCCGTGACCGCCGCAGGGGCCCCCCATCCGGCGATGCGGCACCCATGGGCGCCGCACCCGAGCCGCCATCGCGGGGCCATTAACCCGCTGCAGCTCCTAGGACATACACACACACAGACACGTCGATATAATTTTGACACATAATAAACATCAAATATATAAAACAATGCAAAGTACCTGCGGAGGCGGCGGCGACGGCGACCCCCAGTCGCTCGACCACGTCGGTGACAGCGGTGGCGAATTAGAATTCTAGAACATAGAACACCACGATATTGACACGAATGCCTGATTTAATTTCACTCGGTGTCAACGGTTAAACGCGATAAATATAAAAATATTGATAAGTACATACCTCGGGGTCGCACTCCGGGGCAATCTTGATTAATCCCATTGTTGCACAAAAAGATATTTCCGAACTGTCAAAATTAGACTGTTTGCTGCAACAATTTGAATGCGACTGGTCTCGCTACATCTCCTGGCTCTCGCATGCAAACTCCTATCATGAAACTGAGTGTTGCTTACGTTGCAAAAGTAAGATGCTATCGTTCTCCACCTTCATTTTCGCTGACGATTCTTAGGCGATGTCTACAAATCTTAGAATTATGTGGCGAGAAGGAAGACGGGTAAATAAAATGGAGACAGAATATACGTTTAAAAGTGATAATATATTTTTACAAATATATAAATATAAAACTAAAATAGAAAATAGAAAAAATAGAAAAATATAAATAAAAAACTATTCTAAGGGGAAGGTGGCGAGGGGGAAGGTGGCGAGGGGGAAGGGGGTGAGGGGGGAGGTGGGGGCGACGGAGGCGATGGAGATCGCCGTCGATGGGGCCTCTCATATGGCCGCCGCCGCCGCGATTGTATAGGGCCAATTATTGGCCCCGACCGCCGCCTCCGCAGGTCCCGGTTCTGGTCCTGGAGTGTAATATCCTCCAGGACCTGCGCCAATAGTATTAGCTGCGCATGCAGCTGTTCTGGGTCCTAGAACCAGTACATAAACGTTGATATCATAATAACATATTAACATATTAAACATAATAAACATGAAACACACATAACAATACAAAGTATTGCATACCACTGGAGGCGGCGATGGTGACAATCGCGGCGGTGACGGCGACGACGGTGGCGATGGTGTTGGCGAGTTCTAAAAAAACACAATCAACAATATAATAATCACATGTTAAAAACATAATAACGTAATAAAGAAAATAAAAATCGTAATTAAGACATAATTAAAATTGGCGAAAACATTGTAGAGTATTAGGTACATACCTCATTATTATCCCGCCACACCATGTCAGTAATCATTCTTTTATAAAACCCCATGTCGATCACCTGCCACAGTTTGGAGTGCAATTGGTCTCGTTGCATCTCCAAGCTCTCGCATGCAAACTCTTATCATGAAACCGAGAAGTGCATAGCTTTGCAAAGTAAGATAGCTTTGTTCTTCACCATCTTTATCACAGGTCACCTGCATTTTCGCTGACCATCCTCTCCTTATTCACAAGCATATTCTTTCCCTTCTTCCTTAACACATCATTCGACTAGATCACACCACTTCGGACATGTATCGAACGTCAATCGTACCACTTTCAACGTGAATCGAACGTGTAATGAACCACTTCGAACATGTATCGAGCGTCAATCGTACCTCTTCGAACGTGTATGGTACCACTTCGAACGTGTATTGGACGTATAATGAACCACTTCGAACATGCATCGAACGTCAATCGTACCTCTTCGAACGTGTATCGAACGTGTATTGGACATGTAATGAACCACTTCGAACATGTATCGAACGTGTATGATACCACTTCTAAATAATTACAACTATTGTCTTAATCTAGCGTACATCACATGTAGGAGATTAGGTTTGGGGAGGGTGAAGAAAAAAACATTTTCATATACATTAAAATATTGATTATATTTTATGCATTTCTCTGGTGTTTTTTAGACCATCAGTTGAATATTTTAAATACATTTTGCATGGCACAGTGTTTCGCGTGTCTACCACATCGCAGGTATTAACTACATTTAGCTTATTTAGAGATTTGATATCCTCGTAGTCAATGTTAAGCGTCTCAATGACCATGCCCGCTCTCGTATTTTCATCCAGGAAATCCGCAAGCCAGTCGCGTTTCTGCAGCCCTTTAACGTATACGATATGGGATGTGTCATCTTCTTCGTCGATCGCATCAGCTACAGCTTTCGAAATTAGCCGTTTACCCATACTGTATGGAGCGTCTCCATCGTCCCAACGTAGTCCATGATGTTTTGCAACCAACCATCGGATGCTTGATTTGTCGGATTTTGTAAGAAGATAATGCGGCATCGAACTCCCAAAAATATAGTGCGAGAGAATTGTCCCCTTTCGTAGGGCAGCCACTTCCTTGACGACAAATCTTCCATCGACGATGAACCCTTGCAGGTCAACAAATGTTGGCACGACCATTATCGGTACAATTTAGAGGTCCGTTCGCTTTCAAGACAGACGGGAGAATGCAGTTTTTCTCGTAAAGCATCTCGATTTTCACGATGAAATTTTTTTGCGAATTTGACACATGAGAGGGCGGGCAAGTAGCGTGGCAATTTAATTTATTTTGCGCACCACGCTTGTCAACAGATTGTATTCAACCACTCGATCGTGCAGAATCAGACAGTAGGCCGTAGTATTTCCCGGCACATTCTCTTTACACTCGAATTCTATGCGCACATCCACTGTACCATTCTTGATCGACTCATTTTGTCGCGAGCAATCAATTACCACGAGGGGGCCAAATTGTAAAAATTCAGCCACGGTGAATAATGCCTCGTTGCAACTATGTCCATAATACGTTTTACCGAATTGCGTATACATATGATACAAGATGGCATGCTTATTCTTGTCAAAGTCCAAGTTCATGTCATCGTATGGGTAAAATTCTGAGTTGAGAAAAAGTTTTACATTGGTCAATTTACAGTTGTTGAACTTAGTAACGTCTTCGCTCATCACATTCCTTCGACCAGTCTGTAGAGCAAGGATCACGCAGCGCGGCTTCTCCAGCTGTGCAGATGCCTTCACGGCCCACGAATGCTTGGTCGTGCTCTGTAAGAGAGGATACTCGTACAGATCCCACGATTGAAAACAAATGCCCAGGTTTTGTCCACATTCCAAAGTACGTAGCAACAATAGCTTATTAACGTCGTTCAGCGTCACATGAGGCATCCGCCATTGTAGTTTAAGTAATTCAATTTCTGGTTCCAACATCGGTGATCCTATCAGAGCATTGTTGTCGTTGCGCGAGCATATTAAAATCAATTCATGGCGCGAATTAATAATCATGCGTTTGTAGTCCTCACAAAATCCCAACAAATATTTGAGCGGGACGCAAAAATTGAAATGATTTTTCACTATTAGCCCATCGCGTCGTTTCAAACCCCATCCAGCATTCTCCATATTTTTGTCTTCGTCAGATGTCATCGATACATAGTTTTTAAGCGTGCTGGTTATTCCAACGTTTCTGTTGCGATCAATCTCCACGCCATTCAGCTCGAATCGAATCTCATCGAATAAGAACGCCACACAATTATTTCCCAACATCACCGTTAACGCATCATTTGGCTTATTTATCTTCAATTTCCCCTCCACATAGAGGAAACTTTCACACGGCAATGTGTATAAATCCTGCTGCTGCATCGGTATTCTTATCTCATCGCTGTGTCCAAACGTCGTGTTGACGTATGGGTTGTATGTGCGAGTCTCGAGCTTGACGATGCGATCATCAAACGTCGGCTTCCCTCCAATGCTTAGAATATCAGCCATTTTTTTCAACTTAAATGCGCACAATGAACCCCAAAGATTGCAAAAATGCAATGTTCGCAGCACTGAGCCTCTTCTTTTTAGCGTAATCAGAGCTGTTGTTGTTGTAAACAATTTCACTTGGAAGAAACGGGTTTCTGGAGTCATTTAATACAAGCATTTCATTCGCACCACACGTATTATCGTCGCCGTCGTCGTACGTGCAGTCTGATGGTAATCTCTTCACCTCGAAAATCAAGCAATCGTCCGTCTTGATCCACAACGCGTATCGTTAGATCCGTAATGACCCGTGCGATGATTGGAAGGTAAATGATCTGCGCGGGCGTTTCCAATATCTTATATCCTGGTGAGACTCTCGGAGAAAATTCATGTATCGTATGTACACGCCTTCCATTGTTGTACGCGCCAGCGGTCACGCTACATTCTATACGAATAATGTTCACGTTCATTATATTAATTGGATCGTCCGATTCGTACCACCGTCCTGGTTTTAATACCCGATTCGTCGAGAACCCTAATAGCGATCCAATGTTATTGGGCTTTGTAAAATCTACGGCGAACCGACAGTACAGTTCGCTTTTCATAGTGTTGTTGTTGGGGCGCAACACTATAGAATACGCATCGTTGTCACCATCATCGTTGTTGTTGTTGTTGTTGTTGTTGTTGTTGTTCTCATCAGTGCCGCTGAGATTTTGAGGATACCGCTCGAGTAATCGCTGCTTCAAATACTTGCCAATGGCGTCTAGTTCGTAGGAGCCGTGGGGAATCGTAATGTATTCATATGTGGTGTCGGTACCGATGTTGTTTTTGTTGTTAATGTCATAGTTTGTGGCGAAGTAGAATTTATCGTTGCTCGAGTCGATGTTTGGTATTGTGTGATAAGTTTCAAAGGTTGTTAGACCAAGCTCGTAATCATCGTCGCTCAAATCTATGGGTGGAAAGTAACTCACCGCGAGGGTGCTACTTTTGCCGGTTAGACTGAATGTTAACGACATATTCCGAGCTGTACGATTGGACTGGTACTGAATCACAGTGGCGGGAAGTCAATCCTTAAATTTAATGCCGATCATTTGTAGAAAGCGTAGACATAGTTGTCCACAATTGCTCTGATTGTACTTCTGATAAGACGTACGATTGTATTCAATTTGCACAGAATCTTTATCCAGATATTTTACCAATTCCATAGGCGGCCGAAGATTCCCAAAGCTGTCGAAATATATTGCTCGACACCCTCTCTTCGCATACGCCACCCAATGAGTCCCAGGCCCCTCCACATTGTCCAAATTTACGATACCGCTCTCGTTTCAACGTACCCCTCCAGCTGGTAGCGCGTTACGCATAAAAACACCTCTAAAGAATGGAATACGCATACGTTTTGCCAACTCCTCCAATTGTGCATCGGTAGTTACGCCGGCGGGCATTTTTATTTTTTTTTCCGACGTTTTTCTTTTCGTTTCGCAATGGACTATGTGTACGGCGTATACTTTAGCAATAGTAGAACGATGCTTGGGGATAAGACTTTCGATATAGACAAGGATGATAATTTAATCATAGATGGTGTAAAATACAGAGGAACACCCGGCCTTTACGAACTGATTTTCAAGAGAATTCCCGATGATGCTGTATACACCGATGCCGATAAACAAAAATACAAAAGTATACTGCTGGCAACGAATGCCCACAGACGCGATCATGGTGCTAAAAATCCCATATTGGGCAACAAGGGATACAAGTACAAACATGTAATTGCACCGCTAATCCCCCGCGCATCAGCTAGTAGTACAGGGAAAGGTATAACGGTGCCACGAGCCATGGTTGTAAACGATAACAAGATCGATTACGTACACTGGGACGATCCCAACGAGCTGGTGGATCGATTGCGTTTGCTTGAGGCGTCGCGTCAGGCGAGGTAACAACTCTCACGATCCCGAAATTCTATCGATTGTCGAAGAACTCCGCGAGGTAGGCCTCATTATATAAATTAAACCGCACACCGATGATGTGCACTGTATGCATCGAGATGCCGATCAATAAATTTGGAGTAACGCTCGAGAAGAGTGGAGCAGCTAGAATGGACTATTACAAATGGAGTGGTTTGCTTCGAAATTACATGCGAGATAACGCTCTTTGCGTGGTTGGTGCCGACTTTGATGCAAAATCACGCAAGTTACGACGCGTAGCTCAACCGGTGGCCGACACCGAGGCCGTCAATAAACTATACATGGAAAAGAACATTCAACTTTTGAGAGAGCAGCAGGAAGAATTAGAGAGGAAACTGATCGCGTTTCAAAGAGATATGCTGACGCTGCAAAACAGCGTTCAGAAGATATCGCAGGCGTCGAATTCTATCCCACAGCATCAGCGCTGCGAAGGAGAAGCGTGCGAGACGATTGAACTTGTCCAGAATTTTCTCGGGCCGATGGGGAGCACTTAATGCACGTGCCCGATAATTATCGCATCATTCGTGTGACACCTCTGCGATCAAACATGCAACCATTATAGAAATCCAAGAGTAAAGAAAACCACGGTCGCAAGAAGCTACAACTCATTGAGGAATTGCATGCTCCAGCTCGAAGACATTTTCCGCGGAGGCGCGTCATAGTGCATGGATACGATGATCTGTGGCAAGCTGACATTGTAGAAATGCGTCCATACTCGCGATTCAATCAGGGTCACCACTACATACTCACCGTCATCGATGTGTTGAGCAAGTGTGCATGGGCGTTACCGCTCAAGACTAAAAGTGGCGCTGAGGTGACTAAAGCGTTTGCAAAGATATTTAGAGATCGATATCCGAAAAATTTGCAAACCGATCAAGGAAAAGAATTTTACAACGCCGATGTGCAGAAACTCTTGACAAAGCTTGACATTAATCATTATTCGACGTATTCGGTGATGAAGGCGTCCGTCGTAGAACGTTTCAATCGAACTTTGAAGAACGATATGTGGAAACTGTTTACGCTGAATGGAACCTATAGATGGACCGATGCGCTACCAAGTCTACTTGCAGAGTATAACGCACGAAAACATAGAACCATCGGAATGCGTCCTTGCGATGTTACCCCTGCGATCGCCGATAAGCTGCTAGCCACCGTATACAGCAACATAAAGATCGTTGCTCCAGCGAGATTCAAGTTGGGCGAGTGTGTGCGCGTGAGCAAATTTAAAACCATATTCGATAAAGGCTATACGCCGAATTGGACAACGGAGGTGTTCAAGATAGCTAAAGCGCAAGCAACGAATCCCGCGACGAATCTGCTGGTCGATTTCTGTGGAAAACCTGTTGCCGGAGGATTCTACGAACACGAGCTGCGACGCGTCACCGATCCTGATGTATATCTAGTGGAAAAAGTGTTGCGTTGAAAGGGGGATAAGGTGTACGTCAAGTGGTTGGGATTTGATAAATCACACAATTCATGGATAAATAAAAATAATGTATTGTAAAAAATAATATATGGTTCAATAAATACAATGATACATATATGAATGCGTTAATAAATACAATAATAAATACAATAATAATTTTCTATACATGCGCGAAGAATTTTATATTATACAATAATTCCACTATTTATAAGAAACTAGTTAATAAATACAATTACAATTTCTATTTTTTACAATGGGATATTATAATGACCCCAGGGTAGAGTGTCGATCGAATCGGGTACGATATGCCGCTTGTCGTCGTATGGGCTTAGAGCGAAATGGTGTACACATTATGACATTTAGACCGTATGCATGATTGTCTGTGAACCATTTCGATCTCCCTATGCAAACATTGCGCGTAGTCGTCGAAAGTTATCGTTCTGGCTATGACGTTCGTCTTGACGCCTTTCGCCTTTTTCGTATCTTTTTTGCCGTCTACGCGAAGTGCATACATTTTCGCTCTAAGACCTACGAATTCGGTCATTATCGCACCGTTATTTTCGTCCTTCATCAGCCCCGGAACCTTCTTATTTACGCGCGGCATATTAAATGGATTGTCGGTAGGATAATCGCTCGTGTCGAATCTATCGATATTGTGTTTCATGATCTCGTAGATATCATCGCATTGAATGTGATAAATGAGACTATATGTGTCGGTATATAGAATTTTACAATTTTTTCCATACTTGGGCGACATGTACTCGTGGTGAAATTCGTACAAACAAATTTTTGATATGTCTAGAATGCACATACCCACGTATATCGGTTTGTTGAATTTCACCTCGAGTTTTCGCAATTCAACAGCTATTCAATTTTCCGAAAAAACACTTCTGCTGTGGAAATTCGGTTTCGCGATCATTGCCTCCGCGCCATATCGCCCTTCCCAATGTGTCAAAAGTTTTATATCCACATGGTTTCGTACATTTTCCATAATTTTACCGAATACCGCGTTGTTCATCAATTTGTACAAATTTTTTTCAAAGTCGTTTGTCGCGCTTGTTCTAAACCGTGTATTGAGTTCGATGTAATCGCGGAGCCAGGGGGATTGAGCGAATTGAAGCACGCGGTGTATCTTTGTAATACGAAGACCGTGACGCGTGCACTGCTGCAGGTTGCGGTAATGGATGATGTAACGCTGCTTATCGTATACCGTCGCGAGTAACTTGTCTTGCCTGCTGCCAGGTGGTTTGGCACGCGTCGGGTAGAACGGTAGATCGGTATGAGCATCGTGCAGACGTTGCGGATATTCCAGATCTACCTCGAGAATGTACCCCGTGGGCGAATCGACACCGATTGAAGACATGTCAAAATTTGCAGCATCTTTGACCCATTGAAATTTAGCGTATGGTAGGGGCTGACACATTGCCTATCCATACAAATTGTTCACATAAAAGTACATCAATTACGATGACTTTTCCGATGCGTCGTAAGATGACATGTACTTGTTATTGGCATGTGCGTATCTTCCGGAACATTGGCTTAAACCCCCACGTATACCCCGTTCGATAAACATGACCATATCGATGTCTGTGAGCAATTCGAATGTAATTTTTGTATGTTTTAGCATTGCATCCCATGTGAAACCAGGTAGAGTATAATAATGCGCTGAATCTAATCCGTAACTCTTGATACAACTTTCGCGAAAATTTTCAAAAATATCTGCCAATAACAAGACATCTGTTTTCAAATACAAGTCGCTGTATTCGCCCAAGGTTCCAATCTCGAAACGCTGCCAGACAGTTTCGGCGTGTGCGTAATCAGTCTCGGATACAGTCTCATCCGTTAACGAACTGTAGAATGACTCGCGCGGCGGTAAGCATGGGTCATGCAGTTTGTCAGCGCAATCAAGATATTCATATGGAAAGACACCCTTTCGCGTCAATAAATTGAAATCTTCGGTGGATAATGTTTCAAATTGGGATCGTAAAGTTTTTAATTGATCTGTGCTAAGAAAGGATGCTAATTTGTCGAGACTGGTGTTGAGAAATTTGTACGAATTGATGAATCGCAATTTAATACAATTTCGCGAGTCTGAATCAGCCGTATCTTCGACATTTTTTGTGAAAGAAATATACTTTTCTTTCGTTATGGGTAATACGTCAACGTGACCTTCAAAAGCGGTAGCTATTTCCTCGATAATAAAATGTGAATCATAGCCGGATAAATTGTGGAAAACTATGGGAATGTAAAACGCGTTTTTAAAATTTAAATTGCACTCCGAATGTGCTGGGCCTCTAAACCGTCCGGACAGATGGCAATGATCGTGGACTCGTATATCGCTAGCCTCGAATGGTACTTCGCAAATATGACAGTGTGTTGCATTGTGAAATGTCGACAACTGTTCGGGAGTTAAATCTAGCATTGGAACATTACTGGACAAGATGGGTTTGACAAAATTCGCAAAATTTTTCAATTCGTCTACGAACCACGAAACACAATCCGCGTCGCGGCGACATCGATACACTGATAACGATGTATCGTACGAACAATGCATATAATATGCCATGCTATGAACTTTGTGGTGTTGATACGCGCATAATTTATTATTATTATTATTATTATTACCCACTCGGTTGTCCTCTGTTTTAGGATGATGCACTCCAGATCTGCGTACACCACGAAGGGGAGTCGCTCCTTCCAGCAGTGGTTGTCGAAGTTGAGCAAATTTTTGCCTTCGCTGGGCAGCAGTATGGCGCAGTCATTCATCTTGCCACAGTCCAGCGAATGAAGCTCCAACTTCGCGGCAGATCCGAAATAGTGCATGCATCTGTAAACCCAAAAATTTTTTTATTTAATTTGTTTCGTGAGATATTTCAGCATTTCATATGTTTTTTATACATACCGATCGCATATGAATTTCTTTGCCTTGTGTCTGCTTAGCTGCATACCCACTAGGCGGGACAAATTCTTGATCAGCACAAAGTGCCCTACATCGCCGTGCTCTTGATTCGGCGTGTAGAGCAGATTGACGTGTTGATCCTTCTTTTGGCTGGTGAGGCGCAGCGGAAAGACCGTCTTCGTCTTCTCCATCTCGAAGGTGTAGATGTTGACGGAGATGTTGTTGAGCCGCTCAAATTTTCCAATTTGCCCCAGGGACATTGGGAACTCAATGCCCTGGAGATTTAATATGGAAGTATAGTGCGGGTACGAACTTGGGCGATCGGCAATTCTTTCCACAGGATGGAGAGCGGCGACCACTGCCCACGCGAAACACGCATTGTCCGGGGATTGCACATTGATCGTTGCCTTCTTCAATGACAATTCCTGCGGCAACTGGATGTGACACCCCGCGCGCAGCGGATTGTAATTGTTGACATTGACGGTCAGATTCATGATTCTCGTCAATGCCCATCCGCTGTCGCGTTCCTGGAACTCTTCCAGCGATGTCAGGGTGGGTTCGATGACGCATCTCTGGTACCACTCCTGCAGATCGGATGTGCGGAAGAGTTTCGGGTGTTGATGCTTTTACAAGCATGCTTGTCACCCGCCACAAATTCACCGTTGAATACAGTGTTCACTTTGAGGTTTCGATGTTTCCTCAAAGTGTCCCGCACATGCTCTAGCACAATGGTCGCCGCATCCTGAAGGAAGTTGCGCGGCTCGATGTTATTCAACACGCGGCTATCGAAAGCTGTGTCTATTTCGCGCCACAAAAGTCGCGTACTCGAATGTCCGGCACCTTCATGCACAAAACGGCCGCGCAACGAATATTTTAGTCCTTCGAGCTGCGCGATTCGAGCAACCAGCGATTGCCGAACTCCGATCTATAATCGAGGACGTTTTATGCGGCTGTGTTCTTCCAACGATTCGATGCACTCGTTGCACCGTTCTTCCCACGCGAGGTATTCTTCTCGCGAAATCAATCGTGTGGATTGATCCAATAATTGGCGGATTACTTACGCGAATACTTCCATGGTTGTAAAAAGGAATGTAAATGTAATGTCTTTTCCTCGCAACACGTTGCAACGATTTGAGGCTTTGTGCAGTTTTGGAGCGCGCTTTTATGACCGGTGTCATGATTTGCGATCTCTGTCTTACTCTTTTGACGATCCAACCCAACATGGTTCTATGCAGTTTCTGCTGATACAGCAAAATTCTTTCTATGATTTACGCGTATGACGAATTAGCGCGCAAAAAATCATCCGACACAGTTTCTGCTGATTCCGCATAATTCTAAGATTCTACGTTCCCAAAAGTATTATATTACATTCAACACGTGTCGAGACTTTTATCCTTGAGGATGGGGCTCAAGTTATATGCAACCGTGCGATATGCTGCGACGTTAAGATTGAAATACATTATGGAAAAATTGGATGCTTTAAAATAAAATAAAATAAAATGCTGTGGTGGGGGAAGCAATTTAGGTCATATTTAAGTCAGTCTCCCGAACGCTATTCCATCATTCGCTCAGTATCCACAGTGACTTTCGACGGAACAAATAGTGCTCTGAAAAAATGTGCAGTACCAGTGCCGAAGGAAACGCCGGACACATGAATTATTACGTTCCCATCATGCGAGATGATGGCGTAGCTCAATGCGGGGAGAATACATTTGACAGGTAAGACTTAATTTTCACATCTTCTTGAAATTTTTTTTATGTTTATTCCTAATACGAGTGGACAATTTCATAGCTTTGATTGTTCTCTTAGGCCGCGCCAAGCATCGCGGATCATGATCAGAAGATACGCACTAACAACCATGGGTAGCAAATATTTGGAATTTAGGATCAGCATAGGACCTATGGCTGATGTTGAAGTTGTTCTCGGCGACAATCGCGGGAATCATCTCATATTATCATGGTATACGTGGTGTGCACTAGCCGCAACAAGTACAACCATCGAACAACGTGCACAATTACCTGGATCAGAATCGCTACGGATTAATGAATTATCGGTTGATTTTTGTCGGATGTATGATTCTCCGATTGTAAAGATGACACTAGATACAAAGTCGCTGTATTTCAAACCGAATACAGTAACATATTTGTTTAATCTTGAGCCGTGGGTAAACTATGTGTATCTGCGATTACATGAAACTGCAGAAGATGTGAGGATGAAATTTTCAAATTTTGTCAACGTACTACAGCAGAGTGATGTTGCCTGCGAAACCTTAGATGCACGTCATGCTGCCAAAATCATACGTGATAGCGAATATTTCGATACGGCGTATCTTGTAGATTGCGAACTGGTAGCATGTGCAATCAACGATATTCTAGCTGATGCTTGTATGAAAAAATGTTAAATTATATTCTATTAATTTGAAATAAAATTTCTTAAAACGTATATTATTTCTCCATTTTATTCACCCGTCTTCCTCCTTCTGTCCTCGCCACTTAATTCTAAGATTTGCTGACGTCGCATAATTCTATTTCATTCTTACTTTTGCAAAGCTATGCACTTCTCAGTTTCATGATGGGTAGGGTTTTTTACACATATGCGAGCCAGGAGATGTAGCGAGATCAGTTGCTCATCAATCTTTAAGGACATTCAGAAGTCTGATTTCTGTGAAAAGTTTTTGTGTAACACTTTTTTTCATTTTAAGTGAAATTGCTTTCCAAGGATATCGTCAGTCGTTCAACGCATAGAAAATACAATCGAATAATACCGTGAGTTTCCATTATCATATTTTTTTTCTTTTAGCGAATCGCTGTGTTAGTAACTTTGAGAATTATAAGAAAAAAATCGGTTTCAGATTATGTCATTGCCCATAAATTTGGAACGTCCAGCTACCGCTACGATCAGCGCTGCTGCGACCATTATTCATTCATCCAGTCCGAAAGTGTATGTGGCGTGTCGAAATGTTGCGGTTCAAACCGAAGAAATTCGATGCGCAGAACTTTATGAGGCGGAAGCTAATCAGGATGGTGACATTTATTTAAAAGTATTTCGCAACCTAACGAATGGTTATGCGGATGAGTACCTCGATGATGAGCAATATTGGTTGCGCCGATACGCAGACCAAATGTTTATAAACAATTACAACGATGATGATGATTATTATATACGTAGGAATATAGCTCGGCGGAATCGTGAGGGTGTTCCAAAGAGCGTGGTTTGGCGAAACGTGAAAACAGAGATTGATGATGATTCCATTTTCACGAATAAAATATCGGGGCTTTGGGCTAGCGTTGTTGCAGTTCAAACTGACCCTGCGCAAGTTCCTGTAGATTTATCATTAAATAAGCTATTTGCTGATGATGTTATCGAGTGGGATAATTAAGCCAAAACCACTCGCCACCTGCGTCATTAGAATAGTTTATATTTTTTTATATTTTTATATTTTTCTATTTTTCTATTTTTCTATTTTCTATTCTAGTTTTATATTCTATGTAACAATATATATATTGTTGCGAGCACCCTATGTAGAAGATTCATGGCCCGCTGGTGCTCGCGACGAAGACAAGAGACAGCGAGAAGAAGGCGATCGGGACGATCGCCTGTCAAGCTGTCATTCGATAGTCAGCCGCCATTGCCAGCAGACGTCTCGATATCCTATTACGCTTACTGATTGTATTCGTTACCCGTTCCTGTATTGGCCTTGTTACCCCCCTAGTTAATGTTCTGTTATTGTTGTTGTTCAGTAAATGCGGGTTATGCCTTGCCCAAAACGTAACAATATCTTAAACGTATATTATTTCTCCATTTTATTTACCTATCCTTCTCCTTTCGCCACTTAATTCTGAGATTTGCAGACACTGCATAATTCTATTTCGCTCGAGCGTTCTTCGCATCGTTGAATGGTGTCATCACATGCAGGTGTCCCGGGGAGGACTCATATTACACACGATCGCGCGATACGCTGCGACGTTAAATCGGAACGCTTTAGAATACTGTTAGCTTTAGAATAAAAAATATGTGTTCGTATCGCTATGTAGCGCTGTCTCTTTCCCTCTCTCGAATTTAGCTTTAAAATATTGCTCTCTCTTTCCGACCCTCCGAAGACGTGGTGTGAAAACGTCGATCTTTCCCGACATTGTTCGAAACAATTCCCAATAAAAATAAATTATTATTTCTCTGCGTTGGAAATGTCTGTATGTCGTATATTGGATTGGAACAAATATTTGGGGGGAAAAAATTTCTGGGGAGCGGATTGAGTCTGAAAAAGAGGTTTTTCATACAGGATCCGCCCCCAGAAATTTTTTAGAGGGTCATTCACTCCCTCGGAAAAAGTTTTCGGCGGTGGGTCCGGTCTCCGCGACGGCTCGGCCTGGAGTGATCCCCTCCACGATTGTGGCTTCCCCCACTCCGCGGCACGTGCGCGCGCAACCGGTCTTTCCCTCCCCGCAGGTCCCGCGCCCATGTTTCCCTCCGCCGCGCTCCCCCGCGCGCCCTCACTTCCCCCCGCCCCCGCGCTCCCCTCAGAGGACCAGAGTTAGAATCCCCGTTGTTATACTACTGGATTACTATAGCGTTTTTCCACTGTTCTGGGAAAACTTGTTTACTCCATATGCAGTTGTATAGGTCAAGTAATAATACTTTTGCAATTGACGGCATTTCAGTTATTAATTTGTTCGGAATTCCGTCTGGTCCTGGACTTGTATTTTTATTGGTATTGAGGACAGTTTCGAGTTCTTCCCTGGTGATCAGATCATTTAGTGGAGATCTTTCGCTGTTATCATCTGTATTTTGCTCTATAGTTGCATTCTCGTTTTCTACAGGGTGATTGGCTCGAAACGCCTGATCCGCCTCGCAACCGTGACGAGGTCAACCCAACCCCCCGTGGTGTCCTCCGAAGGCTTTCGACCCTCGGAAGGGTTGGAGTACCTAAGTGAGAAATCTTCGAATTCCTCATTTCTCATCAGATCTGTGCGAAAGTGACGCCACTGAATTCCTGGCGTTCTGTCGATTAAAATCATACCAAATATCATGCAAATCGGACTACTTTGACACACGCTATTTGTATTCCTTATGTAAAAGAAGTCCGATTTTCATGACATTTGGTATGATTTTAATCGGGAGAACGCCCGGAATTCATTGGCGTCACTTCCCTTTCGATACGACGAAGAAAATAATTTCTTAATGGATATGTCACCCCTTGACTGCGAGGCGGCGACTTCAATTCGCTACTTTCGACCCAGGATTCATACCTTTTTCCGAAAAAAGCCATAAATTTCGATGGGCACTGCGGGGTGTTGTCCCTGCCCACGGGGTGACGTAGGCAAATTACCCTGTTTCTGTTTCAGAAATAAAATAATTCTTTATTCTTTATCGTATGGATATGGAAGTGTCGCCGATGGATTCCTTGTGGTTTTCCGATGAAAATCATACCAAATGTCGTGTAAATCGGACTACTACTTTTACATAAGGAATACAAATAGCTTGTGTCAAAGTAGTCCGATTTGCATGATAATTGGTATGATTTTAATCGACGGAACGCCAGGAATTCATTGGCGTCACTTTCGCACAGATCTGATGAGAAATGAGAAATTCGAAGATTTCTCACTTCGTAATAGGTACTCCAACCCGTCCGAGGGTCGAAAGTCTTCGGAGAGACACCACGGGGGGTTGGGTTGACCTTGTCACGGTTGCGAGGCGGATCAGGCGTTTCGAGCCAATCACCCTGTACTTCTGATTTATATTTTAAGAATTCTGGATTATAGTTATTGTCACTAGAGTTATTTGCATAGGTTTTAACCAGCATGTTTGCTATTTCTATAGGTTCTGTCACATAATCGTCATTTTCTCGTAATGCGTTAATAGATGTTTTTGTGTATTTTCCTGTAATTTGTTTAATCTTCCTCCATATTTCATTTGATTGTGTTTGGCTTGTTAATGTGGACAGATGTGCGATCCATGAGTCCTTTTTACTTTGTTTTATTGTTCGCCTTGATATCGCTCTTGCTTTTTTGAAGGCGATCACATTTGCTGTAGTGTTTTTTCTTTTATATAGATTGAACGCCCTGTGGCTTTCCTTTAGCGCTTTTTTACAGTCTTCGTTCCACCAGGGTACTGGCGGTTTTCCCATTTTAGCTGTGGTGTGTCCTATGGCATTTTCGGCAGCAAGATTTATTATTTTGACAATTTTATCGATCGCATCATTTATGTTTCTAGGGTCAATTTCAATGTTATCCTCAGCTAATTGATTACTTATGATTGATCGATATTTTTCCCAGTCGGCTTTGTTGAGTCTCCATTTAGGTATGTGGTAGTTTGCGTTTATTCGTGTTCCTGTCTCTGTTTATATTGATAGGGAAATGATCGCTGTCATGTAGATCTGGTAATACGTTCCATTTTGCTTTTAGCATTATTCGTGTGCTAACTATAGTTAGATCAATGGTCGAGAAGGATCCATTTGAGATATTGAAGTGCGTATATTCCGATGTATTTATAAGTGTTATGTCTGGGTCGTCATCAAGCAATTTTTCGATAATCTTTCCTCTTCTATCAATTTTATGCGATCCCCATAAGGTGTGATGGCTGTTAAAATCTCCCATTAAAATAAAGGGCCTAGGTAATTGTGCTATGAGATGTTGAATTTCTGCCAGATTTAAATCACTGGAGTTCGGTAGGTAGATACTGCATACGCATATCTTATTTGGTCCATTCAATTCAGCTGCAATTGCTTCAATTTCGGAGTCTAGATATATTTCATTGGAATCGATTTGGTCGTTTATTAGTAATGCCACTCCTCCACTTGCGTACGTTTCATTCTCCCTATTTTTAACATAGCAATTGTACCCTCGGATTTTTGGTGAGTGCTCTCCCTTAAAGTTAGTTTCTTGGAGGCTAATGACTATTGGCGTGTACTCATTGATAATTAGCTTAAGTTGCTCAAGGTGGGTATAGTACCCATTTATGTTCCACTGGATAATTCATTCCATTTATATATTTATATCTGGTGTCTATTTGAGAAGAATATATGAATTTTATTTTATTGTAATAAGCTTTTGACTTGATGGTTTTAGTAAAACTCTGTGTCAGACTTAGACGAATGTGTTTGGTCCCACTCTGATTGAGACTTTTCTGTGTCTTTTTCAGACTCTTTTGGTTCTTGGATTAGTTTATTTTTAATTTTTGTGCAGCGATATTTGATATATCGATCCGTTAAGTGGGGGTAGATGTTTCGTATCATGTCTGCAAGTGCTTGTGCGTCTGTGGTGTACTCTCGCGCTAGATCTTGGACATTATTTGATCCAGAAGCGGTTTCAATGAAACTTTTGAATTGGTTGTAGCTAAGTATATAAGCATCAGGAGAGTTGTCTATCATTTCTTTAATTGGGCGTAGTAATTCTTCGGTACTCTTAGTCTCTTCTTTAGCATTTTCCTTGGTCTTGGTTTCGGTTATTTTCCTCTTCTTTTTATATTTCTTGACTTTTTCAGGTTGTGTGCAGATCGTTTCGTCATTTTTTTTTCCAGCATTAGGTAAAGTTTTTAGTTCATTTGGTGAGCTATCAGGCTGTTCAACAGCTTCCTCGATAGTACGAACTGAATTGTCAGATTTTACGGATTGGGATAGGGGTCTTTTGGTACCTAAGGTCACGGTTTGATGAACGAATTTGGTTTCAGAATTTTTTTTTGGTTGATAACTTACCGATGCTTCTGTCGTCGGCTCTTTCTCAGTGGTATTTTGGCTCAGAGGGAATAAGGAGGGACATACGCGCGCGATGTGTCCTTCTTGTTTACAGACAAAGCATGTTGTCGTATCTGTAGTGAGGTAGATCCAGTACGTTGTGTCATCATAAGTGATTTGTAACGCATCTGGTACTTTAACTGAGAATATGTCCGTAACCGGGTTCTGTCATTCCTGCTCGTATAAAGGTTATGTTCGAAGTTATATCTACTCCTTTTTTACTTAAGGTTTCCTTAATCACTTCGTGAGGGATAATTGGACACACATTAGATATTATGACCCTTTTATGACTTCTGATGAGTGGCCGTATTTCGAGGTCATATTCTTTTATTTTAAGCTTTTTAGTACAAATATTTTCGGCTAGGGATTTGTTGGCGAGAAATATACACACTCTTCCGTTGGAAATTCTTGATATGAATCGAATTGAATTGGAGTCTACCAGTTTTGCCAATACGTTTACGTATTCTTTGATGGAAATACCTTCTTTAGATTCCACAATAATCGCTTGGTCCTCTTTGGGGAAGGCGTCATTTGCTGTAGCGTTTGCATAGGTCTTCTGGGTGTTGGTAATCAAATCATTTTTGCTTTCCATGGTGTTCATTTCTTGTGGCGTACTTATATGGGAATTGCTGTGGTCAGCTGGGATTGATCGAGGCTGGTCGTATGCTTCCACTTATTCACAGACTCTAGCACTGTCCTCTGCTTACTAGCTAACACGTGACCGTTGTTTACATTGGCACAGTACAAGGCGAGAACACGTCTATACTCTTCGGTGTCTGGCCGAGAACTGAATTATTTATTAATCAGTGTGAAAATTGGTGAAAATCTTGCTTGTATAGGAAAAACTTTGTCACTGCAAGTTATATGTACATCAAAATTGCCTCGATACTTTTTAACGGCGAACGTTGAAAAACATGGGTTATGTCCAGTATTTCTTTTTAATTAAATATTATTACATTTTTCATCATAAAGGGTTTTATGCATACATTTTACGGCTTCGCTAGAGTTTTCTGAAGTTATTTTTTAAGTTTCATAACGATCCGGTAATATTTACTCAAGTTATCGCAATTTATGTTTAAAGAAATAATGATTTTGGACGATGAGAAATTTGTTTGTTTATAATTTTTAGCCCGGATAGTAATGATTGGATAAACTAACTGTAAATAGAAAAAGTATGTGTCCTGACGAGCTTTACAACACTATATTTTTTAAAATTCAGTTTAATAACATTTAATTTTCAAATCATTTTTAGCGTTTGGACAATAAATTTTCTCATTTTCGAGTGCAAATCCCCTTATTGCATCCGACCCTTCAATTGCACATTGATTATACAAAATATTACATCCTTCTACGTATAAATAAAAAATACGCAAATTAGTATTGTTTCATTGACATTTTTCCTAACTTCACTATCCAACCTCTCTATCTTTCATTATTGATATCCTCCTGTACGTTCAGCGAGGCACTGACGCTAGACGCAGCTCTCGTGCCGGATTCCTTCAAGACTTCTCGATTAGGGATGCCGATTTAAAATCAATCGTTCAAAGATCGATAATTTTTGTCACGATTTTCGATTTTTTAAATCGATTTTCAGGACAGGGTTCGATTCGAAGATCGTATCGCAACCAAAGAGATCGCGAATCCCTAGCGGCGTGTAGCGTAAACTCTAGAAGTGCGAAATTAGAATCAGACCATACAAATGTAATAGGAAAGGGAAGCAAAAGTAATGTTAGCACAACTCCAAGGAGCTTGAAAACAGTTAAAGATTCCTTTAATAGATATTTTACAAGATTATAAATTAATCAATACATCCTTGGAAGCAGATGTTTGAACATTTGAATTCTCCGATTGGCTCCTAGTATCTAAGAACATTTTGTTAGGATTACAAGAAACTAAATTAAAAGAAAATAAAAACCTATATCTATAGTTATGTTCGCACTGTGACATAAAAAACCTTTGACTGCATCCATTTTGCAATGTAGAGCGTCCAAAACTACCCATTATTTTTTTTTATTATAATGAATCGATCTCGATGGGATCGATATTTTAGGTTCCGATTTTTTTACGAATCGATTCTTTGCATAACAATCTGAATTGAATAGAAAAATCGATTCTATGGGAAAGATCGGCATCCCTATTCTCGATAGAAAGAACTGTGGCAACAGCGCGGCAGAGACAAAGAGAACAGAGAATGTGGCAACTATGCGTAAAAAATTCGTCTGCATAGAGTACCTGGAGATGTCACCTCTGTATAACTTCTTTTTATCGACCGCAGTAGTTTCATTAGGGTCCGTCTGCTTACAAGGGACACTTCGATCGATTCGGACCATAACATATTTGAGACGGCACCCTTAACTGCGACACGTTCAAGCAGAAAAACACAAGTCCAGTGGACTTGTGTCGTTCTGCCTAAAGTGTATGCAAATTATTATTTTGTTTATTATTATTTACGTTAATTATACGAATATTGAATATTATGCAAAGTGAAGGAAATATACGTTTATATCAGCGCCAGTCAGTCGAATTTTTAACTTGAGATGATTCTGCTACGAGCTACGATGGTCACCGCAAAAAAAGAGGGACATCCTGGTCATCGCCTATAACTTTCAAATCTTTTAATATTCTTTAACGCAAAAAATACTGAACTGTCCTTTAGATGTACTCTTAACAATAGATGAATAGTTATTAATAATAGTGTAACCGTTTTTCTAGAAAAAAAATCCCAAAGAAGCGCAATGTTTCGACCGCTCTAAGTAGGCCTCCCCCCTTAAGCATCCTATCATAACATTGCATCGTTTGTGATTACACTATAAGTGTGGAAATGCATGAAATTTTTTTCCTTTTTCTTCTTTAATACATGTTAAGTAACTGCCAATGTTACCCCGTACTGCCAATGTTCCCCCAGTTTACGATAAATTATTTACGAACAACACGAGTCACAGTGTTTATTCCTTTTCTTTGCAGGAAGAAGAATCGATCAATGACGAAGGTGTTTTGGAAGTAAGCTATAAAATAGCGTACGAAATTGGGAAGACAACGTGGCCCTTTGCCGTTGGAGACCTAATTAAGAGCAGCATGGTAACAGCAGGACATCACCTGTTTCCACACGCAGTGCGAAAAATCGAGGCACTCAGTCTTTCAAGGTCATCCATAACCAGAAGAATTAAAGAAATGGCGGAAAACATTATGGACCAAATATCTACAACATCGCAAAAGTTTATAGCATATTCTTTGGCTCTAGATGAGAGCACAGATGTGTCAGGTACACCACAATTAGCCATTTTTATTCGCGGCGTTGACTCCGAAATGAATATCACTGAGGAATTATTAGATTTTTGTGCCATGAGCGGAACAACCGGGGAACATATTTTGTCACATGTGGAAGATGTAGTCGAACGCAACCAATTACAATGGCACAATCTTGTGTCCGTTGCAACTGACGGAGCACCAGCAATGGTGGGCGCGAATGCAGGTTTTGTAGGCCGCCTTAATCAAAAGTTGCAAAAACTTACAATTCCGCACAATATAATTGCTATACACTGCGTACTTCATCGCGAAAATTTATGCGCAAAAAGCGTTCAACTGGAATCCGTTATGTCAGTTGTTGTGCGCACAATTAATTTTATACGTAATCGCGGGTTAAAACGGATGCAATTCCGAAATTTTTTGAAAGAATTAGATAGTGAGTACGGTGAATTCCTATATTATACGGAGATATGTTGGCTTAGTCGAGGTAAAGCTTTGGACAGATTTTTTATTCTTCGCGAAGCAATAGGGATATTTATGACTGAGGTACAATCTCCGGTGGCAGAATTAGACGACGTGAATTGGATTAAAGATTTAGCGTTCTTATCCGATCTTGTTGATCACTTAAATATTTTAAATACCACATTACAAGGCAAACATAAAACTATTATTGATTTTTTTGATGCTATACGTGCCTTCAAAATGAAGCTTGATGTTTGGATGGGAGACTTAGAATCCGGCAATGCTGTCGATTTTCCTAAACTGATGTCGGTATCATTAAACGATGCAAATTATGAATATTATTCTAGTGTATTGCGAAATCTCTACGATGAATTTACACATCGTTTTGCAGATGTAGTTAGTTTAGACTCAGAATTTGATATTATTACAATGCCATTTTTAACTGATTACCATACAGCTCCTCCGCATATACGTTCCGAACTTATAGCTTTGCGATGTAATAGAGCATTGAAAATTCAATATGAAAATAGTCCAATAAATATATTAAAATTTTATATAAATCTTCCACGAGAAACATATCCGTGTTTGCACAGAAGTGCTGCAAAAATTTTAGCCATGTTTGGTTCAACCTATTCATGCGAGCAATTATTTTCAATTTTCAAGCGAACGAAGTCGATAACGAGACATGCCTTGCACAATTACGCGACTAAATGTGCTCTTATAGTAAATTCGTGCAAATCGTTTGTACCGAACATAACGGAATTAGTTGAACGCAGAAGGCGTGAACAACGTACCAACGACAGTGCACATCCAGTTACTGTCAACGCCGCTGAAAGTACATAACGTACAACGGACAATAAAAATGGCTAATTGTGTTGTACCTGATACGGGACTGTTGAAGGACAGTTGCACCCCCTGGTTGCCATTCATACCTGAATTACATTCACACCCGTTACCATGCCCTGCTGTTTTCGCAACCGAATTGAACAGTTTTGTATTCAAATTAGTTCTATGTAAATAGTTTTTGTATTACATATTAATAAACTGTATAGATATTGTTATTTCTTTCATACTACACATTTTGTCAATGAGACGATAAACATTTATTATTTTATAGAAACTGATTATAGAGAAATTTCACTTTTTATTTTCAATAAAACAATTTGCAAAATCAACTATTTATTTTTCCATTATATTCATTTTTTGCCATTGTATTAATTTGTCATCAACACATAAATAAAGTTGGAAACTGAGCGACAGATAAGGGTTCAGGTACATTTATACTGCCAACGGGCCAGATACGAGTCGTGTCGGCATCTTTGATATTCAGTCGGTGGCGACTCGTGAACCCCCGTCACCGCTCGTTGAGCCGATGCGACGGTCCTTGTTCATCCTGACGTCTGTACCGTATTGCCCGGGGAGGCGTGGTTTGCCCGCCGCCAGCAAGTGTTTGCCCCGGGCTGTCTGACCAGTTGCCCTACGCGGCAACTCCTGAACGGCGCTGGTTTATATCATAAGAAGAAAACATGGAAACATTGTTAATAAGACGAATTGGTGTTTAGAACTTTCAACGACAATATCTCGAAAGTGAAAATATGTGACATGGGTTGTTTTTCCTTACAACCACAGATTTGTGTCTGCAAAAAATAATACTTTTTGGAAAGCCAAAAATTATCAATATTTGTATTTTGCCATTTCTTATTTGACCGAAAATGTTATATACAAAGGAAATAACTTAAATGTTCGATTTTTTTATAAATATCAATTTGGAGTAAAAATAGAAAAATTAATATATCACTGAGCCTGATGAATAAAAACTAAGCAATTCCTTATTAGCAAAATCAATTGCTTCAAAAGCAATTACTTGAAAGAAAACACAGTACTATTTAATAAATCTCAAATACCACAAATAAAGAAAGAAAAAGAAATGGCTTTAGAAACTGTTACAGAGCATTATGGAAAAATTTTTAGTGTTTCGGTAACCAAGAAACAAGTTTCGAAAAAAATTAGCAACATGAAGGCAGAAGTTAAAAAAAAATTTGATATGTCAAAAACTGGTAACAAAAAAATTATATACAAACCCTGGGAAAAGATGTTGATGGACATTTTAGACGTCGAAAAAATCCAGTATTCACAAAAGTTCCAGGTATAAATATTTGCAAATTGAATTTCATTTCATTTTTAGTGGAATTGTATGTATGAGTAATACATATATTTATTTGATATTTAATATGTATTTTAAGGTGCAGTATCCGTTGGTGTTAACGAAATATCTGTACTTAACGAGTGTAAAGGTTCAAATGTGCCATCACAAACTTCTGAGTTGCCATCGGTTACAACATTGAAGAAACGTAAAATTTCGACCTCCTTACCGGAAACTTCAGAAATCAAAAATTTGTCGAATACCGAATTACAACGATTGGTGTTGCTGGAGCAATTAGAGTTGATAAGATTGCAGAAAGAAAAAGAGAAAGAACAATTAAAACTACTAAGAGCGCCGAAAGAAAAATATATAGCAAGCGATGAAAATAGTGAACCATTGTATATGGCCCTGTAAGCATTAGTATAGTAATATAGTATATATTATAATATAATAATATAGTAAAGTACATACACACGTATGTACATATGTACTTCTTTTTTAAAAACTTTAAGTATATTTAATAAAGTACAAAAGTTTTCATATTATAATAGTTTTTATATATCAAAATCAAATAGATACTAAATTTGATGAAAAGTTGATGTGTAATAATTTCTCTCTTTTGCTGGCCTAAACGTCTAACTAAGTTTGAATTTGTATGCTCATTACGCGTATCTTGTTCAAAGTTACCAGGTTCTTCCGGCAAATCAAATACGTCATCTCTCAAGAATTTTGCAATGTTGTGTAATACAACACAACTTTTTCAATTTTGCTGCGAACTTTATACTGTAGAAGAGGAAATCTTGCTTTTAAATGTCCAAAACATCGTTCAATTATAACGCGCTCTTTACAAAATATTTTATTGTAGTGCCGTTGCTCAAGTGTTACTGGATTTTTCCAAGGTGTCATAAGCCAAGGCGAAATAGGGTAGCCTTCATCTCCCAATAATAGGCAATTTTCGGCTGCATTCTTCAATATGTCATATATGTCAGAGTTCTTAAAAATTCTGCTATCATGAACAGAACCTGGCCACTGACAATCTATACTCGTAAATATTTCTTCAGCGTTACACGTTGCCTGCATATTTATACTTGTGAATCCTTTTCTGTTTACATACTAATCACCCAAACCTTTCCATTTGGGAATTCTTACGTGAGTGCAAGCACTCACACCAATAGCATTTGGAAATGTGTACATTTGTGTCCATAAGTTTTTAGCTTCAACAATTTCTGCAGAAGTTCTTGGAAATCTTATCCATATATGCCCCTTATTTAGAATCTGATTCATCACCAAAAAGTTTTCGAAACAGTGGTCTGGTGTATACCAAGTTCTTCAGCCACTCCACTCTGGAAACCAGGATCAGACACTACACGAAGAAAGATTTTCATTTTGTCAACTGGTGGCAATGCCCCACCGCGTTTTTCACCAGTATCTTCCAAAAAATAGTTAGCCAGCCATTCAACGTTTTCGCGATTAAACCGATATAATTTTCGGAAATCTTCATTTTGGCATTTGTTTCGCACATTATAAAATTTTTCTTTCCGGACATTTAAGAACTGCGCCATTTCCAATTACAACTGTTGCATGCCGAAAAGGAAACTTCGAGAAACGCCGACCATCGAGAAGTTTCCCGAATACGCTTGTAGGCCGCCCGTGAGCCGAGACGTACGGGCGTGGAACCGCGACTCGCAATCGTTTGCAATCACTCCACAAATCAAGCAAATGTTAGCATGGGGTACAGCAGTCTTAAAAATTCTTAAGGAATTGCTTATGTAGCAAAAGCAATTGCTTCTTTTATTCATTCGTTTAGTAAGCAATTCTTTAAAAAATTAAGGAAAAGCCTTTAAGGAAATTAATTCCTTTAAGTAATTCCTTGTCAGTTTAAGAATTCCTACAAGATAAAGCAAATGCTTGTGTTTTTATTCACATGAATTTGAGCAATTCCTAGTAAAATATTAAGAAAAAGCAATTGCTTACACTTTATTCATTAGGCTCATTATGTCTGCACCCCTTACAACAATTTAAACAAAGGGGTTTGGGCATATACCAACAGTTTTGCATATTGTTGCGGCGATGAGGTGTTCCCTTGTTGGACATTATTATTTTATTACATTAATAAAAATTTACGAGTTTAACACAAATCAACATTCATAACAACAACTGTAACTTTGTAGAAAATAGCTCGTTACGTCCGTCACGATTTTGGTCAGTTCAAGATTGACGGCAAGTCGATAACAGCTTCGGACGGTCTTTACCGATTGTCTTCTAACTTCGGAAGCGTTTACCAGCAGGCATTGATTAGTTATACACGATGGTCGCAATAATATTTTGAAATATAATGGACACATAAAAGAAATTCTTAAAACAAATGGATGTACCTGTAACGTTCCACGGGGACTCAAACCCGGCGTTACCGACCGTCGATAAAGTAGAACCGTACTACGTTACCACACAACCTGTAATACAATACCGCGCAGACCCACTGTACATACTTTTATACATTAATATTAAACTAAACAGATATTAGAGAAACAAATATTGTAGAAACATTAAGAATAATTAATTATAATTACTGACAAAAACACAAAACAAAATAATATGTATTAAGCGAGAAAAATGTGAAATACCGAATACCGACTCACTGCGCATGCACCAGCCCGCCAATTTTCCAGTATAAAAGGAGGCGCACGCAGCGCAGCGCCCAGACATTCAAAAATCACGCTCTTTAGTTGACGAATGTTTAGACCTAGAGGAAGCTTAAGTTTCAACCAGTGAGATCGAGCTCGCCCCGGAAACGGTAGCGGCGGATCTCCAGTGTATAAAAGTCACTGGTGCACCTCTTTGGACTATTTCATTTGAAAACTATAGTACCTTGCTCTTGCAAAGGCATCGAGCTCGCCCCGGAAACGGTAGCGGCCGAAGCACTTGGTAAAAGCGAGGTCAATTTGAGCATAGAATCAAAACTCTGTCAAAAGTACAAGCTCGCTCCGGAAACGGTAGCGGCTGTTCTTACTACAGACATTGCCAAGAGTCTACGAGCTCGCCCCGGAAACGGTAGCGGCCGAAGCACTTGGTAAAAGCGAGGTCAATTTGAGCATAGAATCAAAACTCTGTCAAAAGTACAAGCTCGCTCCGGAAACGGTAGCGGCTGTTCTTACTACAGACATTGCCAAGAGTCTACGAGCTCGCTCCGGAAACGGTAGCGGCCGTGCTCTGCAATAAATACATAGCCACGTAGCATTTAAATATAAGATAAAAAACATAAAATATATAATCGTAGTCGTAAGCAATATTATATTCATTATTAGGAATAAGTGTTGTTCAAATAAAGTCATTGTTAAGTTTAAGTTGGATTTTACTCCTTTACTCTACCAACGAACCCCCACCTATCCGATTCTCGAGGGACGCCGCTCTCTTCTCGAAAACCTGCTAACGTTTAGTCGTCCCGGGCAACCGGACGTTACATACCGAACACCAATGCTATCTGATTTATATACAAAACTGATATTTGCCACCTGGAATAACTAGTATATCGATGGCTCATCAGTAGATAAATATTTTATGTCCACTTTTAGGGGGTTTTCGAGAAAAACAAGTTCAACATGCAATGGCGCATAAGATTCAGAGACATAGATACAATGAACAAAAATATTATTTTTGACAAAATTATGAAGTAGATAAAAATGTGACTTTTATACACCATAAAGAAACAGTCAATAACTATTTATTGCATATAAAAACTCAAATTTCACAAAAAGTGAACATGTAAAATATATGTGCCCTACGAATTGTGCCATCGATATGCAAATAAACATTACTACAAAGATTTGCTATGAAATTACTCTTATTTAATTCATTAAGTATAATCTATTGGTTTAACATTTTTTAATACGTCCAATTTGCCTGTTGACACCTTTTAACTTTTGTTAATACAATTAGTAGGTAGGCTATGCCGATTCTGGGACCGGGTGGTGAGGGGGTGAGGCGGGGCGGGGGGTACCGCGCTATTCGGCGAGATGAGCGCGGGGGTAAGGCGGGGAAGCGGGTACCGAGTTCGTTGCTGAGGGGGATGACGTCACAGGGGAGGGGGATTCCAAAAGGGCGTCGACCGAGTTCGTAGGTGAGGGGGGGATGACGTCACAGGGGAAGGTGGATTTTCAAAATTTTAAAATGGCTTCGCGCGCATTTCGTATTGGCGCCACCTGCTGGATGTTTAAGGTACTTTTGGCACGCGTCGCCGCCGCGCAATCTCCGTACGCGTGCGCGGATCGGTGCGCAGGCGCGACCGCGACCGATTCGTGGAAATTCAAATCGTGTCTTTGACGATGATTTCTGAGAAAGAGGGTGGACCAGGAGAAAAGATTTTTTTCTGAGGAAATATTTGAATCGTGGGACCGATACAGCGCACGTGCAATGATATAAGCACAGAGCGATAATTATTGTAAATCAATCGTCGTGGTAGCCCCAGGAGTAAACACGACATTGCATTCCATGGTGATTTCTAAGAAAAGAGGTGGTACATAATTTCTGAGAAATCATAGAGCGAACCGCACTTTGCCGTGTATTTATATTTTAACCGCGTGATAGCCCATGGCGTAAACAGGACATTGCAACGCGCCATGCTGTATGTTTATAGTAGGTAAGGGGAAGCGGGACAGCGACCGTGTAAGGGTGAAAAGAGTTCGATATAGGCCCATGGGCATCTGATTTTTACTATACCAATGTCAGTACCTCCACGATGCTCGTGTCATCCTCTTCCGATGACGATACCGATGGTGGGGCGAGCCCTTTATCGACATCGCTGCAGTTGGATGAAAAATCACTGACGATCGAGAGACATAAGATCTGCGACGCGTTAAGCCCACCGTCATTATCCGAGACATCGTGGATTAGCATCTTCCGATACGGATTTATGCAATTGTCGCAACAGCATCTTCAATTGCTACGCCATATCGCGCGATATAGTACTGCGAGCAAGTGCACATTATATTGCATCGTTGGTGATACGCCCATGTACCTTAAGCGTACGAAGTACTTTACCGCGGTCGTGTGTACACCGTTAACGCTACTGCAGGACATTGAGAACGGTACAATCGAAGTGTACAAAGTGTTGTGTCCTCAAACATTGACTATTACCGTGGACTCGTTTTTGTGTCGCGAATTAGCAATATTTTTGGATGAGCACGCGACACCGATTGTGCGACGACAATCGAAGCGCATCATTTTGCCGTTGGGTTTCCGATATCCGAACACGGACCACGTCACCTGGAAGAGCCGTATCACCCATTCGGCACTACTCGTGCGTATCTGGTAGACAAAAAAAACTCTTTGTAAATAAGTGAATATGGAGGGGTTCATGAACACGTCCAGGGTTTTGTCCCGTATGTCTAATCTGTTACGCAGTATTGTCGAATTCCGAGACTGGATCAACCATTGCGACACGTACCTACAGCTCATCGTCGAGTACCAGCGCAGCGGAGGAGTGTCCGTGGCCGCGAAACAACGCCTGGTATCGTTGATCGCGCGAATAAAGATATTGCGCGCGATCGTGCGGACACGGTTTTCGCGAGTAGGGCTCGGGGTGTCGGGTGGATCGACCGTACCTAAAGTCGAATGGGAAGACGTGGAATCTGCCTTTATAGGCCGTATTTCAATCGGTGCGGTCATCAACGTGGGACACGTCGATCCGCATCGATTTTTAGAGGGTGTTCGACGAACTGTAATCTCGCGCGTTACGGACGCTATCACGACGCATAAGAGCATGGACGTTAATACGAACTTGAACGCGGAGTTTATGGTGGGTGAAAATACTGACATGAAAAGTTTCAGTACGCGAAACCGTGTACTATTCGAGACATCGAGCGTGCGCGAGTGGTACTCGAAGTGTGTGGTCGCTCCCACGTTAGTGGCGATCGAAGAGTTTCAAGATCGCGACAGTGGATGGACCTTAAGGGCTGTGCTAAATATTCTAGTGAATATTAATAAGCATAATCCACTTCGAGCCGGTTGGAACGTACCGCTTCCGCTTGACGTCGTGCTGAAAAAAGCAGTTGTAAACGTAAAAAGCGGGGACAACGCGTGCTTTTCATAAAGACCATAGTCTGTCGTTGCAAGTTTGTATCCTGCTGCTGCTGCTGCTACGAATGTGAGTAGGGACTCATTGTACCCACACTACACGACGGTGCTTCGCACGAAAGATGTGACGCTTCCCATGACGTTGGACCAGCTGGCCAAGTTCGAGAGGTACAACGACGTGTCGGTGAACGTGTAAACATGAACCGACAAAAGCAGCATGCCTCTGCGTCTAACTGAGGATAAGCGGGAGAGGCACGCGAACGTGCTATTGATACAGGACACCAAGGACCCTCAACTTTATCATTTCACGTGCATTCGCAGCATGTCGAGACTGATTTCGAAGCAGCTCGGCAATCACGAACACCAAGTATTCGTTTGCGAAAGGTGAGTAAAATACGGAATATT
The DNA here is from genome assembly GCA_963855975.1 of Andrena chrysosceles. Lineage (NCBI taxonomy): Eukaryota > Metazoa > Arthropoda > Insecta > Hymenoptera > Andrenidae > Andrena > Andrena chrysosceles. The sequence continues at coordinate 956,269 of CAWLCU010000348.1, read as the reverse complement.
TCAATCGTTGTATTATTTATTCTTATGTTCTATTATTAATGCTATTGTTATCATTGCAGATGTCTCAACTTCTTCTATTCATCCGAGCGATTGACTGAATTACCGTCCATGGATGATACATGGTTGCAGTTCAAGAACTTCAAAAATAAGGAACGAGCGCTATTCATCTTGTACGCAGACTTCGAATGTATGCTGGAGGATGTCGAGCCTGCGGAGCGGAGTCGTACGTACACGTACCAGCAACACAGAACGTGCAGCGTGGGATACTACGTTCATTGTTTCACCGACGCGTCTCTGTGCCGTTATCGCGCGTATCGTTACGACTCCGAGTGGGTGAGAGGGTTCGTGCAGGAACTATGTGACTTTGCGAACATTGCGTATTCGTGGTTGCGAAACGTGAAAGCGATGAAATCGTTGACGAGACAACATTCTCTCAGTTTTGAAAACGCGATCGTGTGTCACGTGTGCGGAAAACCCTTCGTTGACGAGGATACAAAAGTGCGCGACCATTGCCACTCGACGGGCGAGTATCGAGGCGCGGCCAACGTGTCGTGTAACTTGCAATTTCAAAGAGCGTACACGATACCGGTAGTATTTCATAATCTATCAGGCTACGACGCGCATTTAGTGATTAAGGAGTTGGCGTCCGCGTTCGAGGGGAAGATCGATCTGCTGCCAGTAACGAAGGAGCGGTATATATCGTTCACGAAACACGTCAAGGGAATCGACGCCGAGAACAACGATTGGAAGAGGGGACTGAAGTTTCGGTTCATAGATTCGTTGAAGTTCTTGGCCGCTAGTCTGGAGAAACTCGCTTCGGACCTTGGCAAAAAACGACTCGCGATTCTACGATGCGAGTTTCAATCCCTGTCGGACGAACAGTTCAATCTCCTGACCAGGAAGGGCGTCTTCCCTTACGACTACGTGACGTCATACACCAAACTAAATGATACGTGTTTACCGTCCCGCGAAGCGTTCTATAACCGGTTGAACGGTAGCGCCGCGTCGTAGCCTGATTACGCGCATGCCGTGAACGTGTGTGTGGTAAACCCGTATCACCGACAAGACAACGACCGTTCACATATATACATAGCCAGCATGGTAGCTGTGTATATACTCCGAGCGCGGTACGAAGCAGTCGTGCTTAGGCCGTGAAATAAACTAGTCATCACTTCCTAATTCTGTGTCAATTATTCGTCTCCCTCGGACACCACAGTGGCGACGAGGATAAATCAACGGTAATGGCAGTACAAAATTAATGTCGGGCAAAAGAGAAGAGTACGATAAGAGTGCTGGGAAGACTAGCTGGATCTACAAGCTAACAAAAGCGGAAGTGATCACGGAACTATTAAAGTTAGTGGATGGCATTAACGAAAATGAGAGCATAGTGGAAAGCAAAGAATCAGCAAGAGTCATTGGACGACGGAGAGGATAACCTGAACGAGAGTATTGTGTCAGAGCCGGTAGACACAAGGAGAAGGAAGATGAATTCGACGGAGAAAATTCACGTGCAGTTCCAATTGGGTGACGATGACTGGGAAATATTCATAGAACGATTGGCGTTCTACTTTGACGCGGCGGATGTAGAGGACGATAAAAAGCGATCGGTGTTGCTGACGAAAGTGGATATGGAAACATACAATCTTCTCCGGAATTTAGCAGCGCCTAAGTAGCTAAAGGAAATGACATATGAGGCAGTGGTTAAAACATTGAGTGATCATCTTGCCCCGTAGCCGTCGGAAGTTGCCGTACGGGCGAAATTTGCGAGACTCAAGCAGAGCACGGGAAAGAAAATTGCGGAATTTGTCGCGGAGCTCAAACTGGCCGCACGGCACTGTAAATTCACGGATAACCAAGAAAGACTTCGAGATCAGTTTATTGCTGCAGTACGGGATACAACAACGAGAGTCGAGCTATTCAGAGCAAAGAATTTGACCTTTGAGTCAGCAATAAACCTAGCGACGGAGATTGAAACAGCACAGGAGAATGCAGAGACGAACGCACCGCCGAATTCATCGAACGAGACAACGTCGGAAATAAATAAACTCGGTCGACCGCAACAAGCTTACAAAGGCCGACGATATTCAGCGTCCGGGTCAAAACCAAGGGGAAGCCCACAACAGGCAAGTAAACGATCACCGAACGGACCAACGTGTTACTGTTGTGGAAAATACGGACACACAATCAACATTTGCCGATATAAGGATTTCGTGTGTCGGCGATGCCACCAGCCGGGTCACCTGGAGAGGGTCTGCACGCAGAAGTGGGCGGCGGGGTCCGTGAATCAAGTAGCACCTGTAAACACCGGGCGCAGCGACGAAGAGGAAGAAGAGGATACAAAAGACGACGACGACGATCGGATAGCGAGCGTAACGGATAGAATTTATAGCGTGGGGCAAGTAAGTAAGAAGCGCGTTGAGCCACAGTTTATGATAATTTCGGTAAACGGGAAAAATTTGTCGATGGAAGTAGATACGGGATCCGCGGTGTCAAGAATACCCGAAAAAATGAGAGCGCGATTGTTGCCAAATACAGAGGTAGAGAGAACGCGAAGGAAATTCAAAGCAGCGGGCGACACGGTGGTCGTCCCGATGGGAATAATAAGAAATCTAAATATCGAATACGAGGGGATGCAGGCAAGCGGAGATTTGTATGTTATCGAAACAGACAATCCGTTAATCGGAAGACCGTGGCTAGAGCAGTACAAATTATTTCCTTTGGCGCGACCGACGATCGCGAACGTTCGAATAACGAAAACAATGAAAGAACGAATAGAGAGCAGGTACCCCACGCTATTTACAGACGGATTAGGGACCTTTAAAGGAAGACGCGTGGAATTAACGTTGCAATCGGGAGCGAGACCCGTCTTTAAAAAAGCCAGGCCCTTACCGTTCGCACTAATAGATAAGGTAAATGCAGAATTAGACAGACTGCTCAAGGCGGGAGTGATAGTCCCGGTAGAAACGAGCGAGTGGGCTACGCCGATTGTACCCGTACTGGAGACAGATGGGTCGGTCCGCGTATGCCGCGACTTCAAGGTCACATTGAATCCAAACCTGGTTGTGAAACAATACCCACTACCGCGTAATGAGTTCATTTTGCGAAAATTAGCCGGAGGCGAGAGATTTAGCAAGATCGATTTAGCAAATGCGTATCAACAAATACTCTTAGCCGAAAACAGTAGAAAGTATACAACCCCTGGCAATAAGTTTGGAACCAAACGCAAAGATACGAAACTAACAAGAAATACCAATATTTTTTATATATAATATGCAACGGTATACATATGTAACCCATGGTAATGTTAAATTGGTTTATTTGAAAGTAAAATCACCTAAAATAATTAAGAATTTCGTTTATTATGTAATAAAAAATATGGAAGAAACAAAATGTTGCTTGGAAATAAGTATGGAACGGACCGAAGATCTGGAAAAAAGTATGGAACAATATAAATTTGCAAAGAGATTAACAATAATTTTTTCAGTATTTATATTGCCTAGTATTTTCTGACATTTGTACATGCATATTAGTTAGTTACTTCATGGTTTTCATTTCATTATTCTCTTTTCAATACTCTTTTCCTGAAATCGGAATCATAACAAAGCCACTGGTAAAGTTGATACTCTAATGTTTATGTTTTGTCACTGTTTACTGCACTCGCTTACTCGCGAGTCTCGATCATGTGCCACAAAGTGGGAACAATACTGTAAACATAAGTCTACGACATCTACCGAAGTCAGTGTATCTTGAGACAGTAAACAAGCAAGTCGAATGAATAAAACATGCCGCCACGCAAACATTTATCTAATGATTTAAAGTTACGCATAATTGCATTATTGAAAGAAGGCAATACTCAGCTAAAAGTAGCTGAAATTTTGAATTGTAGCCGAAGTGCAGTAAGTAAAATAAAAGGAAAATTTAACGAGACAGGCAGTGTGGTGAATCGCAAAAGAGGCGGACGTCCGCGCTCAACTTCAAAAAAAGATGACAGACAATTAAGACAGATCGTAAAGAAAATGAGAAGAGCCACATCTCACGAAATTAATTAAAAGTGGGCACAGAACGTATCCGATCGAACTCTACGAAATAGATTACATGAAATGGGTTATTCTTTCTGCAAAGCAAAGACAAAGCCATTTCTCACTAAGGAACACAAAAAGAAACGTTTAGAATGGTGTAAGAAGTATGCACATTGGACTACAGAAGATTGGAGTAAAGTTGTTTTCAGCGATGAATCGCGTGTATGCATCGGAGGAGGAGATGATGCAGGACACTTCGTCTGGAGAACACCAATTGAAAAATTTAGTGAAGATTGTTTGAATTTTAAAATAAAATATCCAAAGTCCTATATGGTCTGGAGCTGTATGACAGCTCAAGGAGTTGGGCAAATATGTATTTTGTATAAAAATGTGAACTCTGAAGTATATATTCATATATTCGAACACTTTTTAATACCGAGTTTAGATCAGTGGTTCGAGGATTCGGACGATTTTTATTTTCAACATGACAATGCAAGTTGTCATCGAAGCAAAATAGTTCAAAACTACCTTCAACAAAAAGGCTTTCGAACCATAACATGGCCAGCAAATAGCCCAGATTTAAATCCAATCGAAAATTTGTGGAAACACTTTGGAAACAATTTATACGCGACAAAAAACCCAAAAAAATGAACTTTTGGAAGCCATTAAGCTGTCATGGAAACAAATTTTGCCATCACAGTGTGAAAAGTTGATTACATCGATGCCAAAACGTATACAAGCTGTAATACGTGCACGTGGGAACGTCACAAAATACTAGGTAATATAAATATTAAATCAATTATTGTTAATTTCTTTGCAAATTCATAATGTTCCATACTTTTTTCCAGATCTTCGGTCCGTTCCATACTTATTTCCAAGCAACATTTTGTTTCTTCTATATTTTTTATTACATAATAAACGAAATTCTTAATTATTGTTGGTATTTTACTTTAAAATAGACCAATTTAACATTACCATGGGTTACATATGTATACCGTTGCATATTATATATAAAAAATATTGGTATTTCTTGTTAGTTTCGTATCTTTGCGTTTGGTTCCAAACTTATTGCCAGGGGTTGTACAACGATCGCGACACACCGAAGGTTATTCCAATACACGAGATTAACATACGGAATCGCGTCAGCGCCGGCTGAATTTCAACAAATTATGGACGATTTAACCGCAGACTTAGACAAAGTTGATTTTTTTTTAGGCGATGCGTTCGCCACCGGAAAAACGGAAGACCAACATTTCCAAGTAGTCGACCGATTGTGCAAAAAGTTATGCAAAAACGGTTTCAAGATAAATAAAAAAAATGTGTTTTCAACGCAGAAAGAATAGAATATTTTGGGTTCGTAGTAAATAAGAACGGGGTGCATCAAACTTTCGAAAAAACAAAGGCCATTGTAGAGGCACCGCAACCACAAAATATTAAACAATTACAATCGTTCATCGGGTCAGTAACTTATTACGATAAATTCATTAAAAATTGCGAGCTTAGTATTAAGGGTAACAGTAGTAAGGCAAAGCGGGTTCTAACTCAGGTCCTCTGAGGGGAGCGCGGGGGCGGGGGAGGGAAGTGGGCACGGTGTAAGAAGGAAAGGTGGTCCGACTCCGCTACCCCCACTACTGAATTCTTGTGATCTAAAGTGTGTAGTTCCGCCAAAGCCCGCTATGTGCGTTAGTGAGAACGCGTACCCGTCGGTGAAAGGTGTTACTCTGTGCATAGACTCACGTATATACAAATGTACATACTGTAGACAGCGTGGGGGCGCTGTTGCTCTACACACATCAGTAACAACTCTCACCGACGGGTACGCGTTCTCACTAGCTCACATAGCGGGCTTTGGCGGAACTACACACTTTAGATCACAAGAGTGGGGATGGAGTCGGACCACCTTTCCTTCTTTCACCGTGAGTCAGGGCGCGCGGGGGAGCACGGCGGAGGGAAACATGGGCGCGGGGCCAGCGGGGAGAGGAAGACCGGTTGCGCGCGCACGAGCCGCGGAGTGGGGGAAGCCACAATCGTGGAGGGGATCACTCCAGGCCGGCCGCCGCAGAGACCGGGCCCACGGCCGAAAACTTTTTAGACCTAACCGGAGGGAGTGAATGTACCCCCGAGAACTTTTTCAAACCCCGATCATTTCAAGGCGTTCCGATTTAACGTCGCGGCGTATCGCGAGATTTCGCGAAATCTGACTCCTCTGGAGCAGCCGCGCTGAATGACGTCATTTGGCAGCGTGAAGAACAAAATACAATACATGTAGAAACGTCGAATCTTAAAATTATACGGCATCAGCAGAAAAAATCTTTTCACTATCAACAGACATTTTTTTCCCAACGCAGAGAAATAATAATTTTAATCCCCTCCCACACCGATCTACCGAACCAATATGTAGCAAACAGACACTCTAAAGCTAACAATTTTTAAAAATGATTTTCAATCTTAACATCGCAGCGTATCGCGCGATCACGTGTAATTTGAATCCCCCGTGATGGGACCGCCGTGCAAGATTACATCATTTGGTGGCGTAACGAACGCACGAATCATAGAAAGAATTATGTGGTGTCAGCAGAAATTGGTGAGGTGAGAAGGAGGAAGGCGGATAAGTAAATAGAGAAATAATATGTTTAAGAAATTTAATTACAATTAAAAGAATATAAAAATATAAACAGAAATGGAATATAATTTAACATTTTTTTCCTACGAGCATCCGCTAAAATATCATTGATGACAGATGCTACCAGTTCGCAATCTACAAGATAATCCTCGTCGTAATATTCGCTATCACATATTATTTTAGCAGCACGACGCGTATGTAATGTTTCGCAGGCAGCGTCGCTCTGTTACAACACAGTAACTCTCTCTCTCCCTCTCTCTCTCTCTCTCTCTCTCTCTCAATCTCTCTTTCTTTCTCCTTCCCTTTTTCTCTTCTTCACATCAATCGCAAGACAACTTGAGCATTCTCGAACAGCTGACGGACTTCCTATTTACTTTTCGCGACATCATACATACATACTCTTCCACACAACACCTCGTCTACATTCATACGCACTCACACTCTCGTAACCGACCCGAGTGCTCAGTTACACAAAACAGTAATATCTCAACAACATTCGCCGAAAGGGTTACGTATCTATTGTATCGCCTCAAATCTTTATCTCTAAATAAACCGCACTATTCTCAACATCTTTGAGTTCTCTCTATACAAATAGATTATAAAAATACAATATAAAAAGAAAAAATACAATATAAGAATAAAAGATATAATAATTTAATTTATTGCCCACTATTGTGTTACAATTTAACGATCATATACTCTTTCCATTTCATTCCCGCGATTGTGTCAGTGTAAGTCCTACCCTCCTAATGTATCCGGCTGTGTCCTAACATTTTTTTTCTATTTTACAAGTGTTTCCTAATCTATTTTATGTTGCATAATATTCTTTTATCACTTTCCTGTTCTTCCCATCTTTTCCTTCCCCCTATTATCACCCATAGAATAGCCAAGTTTTTCCCTTCTCCTGTAATTACCTCTTTCCAATTCCTAAATACAACACAATGTAAAAACACAATATAAATATAAAAGAAAATAAAATAAAATAATAAAATAAAAGAAAATACAATTAAATAAGATATATAATGAAAAAAGAATAAAATAAAATAATAAATATAATATGAAAAGAAAAAATAAAAATGTAAAATAAAAAAGAAAAATATAAACGAAATAAATATGTGACGAAATCACGTCACGAGCCGTGCGAACGCCCAGAACCGAGACAAAGGGCTTAGTTCGCGCCACGACCGCTAGGCGGCTGCGGCCCCGAGACGGCTCTCGCAAGCGAAGATGTACGGCCTGTCAATATAACAGCCGCGGCGAGCGGAATCGGGAGCTCTTGTGCATGTCGCTATACCGCTTCACGCAATATACCAAGACGCTCGCTTTTTGAGAACCCGAGGTATGTCAGTGTCGGCCATCGCCACTACTGTACCATTACCAGCCTCTGTCCGAAATAGGCCAAGATTTATCTCGCGCCCTGCCTACGTCAGAAAGGTGTCTCTGCGCCCCTTAGGCCGGAACCCTACTGCACTCTGAAACTCTGTTATACGACTCTCGACCGAACGCGCCTCTTAAGGCCATTCCGAGCAGAACGTTACATAAAACCGCATCCCACATCCTACCGCTCGCCGAAAAGTCGCCGCCGCCGCGAAACGACGCGCCGAAACGCCGACAACTCCGTAGCTCTTCCGTCGCGCTCGGAAACAAATGTAAACAAAATCACACAGCTTGACAAATAAATACTGTTATCGTTGGAAATACGACTTTACTCATTCGCTGAACCCAGCCATACCGACTGAGACGGCAAGACATCCCTTCTCCGTCCCACCGGTAATCGTTCCGCCACCAAACACGATTACAAATTGGCGCCCGAACAGGGACGTTGAAAAGGAGAAGGGCGATGAGCATAAGCGTAAGCTAGGTATACGAGCTACGGAAAGCCGTACTAGTAAAAGGCGCGGAAGAGTACGGAATCGACGCCACTGGCAATCTTGATGAGCTACGCCAACGAGTCGCCGCGCACTGCCGAGAACAGAATATCATGGGACCGCCAACAATACTGGTGACCGGCGAAACCTCCAATCCACCGGAGACAGCACCCGGTACGGGAATCAGCTTCATAGCCCCGGATACCACGCCAATGGAAAGGATCAGACAATGGGGGACACGCTATGATGGCGGCGCCGGAGCCGCCGAATTCTTGCAACGGCTAGGGGACCTACAACACAGCTATATGGTCACCCCCACTCAGATCATGCAGTGCCTATCCGAGATTCTAAAGGGAAGGGCATTAGGCTGGTATCGCCTCCGCCGCACCGAATGGCAGTCATTGGATGACTTCGTTACCGACTTTCGTGCGTTCTTCCTCGCTGCCGAAGACGAAAATGAACTCGAGGAAACAATTACCCGGCGTGTACAACGGCCGGACGAAACCGCTACCGACTTCATATTGGATCTTCTACCGTTGATGCAACAGTACCGGAAATACTCCCTTGAACAACAGGTAAACCGAGCCTACCGGAACCTCCGACCGGAGTACCGTCGGTACATCAAACGTACAGAGTTCAAAACGTTGCCGGAGTTAATGAGATTAGCCGCTGTTACGTGCCGCGGCCTTTGGTGATCGAGCGGCGCGTGTTAGACAGCCAAATTCTGATTAGGAGTATCCCACAATCATTTGATTATCAGAATTTGTTGTAATTATGTTTAGAATGGCAAGGAGGCTCGCCGCACCCGTAACAGTCAATTATTTTATTTAATTATCTAAATACCTTATCAGAAGGATAAGGGGTAGATTTTTGGGATCGTCGGTGCTCTAGGCCCATACGGGTCTTTTCAAAGGAATCAGACAGGTAATTAATGAATATAATTTAAAGAATAATAAAGCTTTAATATTGAAATACTTAATGAAAGCAAAAGATTACAACAGAATAAAGTGTATGTAGAAGATCAATCAATAATTTTTATAAACAAAGACATTAACGCAATCGGGCACAATTCCTGATTAGGGGAATCCCACAATCATTTGATTTTCAGAAATTGTGTTAAGTACGAATCAATTTTAATACAGTGTATGAAAGAGATAATAGGTGCAACTCACCACACAGTCACAATAGTACAAATGGGAATATAATTTGAATTCCTTTTTGGTGCTTGAGTAATTCTGAGCCCTGGTATACCTGAATCAGAAAGAGGAATAAGACGCGAACACACACACGCTCGATTATAGACGCGAATTGAACTTGTGGTTTTAACTGAGCAAGTAGGATTAGAAATTAAAATAAATTATTTAAAAGAATTATTATAATTAATGGTTCAAAGTTATCGAATGAATTGTTTCGCAAAGTTGAGTCTTTCACGCGGTTACACAGTAGATCGGAGAACTCTATCTCTAAACACTTGCGGACCCAGCGACACGCACCTCACGATTTACCGTCACAGAGTGTCGCAGCTTCATGCTCTCGGCAGCGACCAGAGTGGGTCCGCTCCGAAAATGCTTACGCTGCATTTTATCGCTCGGCCGCGCTACCGTGGGCCCGTCTACTTAATGAGGCGGTGCATGTGTGTGCTCACGTCTATCCATCAGATTCCTGATTCATGATCAATTTTTACGGAACATTCGTGCGCACAGGAGACATGACATTCCATATCTTGACAATCATATAATTTCACACAGCTGACGGCCATCCCTCAATATTCATAAATTCATGTGCACAATTTCTGACTAGGGGAATCCCATAGTCTTTAGACTATCAGAAATTGTGTTAGGTATTTAATTTTAATAAAATAATTCCGAATTAATTAATAATCCACACATGCGACAAAACCGTGGGAAGGCGCGGTTCCCTGCACCGGATGTAGAGTATACAATTCCGTCAGTCTTCTAAGAAAGTAATCCAGTCTGCGCATTCCCGCTGTAGCCGTTACTGATTGTGTAGAACGCATTCGACACTCTCTGGTGAGAACGCCGCTGCGTCAGCACCGCCTTATCTGTATCGCGGGACGGTAATACGTCGAGACGACGACTCTCCAAGAAAGGGTTTTTGTTCCTGACCAAAAAGAAAAGTTTTACGTTCGGAACGTAACACCGCAGATCAGGACAAAGTCACGGCCGAGGAAAGAGCAGCCGCCGGCATCGGTAAAAAGGAAACAGTCAAAACCGAGAAACGACCGGAGAGGAAAACCGAACAAACCCATAGCAGCGGCTTGGCGGAAGTACAAGCCGACTACGACCGGGCGACTTGCTGCTGGCGATGCGGACAACGCGGCCACCGCCGCCCAGAATGTCGACGGGCCAGTAAACTGTTCTGCTCGTACTGCGGTACTGCCGGACGCACTTTCCGCGAATGTCAATGCAATCCCTTCTCGGGAAACGAGACCGGGCGCGGCAACCGAGGCAACCGACAAAACGCCCAACCAACAACGCCTCGAGCAAGCCAGTAAATGAAGACCCGCGTTTGTACCTCGCCTTTCGGGTGGGTAATATTTGCTGGTGGGCACTGGTCGACACCGGAGCAACTCGTTCGTTCATACGACCGGACGTCGCCGCGACATGTAAGCGGCAAGGATACACTCTCGCCCCCGCCACGTTTACGGCAAGCGTCGCCGATGGCGCTGAGGTACCACTACGAGGCGAAATGACGCTACCAGCCACCATTCACGACCAGACGGTGGAACACACGTACGCAGTGCTCCCCGGCCTGTCACACGCCGCATTATTGGGAGTAGATTCTCTAGCGAAATTAGGCCTGGAAGTACAAATTGGTACGCACCGATGGGCTCGACACGCCGAAACCGCGGCAGTAGAGGCCCCAGGCATACGCCGATGCACGCCAGCCCAAGAAGCCGCCCTGCAACAACTCCTGGACAAGGAGTTACCGCCGCTCCGAAAACTCCGAGGGACAACAACCCTAGCCGAACACCGAATACGTTTAAAGACAACCGAACCGATTAAACAGCGATACATGTCCAGGAATCCAGCCACGCAAGCCCTAATTAACGAGGCCGTGGATGAAATGCTGGCCAACGGGGTAATAGAGCCATCCAGCAGCCCGTGGAGCTCGCCCGTGGTCATGGTCGCTAAAAATGGCAAGAAGAAGAAACGATTTTGCATCGACTTCCGCCGAGTAAATGCCGTCACCGAGAAGGACGCCTATCCCTTGCCGCAGGTCCAGGCAACTCTCGACAAATTGCGCGAAGCGCGCTACATCTCGACACTGGACCTCGCGAATGGATATTGGCAAATACCGCTGGCCGAGGAGAGCCGTCCAATAACAGCCTTTACCGTTCCCGGACGCGGACTATACCAGTTCCACGTCATGCCGTTCGGCCTCCATTCGGCACCTGCCACGTTCCAACGGCTGCTCGACAAGGTCATCGGGCCTAGTCTGGAGCCAAGAGCCTTTGCATACCTAGACGACATCATTGTTTTAGGCCGGACATTCGAGGAGCATTTGGAGAATCTACAAGAAGTATTAAAACGATTGCAGCAAGCGGGGTCCGCTTAAACGAAGAGAAATGCCGTTTCTGCCAGACGGAGCTGCAATACCTCGGCCACGTCATCTCGGACCAAGGGGTCAAGACGGACCCCGAGAAAGTCGAGGCCATCCGAAATACGCCTCCACCACAGAATCTACGTGAATTGCGACGGTTCTTGGGAATGGTCTCCTGGTATAGGAGGTACATTCCCCAATTCTCAGACACAGCAGCACCGTTGCACCAACTACTCCAGAAACGTACACATTGGAGATGGACAGAAGGAGCCCAGGCCGCCTTCGAGACGCTCCGACAACAGCTAGCCACCGCACCGGTGCTAACCTGCCCCGATTTTGACCGACCGTTTGTGCTGCAAACGGACGCCAGTCAAGGCGGCCTTGGCGCAGTACTGACACAGGACCACGATGCCCAGGAACGAGTAGTGGCCTATGCAAGCCGAACGCTCAACTCAGCCGAGCGAAACTACTCAGTCACCGAGAAGGAGTGCTTAGCAGTGGTTTGGGGCATCAGAAAGATGCGCCCGCACCTAGAAGGATACTCATTCACGGTCCTGACCGACCACCAAGCATTGAAATGGCTGCAGTCGATCGACAGCCCCTCGGGACGACTAGCGCGCTGGAGCCTGGAGCTTCAACAATACGATTTCAAAATAGAGTATCGAAAGGGGGAGAACAATCTCGTAGCAGATGCCTTGTCACGGCAGGGCGAGATTGCAGACGTGGACACCAAAGCACCCAAAGAGTGGTACGAAGTGAAGAAACAGGCCGTCGAGGAGACACCGCTCCTCCACCCAGAATACCAGATTCGCGATGGCGAACTATACCGCCACTTCCCGGACACCACCGGCGGCCACCCCGAAGACGAATGGAAACAGTGTGTACCACGACCCCGGCGTGGCGAAATACTAAAGGCAAACCATGACGCTCCCACATCCGGGCATCTCGGAAATAATAAGACCACCGCCCGACTAGCACGAAAATACTATTGACCAGGGATGTTCCGGGACGCGGCCGGCTACGTCCGACAATGTACCAAATGTCAAGAGTACAAAGTGTCACAACAAGCACCAGCCGGACTCATGCACACCACACCAGCAGCCTACCCGTGGGATGTCGTATCAGCTGATCTAGTCGGACCGCTCCCACGGTCAAAAAAGGGCCATACCGTGGTCGTGGTGCTGCAAGACGCAGCCGCCTAGCGGTCGTGGCGCGAACTAAGCCCTTTGTCTCGGTTCTGGGCGTTCGCACGGCTCGTGACGTGACTTCGTCACACCGGTAATCGTTCCGCCACCAAACACGATTACAAAAGAATATAATGTAAAAAGAAAAAAACATAAAAATAGAATATAAAAGAATATAATATAAAAAAGAAAAAACATAAAAATAGAATATAAAAGAATATAAAAAAGAAAAAATATAAAAATACAATAAAAATATAAGATAAAACACAATACAATATAAAAAAAATAAATATAAATGAATATAAATGAAAATAAAAATATGAAATAAAAAATAAAAATATTCAAAAAAATTCAATATAAAAATACATTATAAAATGAAAAAATATAATAATAATAATAATAATAATAATAATAATTTAATTTATTGCCCACTTTTGTGTTACAATTTAACGATCATATACTCGTTCCATTTCATTCCCATGATTGTGTCAGTGTAAGTCCTACCCTTCTAATTTATCCTGCTGTGTCTTAACAAATTTTTTTATTTTACAAGTGTTTCCTAATCTATTTTATGTTGCATAATCATCTTTTATCACTTTCCTGTTCTTCCCATCTTTTCCTTCTCCCTATTATCTCCTATAGAATAATCAAGTTTGTCCCTTCTCCTCTAATTACCTCTTTCCAATTGCTGCCACTCTCTCCACTTACTTCACATGCTTCAATCACGTGTTTCACTGTTTGTTCCTCTTTCTTACAAACCATACATATCCTTTCTTCTTTCGATAGCCAGCCACGGAGACCTCTCCAGACCTGACCCACGCCCGAAAATTTTTTATACCTAGCCGAGTGAGGAAATGACCTTGGCCCAACCCCGAAAATTTTTTCCAAACCAATATGTGATCGAATTTTCCCCCCAACACAGAGAAATAATAATTTATTTTTATCGGATGATGTTTCGGACAATGTCGGGAAAGATCGGCATTTTACAAACCACGTATTCGGAGGAAGGAAAGAGAGAGCATTACATTAAAATCTAAATTCGTGGAGGGAAAGAGAGAGCAATACTTAGCGTCGCAGCGTCCCGCACGATCGTGTGTAATTTGACTCCTCTGGAGCAGCCGCGTGCGATGACGTCATTCAACGGCGCGAAGAAGGCTCGAACGAAATAGAATTATGCAGTGTCTACAAATCTTAGAATTATGTAGCGAAAGGAGAAGGAAGACGGGTAAATAAAATGTAGAAATAATATAAGTTTAAGAAATATATATTGTTATAGAAAAAAATATAAATATACAACTAAATAGAAATATAATAAAAAAAGAATATAATAATAAAATATAATAAAATAACATGGAATAAATATAAGAATATGAATAATATAAGAATATGAAGAAGAATATGAATAAAAGTATGAAAAATAATAATATAAAATAGAAAAAATAGAAAAAATAGAAAAAAATAGAAAAATAGAAAAATAGAAAAATAGAAAAAATAGAAAAAATAGAAAAATAGAAAAATAGAAAAAATAGAAAAATAGAAAAATAGAAAAAATAGAAAAATAGAAAAAATATATACAAATGAAATTAACTAAACAAATTAAAATCTATATAAATTAAACTCTACGCGCTGCGTTGGCGGTGGCGCGAGCAAGATCCGGGAGCATGTCCCGCAAACGCTCTATCTGGGACGGTGGTGGCAGCTTTGAACGTGAATCGAACGGGTATTGAACGGCTCAACAACATCTCCGTCAATGTGTACACCTTCGAGATGGAGAAGACGAAGACGGTCTTTCCGTTGCGCCTCACCAGCCGGGACAAATTCTTGATCCACACAAAGTACCCTACATCGCCATGCTCATGATGTGGTGTGTAGAGCAGATTGACGTGTTGATCCCTCTTTAGGCTGGTGAGGCGCAATGGAAAGACCGTCTTCGTCTTCTCCATCTCGAAGGTGTACACATTGACGGAGATGTTGTTGAGCCGTTCAATACCCATTCGATTCACGTTCAAAGCCGTTCGATACACGTTCGAAGTAGTACCATACACGTTCGATACACGTTCAGAGTGGTACGATTCACGTTCAGAGTGGTACGATTCACGTTCGATTCACGTTCGATACCCGTTTGATACACGTTCAGAGGGGTACGTTAGGCGTTGAAAGTGGTACGACGCATGATCAAAGCCGTTCAATATGCGTTCGAAGCCGTTCGATACCCGTTCGATGCACGTTCGATACCCGTTCGATGCACGTTCGATACCCGTTCGATGCACGTTCGAAGCTGTTCAAAGCCGTTCGATGCACGTTCGATACCCGATCAAAGCCGTTCGATGCCCGATCAAAGCCGTTCGATGCCCGATCAATGCCGTTCAATATCCGTTCGATATCCGATCAAAGCCGTTCGATTCACGTTCGATACCCGATCAAAGTGATTTGGTCTAGTCGCATGATGTGTCCAAAGAAGAAGGGAAAGAAGATGCGTGTGAAGAAGGAGAAAGGAGAGCATAGGCCAGAGAATAATTCGAAGAAAATGATAGCCGAACTAAGAATCGTCAGCGAAAATGAAGGTGGAGAACAACAGCATCTTACTTTTGCAAAGCTACGCACTTCTCGATTTCATGATAAGATTTTAAATGCAAGAGCCAGGAGATGCAGCGAGACCAATTTCACTTCAATCGTGGTAGCCAACGGTCATAATGGGGTTTTATAAAAAAGATATATGAAATTTTGACCAGGAGATGTGGGGGAATAATCAGGAGGTATGTACATAACAATGTTTTGTACGTTTTTATGTTTAACACGTGAATATTGACCAGAAGACTTGTATCACCCCGCCCTAGTGTTGGAATTGCAGAGCAGCGCTGCCAGGCCTGTCTCGAGGGCAATTGTTAAATTAGACTATGCCCGAGCGGATTACGACTCTATCGTATCTGCTCTTAATTGTATCGATTGGGACTGCTATGGGTAATCTCACGGTCGACGGGGCCGTGGAATTATTATATTCTCGGATTGGGGTTGCAATAGAGATGTATGTACCCACGTTCAGGGTTTTTGAGTCAAAATTCCCGGCTGGTTTTCGCGTGAACTCAGACAGTCCATTTCAAGTAAGAAGAGAGCTCACCGTATTTGGAAGAGTTCATCCAGGCAGTGCGACTTCCTAATTTGTTCTCATCTTCGCTCACGTTGCAAGGAGTTGTACAAAATTTGCCACGCTGCCCATATTGCTAGGATTGAAGGCAGCATCTCTCGTAATGTCAAGGCTTTCTGGGGTCACGTGATCTCCAGCAGGGGCGACTCTGGCTTGCCGGAGGGTATGCCTCTTAGAGACGAGAGTTCGGACTCGGATGAGGCAGCCGCGAACCATTTTGCTAAGCACTTTAAGTCGGTCTACACATCACCTTCTAGTCCTTCCGCCAGCGCTGATCGGGCATGTGAGTCAGGTGTGCATATATCTGACCTAAACATTGGTCTTGCAGAAATTTTTGAAGCCATCAAGGCTCTAGACTTAAATAAATCGGCGGGTGAGGATGGGCTGCCTCCCATTTTTGTTAAATCATGCATATATGGTTTAGCTAGGGCTCTATGGATCATCTTCAACCTCTCACTTGAATCTGGGAATTTCCCGACCGCCTGGAAATCGGGGGTGGTTGTTCTTATTTTCAAGTCGGGGGGGCAAAAATGATGTCTTGAATTATAGACCCATTTCTCTTCTTAGCTGTTTCCCTAAGATCTTTGAGATGATTGTCACTAGTAAGCTTTCGGGATTAATCAGAGGCAGCCTATCCGAAGCTCAGCATGGATTTTTTCGGGGCAGATCTGCCGTGACCAATCTCGCGGTGTTCTCAAATTATGTCACATCAGCGATGGATGTTCGTCGGCAGGTGGATGTGGTGTATACTGACTTTAAAAAGGCTTTCGATTCTGTTGATCATAATATCTTGCTAGATAAACTGAAGGCCTTTGGATTTCAAGGTGTGCTGTTGCGGTGGTTGGGTAGTTACCTGACTGGTCGCTCCCAAGTGATAAGGGTTCGTGGTTGCCTATCTCAGCCCATAGTAGCATCATCGGGAGTGCCTCAAGGGTCGCATTTAGGTCCATTGCTGTTTTGCATATATATTAATGATCTTGCGAATGTTTTTAATTTTGCTATTCCTTTGCTTTTCGCGGATGATCTTAAGCTATTTGCTCGTATTGCCTCTATAGAAGATACTTTGAATCTTCAACGTGACCTTGACTGGCTTACTGATTGGTGCACCAGTAATAGGCTCTATTTAAATCTTTCGAAGTGCCATGTGATGAGTATCTCCCGATCATCCAGTAAGTTTAATGCTCTATACTTTCTTAACACGGCGCAAATATCACGGATAGAGAGTGTGTGCGACTTAGGAGTATCTTATAGTGCAGCGTTCTCTTTTGCGATTCATGTCAGTAGAGTAACTAATGCGGCCTCTAGACAGCTAGGGTTTATTATAAGGCATACGCAAGGGTTCGTCGACAGGCGGACCTTTAAGTTGCTCTATGATGCGTTGGTTAGGCCCTTTATGGAGTATGCGTCTGTGATCTGGTCTCCACACCAGGAGTACCTAGCCCGCGCTCTAGAAAGGGTTCAGCATAGATTTTTGCGCTTTGCGTCGTATCGCCTCGGACATCCTATGCACAGATTTGATCATGACTACGGACCAGCAATGAAAATTTTCAATTTTGTGACTATGCGGCAGCGCTTTCTATTAGCAGATCTAACCTTTTTGTTCAGGATCCTCAATGGACATATTAACTGTCCACACTTGTTGGGGTTAATTAGCTTTAGCATTATGCCCAGGCCACTGCGAAATTGTCCGCTTTTACAGGTCAAATTTTATAGAACTAACCTGCATCTGATTGACCCAATGTCAAGAATATGTTCGAGTGGAAACAAAGTGGCTGGGAACATTAGCCTCTTTGGTACCTCTGTCGAGGCCTTCAAGCGTTCAGTATTATCCTCGTTTGATATATCGCGTTGAATTCAGATAGTCTTATCGTTATTTTCGTTCTGTATGTTTATATCTATCATTGTCTGTACACTCGTGCAGGTATCTTGTGATGTTACTAATGGTCTTGTACCGTATGATTAAGTAAATACATAAATATTATATCAAAGTTTCTATGTTCTAGGATTAGCAGGGAGCAGTCGCTGGTGGTGGTGGTGGTGAGGACTGCATCGAGGACTCCTCATCCTCCTCATCCTCCTCATCCTACGACACCGATGACAGCGACAACATCGCTGCGGCAATTGATGGCTTGCTGGTAAGTGATATTGTGATAGGATATTGGGATAGGATATTGTGATAGGATATTGTGATAGGATATTGTGCGGAATGTATTAATATTACATTTGCGTTTACATGTTTTAGAACCTGCCACCACTGCCACCACCGCCCCAGATAGAGCGTTTGCGGGACATGCTCCCGGATCTTGCTCGCGCCACCGCCAACGCAGCGCGGAGAGATTAATTTATATAGATTTTAATTTGTTTAGTTAATTTCATTTGTATATATTTTTTCTATTTTTCTATTTTTTTTCTATTTTTTCTATATATATATATATATATGTTTATTTGTTTCCCCTTGGGGATTACAATCCTTTCTCCCTCCTCTCTTCTTTACATTTCCCTTAACCTAACCCTTAACCTAATCCTTAATCTACTCCTTACATCTATTCCTTAAACCTAAACCTCGCCCGCTCGTTCGCTCTCCCGCTCGCTCGCTCGCCCGCTCGCCCGCTCTCCTCCGTCACGCACGCCTCCCTCACCCCCCTTCCCTATCCTTTGACCTCCGCTTCCGCACGCCACCACTCACTCTCATTCCTTCCTCACCCATTCCTCCACTCCTTCCCCTCTCCATTCTTCCACATTCCTCATCCACTTCTCCCCCCCACCCTCGTCATCCAGTACCTCCCCTACCCTCTCCTGCCACCCTCCTTCCTCCCAACCCATACATTCCTCCCTTACATGCTCCCACGTTTCTTCCTTCCACCCGCATACCCTGCACTTCCTCTTTTCTTCCTCCTCCCATTATTTCCCTCCCCTCATCCCATTCCCCAATCTAAATTTCGCCACCCTTTGCCACCTGCTTTCTCCCCATCCCTTCCTCAAGTATCCTGGCACCCCTGTCCCTTTCACCACCTTGTACCATCTATTGTACTCCGACTCTCTTATCCTTTTCCACCTTTCCTCCTCCTGCATTCTTCTTTCCCTTCGTACCAATTCTTCCCCCCTCAGCTCCCCCCCTCCCCTAGCTCCTTCTATCCCCTCTATCATCCACCCCCTTTCCTCATAGTACTCCTTCCTTTCCTTTTCCCACCTTCCCAGCACTTTCCCCCTCTTCGCTCTTCCCTTAATCTCCTCCCAGCACATCCTTGCCAGTTCCCCCCCACCCCCTCCTCCAACTTCCTTTCATATCCCCAAGCCCTCATCCCCGCCTTCCCTCTCAACATCTCCCTCTGCATCTCCTCCCTGACCATACATCCTGGAGTACACCTTTCCACCCCCAACACCCACTTCAAAAATCTTTCCTGCAATCCCTCAACTCTGTCCCTACCCTTCCACCCCCATACCTCCACTCCATAACTCACCGTAGTCCATACCAACTTCTCGAACAACCATACTCTCTTCCACCAATCCTTCCCAAATCGCCCCTTCCCTATCCCCCACACCTGCCCCATCACTGCTGCCCCCTTCCTTACCCTTTCCCCTACATGTGCCTCCTGCCCCCCATTCCTCATCAGCGTGTACCCCAGATATTTAAATTCCTTTACTTCCTCCACCACCTTTCCCTTCCACCTCCACGTCATCTTCTTCCACCTCCCTCCCCCCTTTCTACACCTCATCATCTTTGTTTTCTCCACGTTCACCTGCATCCCCTTCTTATCCAAATAACTTTCCATGTTTCCCATCATCCCTCTCATCCCTTCCTCGTCCTCCGCCAACACCGCAATATCGTCCGCGTATGCCAACGTGTAGATTTTTCTTCCCCCCACCTTCACCCCTCCCCACCCCCCTTCTCCAACTCCTCGTCTACATCCGCCAACAGCAAGGTGAACAGGCTGGGGCTCAAAGGACACCCCTGCCTCACCCCCCTTGCCGTCAAAAGTCCTTCCCTTCCTCCTCTCCCACCCTTACTCTACTTACCGTCTCCCTCAACGCCTCCTCACACCTCCCCACTAGCCCCTCCCTCACTCCCCTCTCCCTCATTGCCCTAACTAACACCTCCCGGTCCACTGAGTCAAATGCTGCCTTCATGTCCAGGAACAGCACTATCAGCCTCCCCCCTTTCCTTTCTACCTGCCTGTTAATTAGGTAGTTCAAAACGTATACACAGTCAATGCACGCCATCCCCCTCCTGAACCCCGCCTGACTTGGTGGCAAAATCCCTTTCTCCTCTACCTCTTTTCTCAGTCTCTCCGCTAACACAGACGCATACACCTTATATGGAGTCTGTGTCAACGTCACTCCCCTATATTCGTCTACCCTTTTTCCCACCCCTTTCTTCACCACCGGCACCACTACTCCTACCCACCAGTCTTCCAACCAACCCTACCCCTTCCACACCCTATTACAAACCTCCCCCAACCATTCTTCCACCTCTATCCCCCCATACTTCCAAACTTCATTGGGTATTCCGCCTGCCCCCATCGCCTTCCCATCCTTCAACCCCCTCACTACCCTTCTTATCTCCTCCTTTTCTATATCCCCCTCCTCATCCTCACCCCTCCCTATTTCTGCCCCCTTTCTTACCCTCCACTCCACCCCCCTAACAACTCCCTGATATACTCGTCCCATTCCTCTATTTTTATCCCTTCATTTACCCCCTTCTCCTCTTTCTCTCCCTATTTACTACCTTCCATACCTGCTCCTCCGTTCTTATCCCCTCCACCTCCTTCTCCCACCTATCCACCTCCTTTTTCTTCTTTTCCTCACATATCCTCCTGTATTCCTTTTTCCTCTCCTTATAATCCTTCCCATCCCCCCTTCCCTTCTCCACCCCCTTAGCTCTCTCCTCACCCTCCCCTTCTCCTCACTGCACTCTCTGTCCCACCCCCCCTTGTTTCCCCTCTGCCCTCCCTCCCCTGCCTTCCCCATCGCCCCTCTCACTCTTTCCTTCAATTCCGCCCATTCCTCCTCTATTCCTCTCTCTTCCCCGTCTCTTTTACCAAACTTCCTTGCAAAATCCTCTCTTCCCTCCGCTGTCCAGTTTCCTCTCCCCCCTCTCTTCCCCCCACCCTTCTTCCTCCTCTCCCCCTGCTCCCCTACTTCTCCCCTCAGCCATACCACCACCGGGTGGTGATCTGAATCTATTCTCTCCGCTACCTCCAACCTTTCCATCCTCTCCCTTGTTTCCTCATTCCCCACTACATAATCTATCACCGAATTCCCCCTCCCCCTGTATATGTCCATTCTCCCTCCTCATCCCCCTCTACATTTCCGTTCATAATTCCCCACCCCCTCTCCCCAAAATATCTACATAATCATCTCCCCTCTCCATTTACCACCCCATCCTTCGACCTCCTGCTCCCCCCTCCTCTTCTCTCACCCCCATATCCTTCCCCCTTCCCTCCCTGTCCTCGCATTAAAGTCTCCCCCAATTACCACTCTCACTCCCTCCTCTTTCTCCTCTATCCACTCCCCCAATTCCTCCAGCTTCCTTTGCAAGTTCTTGTTGACATATATCCCTATAACTCTCCATCATTCCCCCCCCCCCAATTTCACTTTCCCCACCATTACCCCTTCTTCCCCTGCCCTATTTCGATTCCCCTTCTCACCCCCATTAACATTCCCCCTATCGCTCTTCCTTTCTTGCTTTCCCTCCTGGCCCACTGTTTTTCCCACACATAACCCTTCGGTAATCTACCCCTTACATACTCCCATTCCCTCTCCTCTACCCACGTTTCACTCATCACCACCACCTCCCATTCCTCTAAACCCTTCCAAAATTCCTCACCTTTGTTTCTCACCCCCCCCCCCACGTTCCAAAACGCGACCTTATACCTCCCTTTTCCTTCTTTTATTTCCCCTCCCAACCTACCCTCCCCCTCCCCCTATCCCTAAACCTTCGTTTCCCTGTTCCTCACACCACCTTTCCCGTAATTCATCCCACCTTCTCATCTTCCCGTTTATCCACATTTTCATATATCCTACTTGCACCTTCTTCCCCCCTTCCCTTTCCTTCTCCGCCTCTCTTTCCACCTTCCACCTTGCCCTCCTTTCTTCCTCCGTTAAGTCGTCATCTATCCTTTCCCTCCTGCCCTTCAGTTTTTTCCTCGCCTCCATCACTTTCCTCTTCTCCTCCCTCCCCGCCAGCTTCACCAAAACCAGTCCGCTCCCTTCTTTTCCCGTTCTCCCTACCCTTCTCACCTCCTTTATTCCTTCATCCTCCATTCCCATCCTCGCCCATAACTTCTTCACTTCTTTTTCCACCTATTCTCCACCCCCCATCCCCCTTACCACTACGTTATTCCTTCTCTCCTCCCTCTCTTTTTTGTCCTGTCTTAATTCCATTCTCCTCAGTCTCAACATACACTCTCCCTCATCCCCTCCACCCTCCTTCCCCCTGCTACCTATCCCTCCCTTTTCCTCTTCCCACCTCTCTACCTTCCTTATCATCTCTTCCACCCTCTCATCCCTCTCTTCCAACCTCTCTAACTTTTCCTCCATCTCTTCCCTCCTCT
Source organism: Andrena chrysosceles (assembly GCA_963855975.1). Lineage (NCBI taxonomy): Eukaryota > Metazoa > Arthropoda > Insecta > Hymenoptera > Andrenidae > Andrena > Andrena chrysosceles. The sequence goes on along the minus strand of CAWLCU010000348.1, from coordinate 933,312 downwards.
TTTTCTCCTCTCTCCTCTCCTCCTCCCATCTCCTCCTTTGCTCCCTCCACTCTTTCATCACCTGTCTTCTTTCTTCCCCTTCCTTCTTCATCTCCCCTAACATCTCCCTCATCTCCTTCCACATTTCCTCTTTCTCCTCCCTCACCTCCTTCATCAGTTCCCTCATCATCTCCATCATCTTTCCCATCTCATCCTTTTCCCTGCTCCCCCCCCCTGCCTCCTGTCCTCCGGTGAGCGCATCGTCTTTACGCTCTTTTTGAACCCTATACTCTTCCCCTCCTCCTCCGTCCCTTCCTCCCCCTCCCTCTCCTTCCTCTTTTTCCCCCAATAACTGTCCAGATTCCCTGCACTGCTCCCCACACTATTCACACTACTCACGCTCTCCTTCCTTTTTCTTTCCTCCCTTTCCAACTTTCCTTTTTCCTTCCCTATTCCATCATCATTCCCCTTCCCCCCTTCCCTTCCCTCCCCTCCCTTATTCCCCTCCATTTAACCTCTGCCTCCTCTTCTACCCTCCGTTGCCCTCCTATTCCTGTCACTTTATCCTTTCTTCTATTTCCTTCCTAGATAGCGCTCGATCTTCAGTTTAATAAGTGGATAGTGCAAGTGGCCCAATTACGGATGGTTTCCGTATTACGGTCCTTCCTACTCCTTTTCAAATCTCCCACCTCTTCCTAGCTTCTAATTCTTGTCCTGTCCGACAGATCCCTCTGCCTCCTTTCTTTCTCTTCCCGCCACGCAGCGTCTATCTCCCCACCTAACCTCCAAATCGATCCTTTTCTCCCTTCTTTTTCCTCACACGCCCTATTCCCTTTACACTCCCTTTAAACCTCCCCACTTCCTCACCTCCGCCCCACCTTCACCACTCACTCTCTCTCCTTTCCTTCCACCCTTCACTCCCTCTTCCTTCACCCACTTCGCAGCACCAAGCACACAACCTTTCTCGCTCGCGTCCGGAACCGGAAGTCAGAGCCAGGAGATGCAGCGAGACCAATTTCACTTCAATCGTGGTAGCCAACGGTCATAATGGGATTTTATAAAAAAGATATATGAAATTTTAACCAGGAGATGTGGGAGAATAATCAGGAGGTATGTACATAACAATGTTTTGTACGTTTTTACGTTTAACACGTGAATATTATATCAAAGTTTCTATGTTCTAGGATTAGCAGGGAGCAGTCGCTGGTGGTGGTGGTGGTGAGGACAGCATCGAGGACTCCTCATCCTCCTCATCCTCCTCATCCTACGACACCGATGACAGCGACAACATCGCTGCGGCAATTGATGGCTTGCTGGTAAGTGATATTGTGATAGGATATTGGGATAGGATATTGGGATAGGATATTGTGATAGGATATTGTGCGGAATGTATTAATATTACATTTGCGTTTACATGTTTTAGAACCTGCCACCACTGCCACCACCGCCCCAGATAGAGCGTTTGCGGGACATGCTCCCGGATCTTGCTCGCGCCACCGCCAACGCAGCGCGGAGAGATTAATTTATATAGATTTTAATTTGTTTAGTTAATTTCATTTGTATATATTTTATCTATTTTTCTATTTTTTTCTATTTTTTCTATTTATTCTATTTTTTCTATTTTGTCTATTTTTTCTATTTTTTCTATTTTTTCTATTTTTTCTATTTTTTCTATTTTATATTATTATTATTCATACTTTTATTCATATTCCTCTTCATATTCTTATATTTATTCCATGTTATTTTATTATATTTTATTATTATATTTCTATTTAGTTGTATATTTATATTTTTTTCTATAACAATATATATTTCTTAAACTTATATTATTTCTACATTTTATTTACTCGTCTTCCTTCTCCTTTCGCCACATAATTCTAAGATTTGCAGACACTGCATAATTCTATTTCGTTCGAGCCTTCTTCGCGCCGTTGAATGACGTCATCGCACGCGGCTGCTCCAGAGGAGTCAAATTACACACGATCGCGTGAGACGCTAAGTATTGCTCTCTCTTTCCCTCCACGAATTTAGATTTTAATGTAATGCTCTCTCTTTCCCTCCTCCGAATACGTGGTTTGTAAAATGCCGATCTTTCCCGACATTGTCCGAAACATCACCCGATAAAAATAAATGATTGTTTCTCTGTGTTGGGGGGAAAATTCGATCACATATTGGTTTGGAAAAAATTTTCGGGGGTGGGCCAAGGTCATTTCCTCACTCGGCTAGGTATACAAAATTTTCGGGGGGTGGGGGGAGGGGCAGGTCTGGAGAGGTCTCCGCGGCGTCATTCCCTCCCTCGGTTAGATATAACAAAATTTTCGTGGATGGGCCAGGTCTGGAGAGGTCTCCGTGGCTGGCTATCGAAAGAAGAAAGGATATGTAGGGTTTATAAGAAAGAGGAAAAAACAGTGAAACACGTGACTGAAGCATGTAAAGTAAGTGGAGAGAGTGGCAGCAATTGGAAAGAGGTAATTAGAGGAGAAGGGACAAACTTGGTTATTCTATAGGAGATAATAGGGAGAACGAAAAGATGGAAAGAACAGGAAAGTGATAAAAGAAGATTATGCAACATAAAATAGAATAGGAAACACTTGTAAAATAGAAAAATCTGTTAAGACCCAGCAGGATACACTAGAAGGGTAGGACTTACACTGACACAATCATGGGAATGAAATGGAACGAGTATATGATCGTTAAATTGTAACACAAAAGTGGGCAATAAATTAAATTATTATTATTATTATTATTATTATTATATTTTTTCTTTTTATAATGTATTTTTTATTGAATTTTTTTGAATATTTTTATTTTTTATTTCATATTTTTATATTCATTTATATATATTTTTTTTATTTTCTTATTTAATTCTATTATATTTTCTTTTATATTTTTATTGATTTTCATATTGTATTGTATTTTATTATCTATTTTAATTGTATTTTTATACTTTTATACTTTTATTTTCATTTATATTCATTTATATGTATTTTTTATATTGTATTTGTTTTATCTTGTATTTTTATTGTATTTTTATATTTTTTCCTTTTTATATTCTTTTATATTCTATTTTGATGTTTTTTCTTTTTTATATTATATTCTTTTATATCCTATTTTTATGTTTTTTTTCTTTTTATATTATATTCTTTTATAATGAATATAAATATTTTTTCTTTTTTATTTTAAATTTTTATTTTTTCTTTTTATATTATATTTATTATTTTATTTTATTCTTTTTTATTATATTTCTTATTTAATTGTATTTTCTTTTATTTTATTTTCTTTTATATTTGTATTGCTTTTTATATTGTATTGTACTGTATGTTATTTTCGCATTTAATTGTATTTTCTTTTATTTTATTATTATTTTTTTTATTTTCTTTTATATTTATATTGTGTTTTTACATTGTCTTGTATTTAGGAATTGGAAAGAGGTAATTAGAGGAGAAGGGAAAAACTTGGCTATTCTATGGAAGATAATAGGGGGAAGGAAAAGATGGGAAGAACAGGAAAGTGATAAAAGAATATTATGCAACATAAAATAGATTGGGAAACACTTGTAAAATAGAAAAAAATTGTTAGGACACAGCCGGATACATTAGAAGGGTAGGATTGACACTGACACAATCACGGGAATGAAATGGAAAGAGTATATGATCGTTAAATTGTAACACAATAGTGGGCAATAAATTAAATTATTATATCTTTTATTCTTATATTGTATTTTTTCTTTTTATATTGTATTTTTATATTCTATTTGTATAGAGAGAACTCAAAGATGTTGAGAATAGTGCGGATTATTTAGAGATAAAGATTTGAGGCGATACAATAGATACGTAACACTTTCGGCGAATGTTGTTGAGATATTACTGTTTTGTGTAACTGAGCACTCGGGTTGGTCACGAGAGTGTGAGTGCGTATGAATGTAGACGAGGTGTTGTGTGGAAGAGTATGTATGTATGATGTCGCGAAAAGTAAATAGGAAGTCCATCAGCTGTTCGAGAATGCTCAAGTTGTCTTGCGATTGATGTGAAGATGAGAAAAAGAGAAGGAGAAAGAAAGAGAGATTGAGAGAGAGAGAGAGAGAGGGAGAGAGAGGGAGAGAGAGAGAGGGAGAGAGAGAGAGAGAGAAAGAGAGAGGGAGATGGTTCTGCTGATACACTATTTATATTCTATTTTTATATTTCTATTTTTTAATTAATTGAACAATATGTAATCATTTTACAAATATTACAATCTATTTGCTTATCCGTGTTCCTCCTTCTCACCTCACCAATTTCTGCTGACACCACATAATACTTTCTATGATTCGTGCGTTCGTTACGCCACCAAATGATGTAATCTTGCACGGCGGTCCCATCACGGGGGATTCAAATTACACGTGATCGCGCGATACGCTGCGATGTTAAGATTGAAAAACATTTTTAAAAATTGTTAGCTTTAGAGTGTCTGTTTGCTAGATATTGGTTCGATAGATCGATGTGGGAGGGGATTAAAATTATCATTTCTCTGCGTTGGGAAAAAATGTCTGTTGATATAGAAAAGATTTTTTCTGCTGATGCCGCATAATTTTAAGATTCGACATTTCTACATGTATTTTGTTCTTCACGCTGCCAAATGACGTCATCCAGCGCGGCTGCTCCAGAGGAGTCAGTTTTCGCGAAATCTCGCGATACGCCGCGACGTTAAATCGGAACGCTTTGAAATGCTGTTAGCTTCAAAATCTTTAGAATGCTTGCTACATATCTGTTTGAAATAATATTTCTATATAATGGTTCGGTGGATCGTTGATTAAAAAATTTTTATTTCTCTGCGCTGGGGAAAAAATTTTCTGCTGCATATTGGTTTGCTAGATCGGTGCGAGGGTGGGTCAAGGTTGTCCCCTCCCTCGGAAAAAATTTACGGTGGCGGATCGGGGTCTGAAAAAGTTTTCGGGGGTCTCACCGCATAATTTTAAGATTCGGCGTTTATTTCGTTCGAGCGTTCTTCGCGCCGTGAAAATGACATCATCACATGCAGGTGTCCCGGGGAGGACTCATATTACACACGATCGCGCGATACGCTGCGATGTTAAACCGGAACGCTTCGAAATACTGTTAGCTTTAGAATAAAATGTGATTGTATCAATATGTAATGCCGTCTCTTTCCCTCTCCCGAATTTAGCTTTTAAAGTAATACTCTCTCTTCCCCACCCTCCGAAGACGCGGTTTGTAAAACGTCGATCTTTCCCGAGATCGTCCGAAACAATTCCCAATAAAAATAAATTATTATTTCTCTGCGTTGGAAATGTCTGTATGTCGCATATTGGTTTGGAAAAAAGTTCTCGGGGGTGGGCCAAGGTCATTCCCTCGCTCGGAAAAAATTTCCGGTGGTGGATCGGGGTTTGAAAAAGTTCTCGGGGGGTCATTCACTCCCTCCGGTTAGGTCTAAAAAGTTTTCGGCGGTGGGCCCGGTCTCCGCGGCGGCTCGGCCTGGAGTGATCCCCTCCACAATTGTGGCTTCCCCCACTCCGCGGCTCGTGCGCGCGCAACCGGTCTTCCTCTCCCTGCAGGCCCCGCGCCCATGCCCATGTTTCCCTTCGCCGCGCTCCCCCGCGCGCCCTTACCCCCCCCCCGCCCCGCGCTCCCCTCAGTGGACCTGAGTTCGAACCCGCTTTGCCTTACTACTGGTAACTGTGTTTTTTGGGGATACCGAATTCTAATTCCCGAGACACTAAGATCTCCAGTACTCGCGGAACTGCACGCAAGTCACTTTGGCATAGTGCGAATGAAGGAAATAGCGAGGTCTTTTTTTGGTGGCCGTCACTCGATAAAGATATTGAAGAAATCGCGAGGTCGTGTAAACAGTGCTTGGAAGGAGGTTGGGATCCCCGAGAGCCAAATTAACTCCGTGGAAATGGCCCGAGCAGCCGTGGGTTCGAATTCACGTTGATTTTTTGGGGCCGGTACAGGGAAACATGTTTTTAGTGATAATCAATGCTCATTCCAAATGGCCGGAAGTTATTAACATGAAAAAAATATCACAACAGAGAAAACGATCCGTGAGTTAACGAGAGTCTTCGGGCAGTACGGATTTCCATTCCAAATAGTTTCGGATAATGGGCTTACGTTTACGAGCGCGGAATTCGGTAGTTTTATAAAGAACAGAGGAATCAAACATACGTTTACGCCTCCGTACCATCCAGCGTCAAATGGAGCTGCGGAAAATCTGGTAGGGACTTTTAAAGACAAGATAACAAAGATAACGAAAAGCAGAATCGAATTCGAAGAAGTAGTCGCGAAATTCCTCTTAGACTATCGAACAACGCCACACGCCACGACGAAAATTACGCCGGCATCATTAATGTATCGCAGGGAACTACGCACGGGATTCAGTTTGTTGCGTCCGTCAGTCGTACGTATGGTAGAAAAAAAACAACAAGCGCAGATCAAAAATGGACCGGTAACAAAACAGCGTTCTTTTGGTGTGGGGGAAGAGATCATGGTCAAAGATTTTCGCAGAAATCAACCAGGGTGGACGCGCGCTAGAATCGTCGAGCAAAATTCCCCAGTAACGTTTGGAGTAGCGATTGCGAACGGCGGGCAGGCGAAAAGACACGTTAACCAAATGCGCAGGGGATACGCGCGCGATGGTGAAGACCGGCCGAAAACGGTAACGCCAGCGGTAAACATGCCAAAAACGCTCCGCGCGGTTAGCCGGTAAAACAAATACCAACGTAGCAATAATCACTTAATATCTAAGCTTAGATTAAGAGGCATTGTGTCAAATATGAAAGGGAGAGATGTTACGGAGCGAGTTACGATCTGGATCCCGCGCATTATTTTACGCTATCGAGTTTCACGTGGGACGCGATGCTCAAGTACACCGGCGTAAGATTAGAACTTTTGACGGACGTGGACATGTTGCTGTTCGTGGAGCGTGGCATACGCGGCGGTCTGAGTCAGTGCTCGCACAGGTACGCGGTAGCCAACAACAAGTACCTGCCTGCAGGGATGTACGACAAGTCAAAGGCATCAACGTATCTGATGTACTTCGACGTCAACAACTTGTACGGATGGGCGATGTCGCAGGCTATGCTGAAAGGAGGGTTTCGATGGCTGGACGATGCGACAGTGGCTGCGCTTGGTGTGTCACCCCTACCAGACGGCGAGAACCCCGAAAAAGAAGAATCCGAGGGATACCTATTGGAGGTGGACATTGAATATCCGAAGGCCATTCACGACGCGCACGCCGACCTTCCATTCTGTCCGGTGCGCGAGCACGCGCCAGAAGGAAAACAGACCAAGCTGCTTGCCACGCTCGACGATAAGGAGCGATACGTCATCCATTATCGCTACCTGAAACAGTGCGTGCGACACGGTTTACGCGTGACGCGAATTCATCGGGTTTTGCGATTCGATCAGTCGCATTGGTTGCGCGACTATATCCAATTGAACACCGATTTGAGGACGCGGGCCACGAGTGAATTTCAGAAGACTCTATATAAATTAATGAACAACGCGGTGTACGGGAAAACAATGGAGAATGTGCAGAATCGCGTAGACGTGCGACTAGTGACGCGGTGGGACGGTCGTTACGGCGCGGAAGCGCTGATCGCGAAACCGAACTTTCACAGTCGGACGATTTTCTCCGAGGAGTTGGTGGCCATCGAGATGCACAAACTGAAAGTGAAGTTCGACAAACCGATATACGTGGGTATGAGTGTGCTCGACGTATCGAAGGAATGTTTATATGAATTTCACTACGCATATATGCGTGTGAAGTTCGGTGATCGGTGTAAGGTTCTGTACACCGATACCGATAGTTTAATGTATAGTGTGAAAAGCGATGATATGTATGAACATATGAAGCGCGACGTCGCACGATTCGACACGAGTGATTACGCGGTGGACAATCCGTATGGTATGCCCCGCGTAAACAAAAAGTGGCCGGGACTTATGAAAGATGAGAACAACGGCGCCTTAATGACCGAGTTCGTCGGACTACGATCTAAAATGTACGCGACTAGAACGTTTAACGCTGCAGTGGGGTCTACGAGTGAGACTAAAAAAGTGAAGGATGTCCGGAGACATGTGGTCGCGAATCATGTACAATTCGACGATTACACTCGTTGTCTTCACAATCTCACTCTGAAATCGGGTTGGCAGAACAATATACGTTCCAAAGAGCACGATGTCTATACCATGAGTAAAGCAAAGAGCGCTATCAGTCCATTCGACGACAAGCGGTGTATTTTAGCCGATCGCGTCCGCACCCTTCCGTGAGGGCATTATCGAATCCCCGAGCTCAAGATCCACTAACGTCTCGAGCTTGTGTCCGACGAGTCCCTCGAGAATCCCATTGTATAGTATGTTTGCATGTACATATGTATATACGTTTCTTGCTTTAGTTCATGTTATTTATTTATCTATGAATATCTAATATATGTATACCGTACAATAGTGAAAATTGTATACAGCGTAGAATAGTCAAAATTGTATTTTATACGTGTTAGTATATATATATATATATGTGTATATATATTTTCTTATTTTATTAAGATTAATTGTTCGCATATACGAGAAGAAGTAGAATAATTGAATAAACGGACAATGTATATATATTTATCCGTATTTATTTATTAATTTCAGTAACGGGAATCGGGAATCATAGAATATCCTTGTCGCTTATCCACGAGTTCCGTGACGAATCAAATCCGAACCATTTAACGTACACCTGGTTTCCCTTGCGACAAATAATCTTCTCGACTAGATAGACGTCCGGATTCGCGACCGAATGAAGTCCGTACTCGTAGAATCCACCCGAGATCGGCAGTCCCGCGGAATCGCGCAGAATGTACGTCACCGGGCAGGTTCGTTGTACGGTCACGATTTCGAAAACGTCGGTCGACCAGTTCGGAGTGTACCCCTTCTCGAAGAGGGTCTTGAACTTGCTCACGCGTACCTTGTCACCGACTTTGAATTTTGCGCGTAGTCGAAAACCTTTCGATGTGGAGCGTGAGAGGGGTTCATTCGCGGCGAACGACAAACGCGTCGCGGGGGTCACGTCAACGGGTTGGGCGTTGATCGTTCGATGCTTGTGATGATTGTAGGTGCGTACGAGCGTAGGTAACAGGTCGATCCAACGATAGGACGCGTTCAAGGAGAATTGTTTTCACATGAGGTTTTTCAGCGTGCGTTTGAAACGTTCAACGATCGACGCTTTCATCACGCTGTACGTGGAGTAGTGGTTGATCCCGCGGGTCTTCATACATCGTTGAAATTCCGCGTTGTAAAACTCCTTACCCATATCGGTTTGTAAATTTCGCGGGCATCTATCGCTCTGCCGCAATACGATCGTGAACGCCGCGGTCACGTCACGTCCACTTTTTGTTATCACGGGTACGGCCCATGCATACTTGCTGAACGCATCGATGACCGTTAGTATGTAGTGATAACCTCGATTTTGCTTCGCGTACGGACGCATCTCCACCAAATCGGCCTGCCACAACTCATCGTAGCCGCGAATCACGACGCGTCGCCGCGGAAAATTTCGTCTCGCGCGTGCATGTGTTACGTGCCGGTTACTTTTTAAATTCATCTCTAAATTTTTGCTACATTCACATCATATTTTTGCTACACAGATGTCGACGATTGATTCAACCATCACGTGTTATGGGAACTCCCCTCAATCAGTAGTCGATTATCTGTGAATATTCTTAATAGTTATAATTTAATTCTGCTCGAAGCCTGTCACGCCACGGCATATTCTCATGGAAGATTATTGTCAGCGATCTTCCAACGCTGTCGACGTTCTTAGAATGCGCGCTGTGATAAGCCTTCCGAGGCATTGTAGTAATCTATGTTTATTTATGCTTCCCCTTGGGGATTACAATCCGCCCCATTCCACTTCCTCATACACCTACATTTTCCTTAAACCTATTCCTTCCATCCTTCCTTATACCTATTCCTTAACCTATTCCTTACCCCTACTCCTTACACCTATTTCTTATACCTACGCCTTACATCTATTTCCTTAACCTACTCGCCTCTTATTCTGTTCTCTCTTAATCTACTCGCCAGCTTGCCACTCGCCCGCTCGCTCGCTCGCTCCCTCCCCTCCGCCACGCATGCCACCCACTCCTCCCTTCCCTAGCCCTTGACCCCCGCTCCCGCACGCCACCACTCACTCTCATTCCTTCCTCCATCACACCTATACTACCCCTTCCCCTCTCCTATCCTCCACTCTCCTCACCCACTCTTCCCCCCCTCCCTCGTCCTCCAATACTTCCCTCACTCTCTCCTGCCATCCCCCCTCCTCCCACCCCATGCACTCCTCCCACATATGCTCCCATGTTTCCTCTCTCCATCCACATATCCTACACTTCCTGCTTTCCTCCTCCTCCCAATACCTCCCTCCCTCATCTCATTACCCAGTCTAAACCTCGCCACCCTTTGCCACCTGCTTTCCCCCCATCCCTTCCTCAGGTACCCTGATACCCCCACCCCCTTCACCACCTTATACCACCTGTTGTACTCAGAGTCTCTTATCCTTTCCCAATTCTCCTCCTCCTGCATTCTTCTCTCCCTACCCACCAACTCCTCCCCCCTCAACTCCCCTCTTCCCCTCATTCCTTCTATCCCCTCTATTGTCCACCCCCTCCCTTCATAGTATTCCTTCCTTTCCTCCTCCCATCCCCCAGTGCTTTTCCCCTCCTTGCCCTCCCTTTAATCTCCTCCCAACACCTCCTTGCCAGCCCCCCCCACCCCCTCCTCCAGCTTCCTTTCGTACCCCCATGCCCTCATCCCCGCCTTCCCTCTCAACATCTCCCTCTGCAGCTCCTCCCTTACCAAATACCCTGGTGTGTATCTCTCCACTCCCAGCACCCATCTGAGGTACCTTTCCTCCAGTTTCTCCACTCTGCCCCTTCCCTTCCATCCCCATATCTCCACTCCATAACTCACCGTAGCCCACACTAATTTGTCGAAGAGCCATACCCTCTTCCCCGAATCCTTCCCAAACCTCCTCTTCCCTATCCCCCACACCTGATCCATTACCGCTGCCCCCTTCCTCACTCTTTCCTCTATGTGCGCCTCCTGCCCTCCATTCCTCATCAACACATACCCCAAATATTTAAATTTTTTCCCCTCCTCCACCACCTTTCCCTTCCACCTCCACGTCACCTTCTTCCATCTCCCCCCCTTTTCTACACCTCATTACCTTTGTCTTTCCCACGTTCAGCTGCAATCCTTTCCTATCCAGGTACCTTTCCAATTTTCCCATCATCCCTCTCATTCCTTCTTCTTCTTCTGCCAGCACCGCGATATCGTCCGCGTACGCCATTGTGTATATTTTCTTCCCCCACCTTCACCCCCCGACCCTCCTTTCTCCATCTCCTCATCTATGTCCGCCAGCAAGATCGTGAACAGGCTGGGGCTCAGTGGGCACCCCTGCCTCACCCCCCTTGCCGTCCAAAAATCCTTTCCCTCCTCTTCCCCCACCATCACCCTGCATATCGTCTCTCCTAACACTTCCTCACACCTCCTCACCAGCCTCTCCCTCACTCCTCTCTCCCTCATTGCCCTCACCAGCACCTCCCTGTCGACCGAATCGAACGCCGCCTTCATGTCCACAAAAAGCACTACTAGCCTCCCTCCTTTTCTCTCCACCTGCCTGTTAATCAGGTAGTTCATTACATATACACTATCCACGCATCCCATCACCCTCCTAAAACCCGCCTGACTCGGTGGCAAAATCCCCTTTTCCCCACCTCCTTCCTCAGCTTCTCCGCTAACACCGACGCGTACATCTTGTACGCTGTTTGCGTCAGTGTTACCCCTCTATACCCATCCACCCTTTTTCCCACCCCTTTTTTTCACCACCGGCACCACCACTCCTACCTTCCACTCTTCCGGCCATCCATCCCCTTTGCATACCCTATTACATACCTCCCACAACCATTCCTCCACCTCCTCCCCTCCGTACTTCCATACCTCATTCGGTATTCCGTCCCCTCCCATCGCCTTTCCGTCTTTCAATCCCCTCAGCACCCTTCTTATCTCCTCTTTCTCTATATCTCCCTCCTCATCATCTCCCCTCCTTCCTTCTACCCCCTTCTTACCCTCCACTCCACTTCCCCCAGCAACTCCCTAAAGTACTCTTTCCACTCCTCCAGTTTTATCTCTTCATTTACCCCCCTTCTCTTCTTCCTCTCTCTATTTACCACCTTCCATACTTGTCCCTCATCCCTTACCCCCTCCAGCTCCTTCTCCCATCTTTCCACCTCCTTTTTCTTCTTCCCCTCACACAGCCTCCTATACTCCTTTCTTCTCTCTGCATACATTTTCCCATCCCCTCCTTCCCTTCTCCACCTCCTGCCTCACCCTCCCTTTCTTCTCTCTACACTCCATATACCACCATCCCCCATTCTTTCCCCTGCTCTCCCCATTACTTACTTTCCCCATTGCCCCTTTCACTCTTTTCTTCAACTCCGCCCATTCTTCCTCTATTCCTCTCTCTCTCTCTCACTTCTCTTTTTCCAAACTTCTCCACGAATGCTTCCTTGCCTTCCACTGTCCATTTTCCTCTCCCCTCTCTCCTTGCCCACCTTTCTTCAACCCTTCCTCCTGACCCCCCTCTTCCCCCCTCAGCCAGACAATTACCGGGTGGTGGTCCAAGTCTATTCTCTCCCCTACCTCCATCCTGTCTACCCCCTCCCTCATTTCTTCATTCCCAAAACGTAATCTATCACCGAGTTCCCCCTCCCCCTGTATATGTCCATTCACCCTCCTCGTCCCCCTCTTCGTTTCCATTAAGAATTCCCCACCCCCTCTCCCCCAAGTACCTGCATAGCCTCCTCCCATCTCCATTCACCACCTTATCCTTCGACCTCTTGCTTCCCATTTCTCCTCCCCCATCCTCCACCTCTTCTCCCATCCTTCCCCCTTCCTCTCCTGTCCTCGCATTAAAGTCCCCCCAATCACCACCCTCACTCCGTCCTCTCTCTCGTCTGTCCACTGCTCCAGTTCCTCCAACGTCCTTTGTAAGTTCTTGTTTATATACACCCCTACAACTCTCCACCCCCCCCCCCAATTTCACCTTCCTCATCAAAATCCCTTCTCTTTCTTTTCCTCTCCCTGCCCTACTTCCAATCCCTTTGTCACACACATTATCATCCCTCCCATCGCCCTTCCCTTTTTACTCTCCCTCCTGGCCCATTGTTTTTCCCACACGTAACCCTTAGGTATTCTACCCCTTACGTACTCCCACTCCCTTTCCTCCATCCAAGTTTCACTCAATACTATTACATCCCACTCCTCCAGACCTCTCCAAAACTCTTCGTCCTTGTTCCTCACCCCTGCCACGTTCCAGAAAGCTATCTTATACCCTCTTTTTCCTCCTATCTCTCTCCCCCTCTTATTCTCCATCCCCTCCCCCCTTTCCCTTACCCCTCGTTACCCTGCCCCTCCAACCACCTTTCTCCTAACTCATCCCACCTTCCCATCTTTCCGTTAACCCACATCTTCATGTATCCTATCTGTACTTTCTTCCCCCTCTCCCTTTCCCTCTCCGCCTCTCTTTCCACCTTCCACCTCGCCCTCCTTTCCTCCTCCGTTAAATCGTCATCTACTCTTTCCCTCCTCACTTTCAGTTTTCTCCTCGCCTCCATCACCTTTCTCTTCTCCTCCCTCCCCTCCAGTTTCACCAGCATCATCCCGTTCCCTGTCTTCCCTGTTCTCCCTACCCTTTTCACTTCCTTTATCCCTCCTTCATCCACCCCCAACCTTGCCCACAACTTATTCACCTCCTTCTCCACCTCCTCCCCTTCTATCTCCATCCCCCTTACCACCACATTGTTTCTTCTCTCCTCCCTCTCCTTCTTATCCTGTCTCAGCTCCATCCTTCTCAGTCTTAGCCTACACTCCTCCATCCCTCCCCCGCCCTTCGACTCCCATTCCCCCCTCCCTTTCTTCTCTTTTTCCCACCTCTCCATCTTCTCTATCATCACCTCCATCCTCTCTTCCCTCTCTCCCATTCTCTCTACCTTTTCTTCCATCTTTTCCCTCCTCTTTTTCTCCTCCCTCCGTTCCTCCTCCCACCTTCTCCTTTCCTCTCTCCATTCCTCCATCACCTTTCTTCTTTCCTCCCTCTCCTTCCTCATCTCCTCCCTCACCTCCCTCCTCTCCTTCTTCATCTCGTCCTTCTCCTCCCTTATTTCCTTCATCATCTCCCTTATCATACTCATCACATTTCCCAGCCCTTCTTTCTTTTCTCTTCCTTCCCCTTTATCCCCTCCCTCCGGTGACCTCTTCGTCTTCAAACTTTTCTTGAACCCAGCCCCCTTTGCCTCCTCTTCCACTCCATCCTCCCCCTCCCTATTCTTCCTCTTTTTCCCCCAGTACAAGTCCAAGCTACCTGCCCCGCTGCCAACGCTACTCGCACTACTTATACTATCCGTCATTCTCCTTTCCTCCCCTTTCATCTTTCCTTTCTCCTTCATTGTCTCCTCACCATTCCCCTTCCCGCTTCTGTTCCCTTGCCCTCCTCCATTTATTCTCCTCCTCTCGTTCCACCCCCTCTGCCCTATTTTCTTTTACCTTTTACCTTTTCCCTCTTCCTTTCTTTCCTCCTTTTCCTTTCTACTCCTTTTCAAATCTCCCGCCTCTCTGACAACTCTTTCCCAGTTCCTCTCCTGTCCACCAGGTCCCTCTACCTGTTACTCTACCTTTCTCTTCCGCCAGCCAGCACCTCTCTCACTACCTAACCTCCAATACTCTCACTTATCCCTCCTCTTGCCTTACCACCCACACTCCCTGCCCTTCTACCTTCAACCTTCACAGCCCCGCACCTTTCCCCCACCTTCTCCACTCACCCTCTATCTACTCCCACACAACTTTCACACTCTTCTCTCACCCAGCCAGCACTCCAAGCACACACTTCTACCACGCTCGCGTCCGGAAACGGAAGTCCCCGAGGCATTGTAGTAGACTACTTTATATTTTTCTTCCCTGTTAAAATTTTGTTAAACCATCATTGACATCTGATCCTACCATTGAGTGTTGTGGGAGTTTACCTATTGTCGCAGTCAGTGATCATCGTCGTCATAGATCCTCGTTCGCTTTTCGCGACTCCTTTCGTTTGTACAGATCCGTGGTCGTTATCGCAGTCGGCGTCGTTGCCACGTCGTTAACTCTTCGAGTCTATTTTTCAAGTGATCCAAACGTCGCTCCATTGCGTTATTTAAATCATCCTCTAGTCGAGACAATTGCGCGTTAAGGATATCCGCCAGTGTTCATTGTACTCGCGTCTCGAGTTGAGATCGTTTATACTCCTATAGCCGCTTCGATTTTTCGAGCAAAGCGATCGTCCACCGCGGACAATAGTCTATTCATCGTCATCACCGCTTCGTTGTTATTCGTTGTTAACGAGGTGCCAAACTTGTTCACCGACATAACGATGCGTGTGCGCGAACATTACTGACGCGGCGATCAAAGGATCGTTCAATTTAAGATATGTCTGGCCTCGCGAAGTTCCTCCACGATGGATGCGATTTCGTTATCATGACCCGTGTGACCTGCCGCGCGCGATGCCATGAGCAATCTCAGTCTATTGACCAATTCGTTCGGATTGTCCAAGTACACGTAATCGATCGCGTTATCAGTGACCGTCATGGATTCGTCGATGGGCAATCCTAGACCTTGTCGCGTACCCGCGGTGCCCGTACCGCCCGCGCCGCCCGCGCCGCTACCCCTGTCCCTAACGCGTCTGATACCCGATGTCTGCACCCCGCTGATTATCGCGGATATAATTTTCTTATACTTGTACCCCTTGTTACCCAGCGTGCGCTTGCTCGGCGAATGGTTTTGCTTATACGCGTTCGTTGATAATAAGATGCGTCGGTACATGTGAAAATCCGCGTCCGTGCACGTGCGCATGTTGGGTATTCGCATGAAGAACAGTTCGTACAGGCCCCGAGTGCCCGCGTGTCGCGTTCCGTTGATGCGAACGTCGTCACCATCCTCGTCGATCGAGTGTACGGAATCACCGATCATTAGGTCTTCGTCGGACCCCAAGTATACGCCGTACACGTTGTCGATTCGTTTCTTCGTGTCGGTGAATAACAGTAGTAGATATTCTCGCGACAACGGTCCTTTGGCGTTCCTTAGATACACTTCGATATCATCGGTGGGTTTGCGTAGCGTATCCAAATCGTAAACATTTGCTGACGACTCATCATCCTGAATTTTTTCACCGTCTTCGTCGTCAAAATAATCAACAACATCATCAGCATCATCAACATCGTTGTTATCGTTGTCGTTGTCGTTTGTCGCTTGTCGCTCGAACTCGTCCTCGTCCTCGCCGTGGTCGCTGTCGCCGTCGTCGTGGCCGTGGTCATGGCCGTGGCGGTGGTCGTGGCCGCGGTCGTGGTCGTCGTGGTTGTTATAATATGGAAGGTTATTCGGTCGTTGCTTGGATGTATACGGAGTAACGGGTCGAAGTCTCTTCGATGATTGTTGTTGATCGTATTCATGTTTCCTCTTCACTGGCCACGATCGAGGCGTTGAGCGCGTTTTCAACGCGGACGAATTTTCGATCAATCGGTTCAGTGGTTCGACGATGGGGCGCGTGCTCGTGTCCACAGCAGCATCCGTAGTCATTTTACCTATTTTCAAGGCTAAACACTTTTTATGTATAACGTTGCTGACCTTAGCGATTTCCACCTTTGCATGTACCTTTGCGTCCATACCTTGGCAATCCGTTCCTTTTTGGTGTTTCGTTCCTTTCTGATGTTTCGTCCCTTTTTGTCGATGAAGTCGACGATGTTTTCGCGTATGCTTCCCGTCGACGGTGCTCGAAGTTATCGGAGTCGCCATCGTTGTCGTTGGTTCGCTGGACATTTCGTGTTACTCGATGAATGACTCACGGTTTACTGATGTCAGCGAACGACGAACTCGTTAAATCCTCTTCGATATCGACCTTCGTACTTAGAACTATCCTTATCGATCACCACGAAATCGTATCGTCGACGCCAACATCTCGCGCACAAGTCGTTGAACGACTCGAAGGTCATGTCTGTATTCACGTGATCGTTGTACACGTGACGCAAGTTCATGCCGTCTTGTTTGAACAGCATGAGGTAATTCGTGTTGTCCCTGATTAAATGTTTAGGTATTCTAGCATACGACTGACACAAATAAATGCAATCCATGTTCGCGTGGTGGCCCATGGAGAAGGATTCGCGTATCGCGTTCTGTTCGTCACATGCCACGTCGTCGAACACTAAGATTGAATCGGGCCGACCGTCTCTCGGTGGAACGATCTCAGCGTTGTCCGAGTAGGGAAAGTATTCGATTCCATCGACGAGCGAGAACACATGCTCGAGATATCGATACTTTGGCTGATGCAACGATTTCGAGTACACGGATACGTTCTCGAAACGTAAACCGTTCGGGCTCACTAGCATGCTCAGAAGCACATTCGTTTTTTTACACCCGGACGGGCCGCAAATCACGCCTCGCACGCTGTTCGACAACAACGGGCCGTGTCTGTTCGATCGACTCGCATCGATATCATCCACGAGCATTCTGTACGTGGTCACGCGAATAACGTCCGACTGTTTCGCGAATCGCATGTACGCAGTGTTTCTCAGGTACTCGCGCGCGTGTGACGCAGCACGACTATTTATATTCGTGGCACGCGTCGCCCAGGTCACTATCACTGTGATCGGCTAAGCGCGCGTACACGTTTATTATTGCAGTAGCTATTGTGACTATTCTAACGTATATGGTAGCATCATCGACTGCGACGTCTCACGGACTAAGCAAGAATCTGAAGAGGAAGAAGAATCTGAAGAAGAATAAGAAAAAGGTAGGATCGGGTCTCGTGAACGGTATCATAAACCGTCTGTCGTTCAAACTACACGTTCCGGGTTATCAGTTTGCTAAAGCGATTGGCTCGTGACGACGAAGGTGTGAATCCCTTGGACGCAGCGTGCCGAAACCACGATATCGCGTACTCTCGCCGAAAGGATTTAAAGGGCCGACCGAGCCGAACGAGCGCGAGAACGAGTATTCGCGAACGACACGACCTTTGATGAAAAAGCAGCCGCGACTGGAGTGTGGGCAACGATGAAGGATAAGACTAAACTCGACATGGGTATGAGAAGGACAAAACGTAAACAGAGAAAGTCCGGAAGGAAACATCCTCAACGGCGACGACGGCATCGTAATGTACGAGAGGCGAAACGCGGTGGCTTTCTTCAATTTATTCCGTTCGTGCAACCTAATTTAACGTCTATCGGGGCATTGGCCGGTGGAGCGGCTGATATAACCAAAGTGGTCAACGATTCGAAGGCCTCGCGAAAACAGCTGGAAGAGACGTTGCGTCATAATCGGGCGATGGAAGGGCGAGGGATGCATCTGACACCGTACAAGCGAGGCGCGGGCTTAAATCCTAAACGCCGAAGCTAACGACGACGGCGACCAAAGAAAAAAAATGCCGATCGAGTAAGCGCGTGGCGACGGTCGCGGCGATAACGCAACAACCTATGACGAACACGCAATTAGAACGCGAATGCGCCAGCATTCCGTTCTTTCGAGGGGTGTTTATGCGCGACACACTTCCCACGCGCATAAGAAGCAACGAATGTGGCACCGCGAATCTGGACGAGAATCGAGGCGCCGGTACGCACTTGGTCGCGTTCGCGAAACGCGGGTCGCGAGTACAGTACATTGATAGTTTTGGGAATCAACGACCTCCCGCGGAATTGATCTACTATTTCGGACGTGGTACAACAATCACGTATAATCACAATCGTTTACAACGATTCGAATTTTTATAGCAAAAGTCTATCGAATTATGGCCTATATACTAATAATATCGGTATGTGTACTAAGATTAAGATACAATGGATCCATGCGTAATGACGATCCACACCTTCTACAGGGTGTCCCAAAAATGCTGCGGGTCCTTAAAGGGGGTGATTCGGGGGATGATTGCAAACAACTTTTTCCTTTGCGAAAAAGCTCTCCGAGGTTTCGTTAACGAGATATTAACAAAAAGCACCGACCAATCAGAGCGCGAGTCTGACGGCCGAGTTCCCGCGCTAGCGTGGCTACGAGCCACGCTGCGACTTGTGAACAAGCAACTCGGCATGCAACGAAGAAAATTGCGTAGAATGGCAAATGAAAAAGACGTAACAAATAAAATCGAACACGTTGTCATGGTTTGTTTGTTATTTGAAGTGAATAATGAATAAAGGATAAATGGATGAAAATCACGTGTAACGTAAAAAGACGAATACACAATTTTTTTTAGAAGATTCGAAAATAATAATTATTTGAAGTGGGAGGATAAGGAATACGTAAAATTCCTTGTGTTAATAACGTATCCACGAAAAGGTAATGTAACGGGAAATTAACGAAAAGTGATAAAAATCCGTAACTCAATAACGGCCAGCACTGTTGCTGATAACGAATAAGTCTGTTTAAAAAGCCCGAATAAATATTTTCGTACGAGACTTTTGAGAATTGTCGCCGGAAATAAGCCATAGCTTGCGTTAAATTTAAAAATGAATGATCACCATTAAAGTAACTAAAACTCACCCTTGACGAAAATTCACCTGCAACTTGAAAACTTGTGTCACTGGGTCACTGAACCGATCCTGGTCATCGATGGACGAGCCCAGTGCACAGCTGATCCCAGGTATACGACACTACCCAAAGTTAAGGGTCGCAATGTCAGGCGCGTCCAGTTCAACGTACCGAATATTCACTTCACTGCACGGCTACTAACACTGATGACTTTGTTTACTTTTTATGGAACGTGTTGTTCCTACGTTTCAAAAATTGGTGGCCCCGAAAGGGGCCGATTGTTATCAGTTAAAGAACTGCTCCACATGGCGACCGTCATTGTCCACGCAGGTTTGAACGCGGAGAAGTATTTGTCGTTGGACGCCCTGTAATGTCTGCGGCGTTATGTTCTCCACCGCTGCGTGGATAAGCGCTACTGCTTCCTCAGGTGTGTCCACCGGCTGACGATACACCTCATTCTGAAATGATTGTTGTACAACAAATACAAAACGTAAGTAAAAAAAAATTATCTACAACAGGAATAAGTAAAGAGTAACAGCAATAATCAAATTACCTTCAGGTAGCCCCAGAAGAAAAAATCCAGCGGATTCATATCCGGTGACCGTGGGGGCCACGCAACGTGGGCCTCTCGCCCGCCGCGGCCGATCCACCTGTCCTGAAAGGTTTCACCTAAATAGGCGCGGACAATATCGACATAATGAGGCCCAGCTCCATCATGCTGGTAGTACATGTTCTGTCGAATCTCATATGGAATATGGTCCATAAGATCCGGCAGAACATGTTCTAAAAAATATTTATACGCTGGGCCGTCCAGCCTGTCTGGCAGAATGTACGGCCCAACGATAAATTCGCCACAAATGCCGGCCCATAGGTTGATCGACCAACGGACTTGTGCGGCACGTGGACGAAGCGCTAGGGGATTTTCGTCGCTCCACACATGCATATTGTGGGAATTGAAGCCACCTTCCCTGTTGAAAATCGCTTCATCCGTCCACAATATGTATGTGGTGAACGACGGATTCCTTAGCACTTCTTCCAACAGCCACCTGGAATATTGCACCCGCTGGATGTAATCTCGGGCGTGCAAATGTTGCACCCGTACATATTTGTACGGATGCAACCTTCGATCCCTGAGGATGCGGTGTACCGTCGTCTTGCTGACACTAGAACAAAATGCAAAAACATCCACTATTAGATAACATTTTTTTTCTTAATTAATAATTGCTGCAGTTACCTTGAACTGTGACTTACTTTAGTCGACGACTCAAAATGCGCACACTAATCGTTGGGTCGGCTTCAACGGCGTCGAGGATTCCCTCTATGGTGCCCGGATTTCGCGCTGCAGCGGGTCTGCCCACCTCGCTGCCTCGCGGCATCATGGACCCCGTCGAGAAACGCCGCGACGCTAACCGACGAAACGTATCTTCGCTTGGTGTTTCGATATCCGGATATTCTAGCGCAAATGCTCGCGCAGCAGCCCTCGCGTTCCCGTCGTTCCGGGCGTACACCCAGAACATACGATAGTACTCTTGGGCTGAGAACATTTCTGCAACGCGATTTCTAGCTGACTGACAGGATTTTTTCCAAGCAACTTCCGCTACCCCCAAGTAGCTTCTCTGGTCCCATTATGAGTTAACTCCCACCAAGCCAAGAGGCTTTAGGTAAAAAGAAGCCAGCACATTTTCGGAACACACGTGTTTTGCAGAAGTGAAACGAAAACTTTCACAAAAGCCCGCGCTCCGTCCTTCTACTGCCAATGTACCCATTGCTTCGAGATAGAAAATAGACACCACGTGTATCGGTTGGAAAGGGTCCGAAGGGAAGAGACGCAGAAAGTCTTCGAGTTGCTATAAAGAAGAAAATGCATACCATTCCTGTCTCCCCTTTCTGACACCCTGAGTTTACGTCTGCTACGAGGCGGAACCAATTAAGTCATAAATTATCCGTAACTGTAGGAAATCGTTCTCTACCGCCGACTTGCGGGACAATACGGTCATAAACCGCGACCCTGGCGAAATGCTCTGGCTGATGAGCCTGATTAATTTTGGAGAACTAGAAATTACAGAGTATTATCCAGCATCAATACGTCTCGCGGAGAGACACAGGAAAAGAATGGTAGTCCGCTGACTGCGCGTAGTCCCGCCTGCTTCGTCCTACCCTCAAATTAAAGATGGATCCCTCATCTCTCGAGTATAAACACGCGCTCGAATTTCAAAATACAAGCACGCGTCGACGTATTCGGTGCGAGAGACTGTGGGCTTGAAGTCCCATTGGCCACAAACTAACCAATCGGGCCTGCTTATCTCTCGTGTCTAAACACGCGCTCGAATTTCAAAACAAAAGCACGCGTCAACGTTTTCCCTGTGAGAGATGGTGGGCTTGAGGTCCGATTGGTTCTACACTAACCAATCGGGCCTGATTATCTCTCGTGTCTAAACACGCGCTCGGATTTCAAAACAAAAGCACGCGTCGACATATTCGGTGCGAGAGAAGGTGGGCCTTGGGGAGGAGATATTGCTGTGCAAAGGGCCTCTTCCGGACAGTGGCCATTTGGGAGGGATGCAGGGCCAATCGGACCCCAAGCCCACCATCTCTCGCAGGGAGGGTGGGCTTGGGCATGTTCTGCCGGATCTTATGGACCATATTCCATATGAGATCCGACAGAACATGTACTACCAGCATGATGGAGCTGAGCCTCATTATGCCGATATTGTCCGCGCCTATTTAGGTGAAACCTTTCAGGACAGGTGGATCGGCCGCGGCGGGCGAGAGGTCCACGTTGCGTGGCCCCCACGGTCACCGGATATGAATCCGCTGGATTTTTTCTTCTGGGGCTACCTGAAGGTAATTTGATTATTGCTGTTACTCTTTACTTATTCCTGTTGTAGATAATTTTTTTTTTACTTTCGTTTTGTATTTGTTGTACAACAATCATTTCAGAATGAGGTGTATCGTCAGCCGGTGGACACACCTGAGGAAGCAGTAGCGCTTATCCACGCAGCGGTGGAGAACATAACGCCGCAGACATTACAGGGCGTCCAACGACAAATACTTCTCCGCGCTCAAACCTGCGTGGACAATGACGGTCGCCATGTGGAGCAGTTCTTTAACTGATAACAATCGGCCCCTTTCGGGGCCACCAATTTTTGAAACGTAGGAACAACACGTTCCATAAAAAGTAAACAAAGTCATCAGTGTTAGTAGCCGTGCAGTGAAGTGAATATTCGGTACGTTGACCTGGACGCGCCTGACATTGCGACCCTTAACTTTGGGTAGTGTCGTATACCTGGGATCAGCTGTGCACTGGGCTCGTCCATCGATGACCAGGATCGGTTCAGTGACCCAGTGACACAAGTTTTCAAGTTGCAGGTGAATTTTCGTCAAGGGTGAGTTTTAGTTACTTTAATGGTGATCATTCATTTTTAAATTTAACGCAAGCTATGGCTTATTTCCGGCGACAATTCTCAAAAGTCTCGTACGAAAATATTTATTCGGGCTTTTTAAACAGACTTATTCGTTATCAGCAACAGTGCTGGCCGTTATTGAGTTACGGATTTTTATCACTTTTCGTTAATTTCCCGTTACATTACCTTTTCGTGGATACGTTATTAAAATTGTGTATTCGTCTTTTTACGTTACACGTGATTTTCATCCATTTATCCTTTATTCATTATTCACTTCAAATAACAAACAAACCATGACAACGTGTTCGATTTTATTTGTTACGTCTTTTTCATTTGCCATTCTACGCAATTTTCTTCGTTGCATGCCGAGTTGCTTGTTCACAAGTCGCAGCGCGGCTCGTAGCCACGCTAGCGCGGGAACTCGGCCGTCAGACTCGCGCTCTGATTGTTCGGTGCTTTTTGTTAATATCTCGTTAACGAAACCTCGGAGAGCTTTTTCGCAAAGGAAAAAGTTGTTTGCAATCATCCCCCGAATCACCCCCTTTAAGGACCCGCAGCATTTTTGGGACACCCTGTATAATAATATTAAAGACTCATAATATCGATAAATTGCCGAGTATTCGTACGCGCGCGTCACATACCTTCTCTCCGTCTCGCGAGTGTAATCTATGATATGTCGTTCACGTTTACGTTAACGGGTCGCAGTAGCGTGCTCACGTTAAACTATTTCCCTCCGATAGATTTGAGTGATGGTCAATACAAATTAGGACTCGCGGACTTGGAGTCGTTTCACACGATACCGAACATCGACACGAGCAACGATAAATTCTATTTCGTCATGAATTATGACACCGAAAACAACACCATCGCTGAGACCACTCATGAATGCATTACGATCCCCCACGGCTCCTACGAATTAGACGCTATCGCCGAGTATCTGAGGCAACGATTACTCGATCGATATCCTCGAAGACGCGGAAACAACGATAACAACGATGACGACAAGTACCCTCTAATGCTACGAGCTAACAACAACACCATGAAAAGCGAGCTGTACTGCTCGTTCTATGTAGACTTTACGAAACCGAACAATGTGCGCTCGTTGCTAGGATTTTCTCCGAATCGCGTCTTATTACCGAGAATCTGGCACGAGTCCGACGTACCCGTGAATATTCTAAACGTTAACGTGATCAGAGTAACGTGCAACGTCACTACCGGCGCGTACAGCAACGATAAACCGGTACACACGATTCATGAATTTTCGCCTCGCGTACCGCCGGGATATAAGATATAGGAAACTCCGCGACACGTCATTTACCTGCCGATCGTCGCACCAGCAATACACGATCTAACGTTGTGCATCGTCGATCAACACGATCGTCCTATAGATTTCCGCGGAGAAGAAATAACTATTCGTTTGCACGTTCAACGACGTCCGCGATAGGCTAGCGTGACTGCACGTGTATTCGCGGGTGTTTAGTATGTTAGTGTTAGATCACACGTACGTATAATCAATCGTCGCTGCCGCTGCTACTCCTACCGCCTCCGTCTCGCGTCATCGGCGCAAACTTTTATCCGAAGGTGAAAATAGAAGAATAAATGCTGATGGAGCGATAAGAAGAGGACCCATAAGGAAAGGAAAGCCATTGACTCGTGGAAACGTATACGATCGTTAGGTTTCATCGTCGTCTATTAGACACGCAACCAGGATGTCGATTATTCTGGACGTGGCGAATACGCCAACCTTTGAAAATCGTATCACGAAGATCGAGTTACACACGTACAATCCGTACGCCAACACGACGTTCGACAATAGCGACGAGATAAGAATCCCCATACAGCAGCAAGATCTATACACGCTTCCATGTGAAAATTTTCTCTACATCGAAGGTCATGGCACGTTGAAGGCGCAGGATGCAAAAGGCCCGACAACGTCCGCGACCGCTGTTCTCGACAATAATTGCGTTGCATTCATGTTCGATGAGATTCGATACGAATTGAACGATGTCGAGATCGATCGTTGCCGAAATCCAGGAATCACTACCACATTGAAAAATTACGTTTCGTTGTCGGCCGAGAGGAGCGAAGTGCTTACGAATGCCGGTTGGAATTATGCCATCGATTACGATAAAGACATTTTTCAATCGGGCGCTTTCAATTTCTGCGTACCCCTGAATATGTTATTAGGATTTTGCGAGGATTACAAACACGTGATGAACGCGCGGCACGAGCTAATACTTATACGATCGCGAGTAGATTCGAACGCGATGCACTACACCTCCGCCACTGCGATACCGAAACTAGAGATACGCAAGGTGCAGTGCCCCACGTTGTTTTGGATGAAGTGAATAAGTTATCGATACTGCGTATCCTGGAAAGCGGTAGGCCTATCGCGATGAGTTTCCATTCGTGGAGCCTGCATGAGTACCCGTTACTGCAAGAGACAACGAAACACACGTGGACCGTGAAAGCTACGTCGCAAATTGAGAAACCTCGATTTGTGATACTCACCATGCAAACCAATCGAAAGAATCGTCTCTATAAATGTGCGGGTGTATTCGACCCGAATCATCTTCCGAACGTTCGACTGTATCTAAATTCCGAGACGTATCCGTACGAAGACTTGAACTTAGATTTCGATAAGTATAAATACGCGCTCCTGTACGATATGTACGCGAAATTCGGCAGATCGTACTACGGTCACCGAGAATCGTTGCTGAACGCGATCGAATTCTTGCAATACGCAACTATCGCGGTCATAGATTATTCCAGGCAAAACGAGTCGTTGGAGAGCGCTACGGTGGATGTGCGAATAGATTTCGAATGCAAAGAAAATGTTCCCGCTAATACTACCGCCTTTTGTTTGATAATACACGATAATATAGTCGAATACGGCCCTTTAACCAACGTGGTACGCAAACTAATATACCGTGTGTGCATATATTATTACTACTACTACTACTACTACTACTACTAGTGCGGATACTGCTACTGTTTTAAAACGTCGATGTCAAAGACCTCAGTTACTGTTCCGACACAGTCGCCGCCGGTGCTACCTAAACGAATAATAATGTTCGCCATTGTCGATCTGCAAGGTTTCAATATCGAACGTGAGTTCGTCGCCAAAGAGATCGCTATTCGCGCAAACAGCAACAACGATAAAACGACAACTACGACGATAATCAGCCATTGGATCTTCGAACCACCATACTTCTGTGAACATCTGAATTCGTGGGATAACCGTCAAGCGTCCTGACTCGCGAAGCATCATCACGGACTTCGCTGGTCTGACGGCTATGTTCCATACTCCAAACTTCCGGAGCTGCTCACCAGTGTACAGGCGAACATTGACTTCGTCATCGTGAAAGGTGCGGAAAAGAAAACGTGGATGCTGCAACTACTACCTGACATAATCGTTGAGGATGTATGCAATTTGTACGAATTGACGGCACGAAAGATCAACAACAAGAACAGCAATAACAACGCTCGAACTGTCGAAGACGGCGGCGGCTACGACGTTGACGATGATTATTGCGGGATCATGCCTGACGTCCCTAATCTGAAGTCTATGTCTTCAACGAATGCTATGCGATGTGCATTTCACAACAACGACGGTGTTTGCGCGCTGGAAAATGTCGAGAAAATATGGAATTATATACGTAGCGTCACCTAATGTAAGTCCCACACACGCATTGCATCTACTTTATTCGTCATATGCAGAGAAACGAATATGTAAGAGTTTTTTTTGTTTTCTATAGCGTTGACCACAACGGCAGCGGTGATGAGAGCAATGACAGCGGCGACTGCTTCCTTTATCCGCGAGCAAGAATATCCCTCCCATACGAACGTTGTTTCACGCAAATAGTGATTTTATAATTTAAGTACGCATGGATGGATTTATATTGTACATGAATAAACACACACACTGTTTTTGAAAAAATATATACATTTATTTAAAAATTGTTGTACATTTATTATTAAACATATATATGCACGTACTATAGTGGTACATGGTAGTGTCGTATAAAGCTCGAGTCTTCAAAGCTTTAAACCTTAACCTTAAAGACTCAGCCTTTAAGGCTAATGTCATATGAAGCTCGAGCTCTCGAAGATCGAGGTTCACGCTTCGAGGCCTGGGCCTCGAAGCTGGAGGTTCTTGTGTTTAATAATAATGAAGTTAACTGCACGTCCTTGATATTATATCTTATTTTGTGCAACCACTACTGTAAAACGTTAAACTTAAATTTAAACTTACATAAATAATTTTAAACAGGCAAAAAAATCGGAGCCACTTAAAGGAGAATACCCCTCAAGCATAAGACAATGAAGTTAGCATTAAATCTAAAATATCATGCTTTTTAGACCGTAAAAAATACAGCCACGACTGTAAACACATGGAAGCTTGAATTGTTGACTGACTCAGTCTATTTCTCTTTTTTGTTATTAAATTGCCAGCTTTAGAAAACGATTCTTTGCTTGGGACACTCGTAGCTGGTACTGACAAAATGTCCAAGGCCATTTTGTATAAATTTGGGAAAGACATTATCCGCTGGTCCCACCAAGCTACTGGATCCGCTTCTTCAGATTCCTGTGCTGTATTTATGTATATATATATCGTTTTCATTACAGCGATTATTTAGGCGGGGATCCAAAATTACAGCGAATTCACTTAAATCGTTTAAGAGTGGCTGTAAATACTTATTAAATTTTGTTTCCATAACGGTAGCACATGCCAAGAATGATGTCGCCCTTAAACTTAAATATGTGCTGTAATAATACCTGAATAGAAATAAATAAAAATTAGTTAATTAATAATAGTAAATAATTAAAATTGTATATGCTGTAATTTATAATAGTACCTCAATAACAACTTGTACGTGACATATACTGGGATACTTTGATTTTGATAAAATAAGAGTAGCTTCATTAAATACACTAAGATATTTCGTTATTAATTCGATATTGCCCCAGGAGTCAATATTGTATTCAATAAATTCTCGCCTTTCCTCACATAAATAATTTAGAACTTCTTTCACTTTAATAGCACGTTCGAACATTAGGTATGTTGAGTTCCAGCAAACTGGCATATCTTTAACAAGTTCTAAATGTTTTACGTGTAATAAAACGCAACACTCTTCAAATATTTGTTTTCTTTTACCAGAAAACGTAATAAAATGAACGAGTTTTGATACTTTATTAACTTCGTCCTGAATTGTCTTTAAACCACTTTGTACCGCTATATTCAAAACATGGGCAATACATGGAATATGAGTCACATTCCTGTAATCTTCATTGAATGCTTTTAATAATGATAAACATTTATAATTAACTGCTGCATTATCCGTGGGCAGAGGTACAAGTGTATTTGTGAGATGAAATTCATTTTTGTTATGGAAACAAAATTTAATAAGTATTTACAGCCACTCATAAACGATTTGAGTGAATTTGCTGTAATTTTTTATCCCCGCCTAAATAATGATTATTTTGTGAGGAGGGGAAACCCGGATGCATTAAAAAGTTAAAGCACTATTTTCAAACAAATTATTGTTCAGAACCTGTAGCGCAACAGCTACAAAAGAAGGAATCAGAAACAAGTTTTTCTACTGTTTCCATATTTTCTAGCGTGTATAAAGTAAAAGAAATTAATCGCTGTAATGAAATTGATATATACATGAATACAGCACAGGAATCTGAAGAAGCGGATCCAGTCGCTTGGTGGGACCAGCGGAAAACGTCTTTCCCAAATTTATACAAAATGGCCTTGGACATTTTATCAGTACCAGCTATGAGTGTCCCAAAGGAAGAATCGTTTTCTAAAGGTGGCAATTTAATAACAAAAAAAAAGAAATAGACTGAGTTAATCCACAATTCAAGCTTCCATGTGTTTACAGTCGTGGCTGTATTTTTTACGGTCTAAATAAAGTATGATATTTTACATTTAATGTTAATTTCATTGTTTTATGCTTGAGGGATATTCTCTTTTAAGTGGCCCCGATTTTTTTGCCTGCTTAAAATTATTTATGTAAGTTTAAAACCTTTATCACATTCGAAGTAATAAAGCCTGGCGTGTGAATAAAAACTAAGAAATAAAAACATTTTAAAAAAATGATTTGGAAAGGAGAATACCTCCTTAACGGTTTCGAGGGTTGTGCTTTAAAGCTTCAGCCGTAAGGGGGAACAACACAGTGAGAGTTGATAAAACTGAAATTTTTTTTAATACTTTGAAAGTATAACCTATCAAAAATATTAGGTCGAAGTTCACGTAAATAACGAAAAAAGTGGCCCAGCTTTGTCTATCAGATTAAGTAAACGTAGAAAATTGAGAAACCCTTGTTTGTTCGGTCTATAACACTCTAAAGTGACTTCTATATTTTGTTTAAATATCTGTAAGGTAAATGTCCCCATTAGCGACAGTTTAAGAGTGTGACTGGTTCGAAATAGTAATTTTATTACTCATTTACGACAATGTTTGAGTCAAGTATGGATCATTGTATTCTTTGAAGTCTCTAGTTTCTTAATCAAATTTGTTTTAGAGTAATATTTGACTATTTATACAAAAATTATGGTGAAAATTATATTGGACCCGATGTCCCCTTTATTGACCAACTTGTACCATCTATCGACCGTCTCACGTCCCCATTATTGACCAGCAGTTTCCCCCATTGTAAATGCATCATTTTGTTTATTAAAGGGTCTAGCAGGGTAAGTATGGGCAAACGGCCCCCACGCCGATTCCTGGAGGTGTTATTTTTTAAACAATGCTCCTGGCCTGAAACACCATTGTGTAAAGTTTTAGATCGCTACCCCCCCGTTTAAGGGTAATACGGGGGTGAACGCCCTTAACGTTATTATTTTTTATCTCGGTTACTACTTAAAATATTTGAATGAGAAAAATATGAAAAAAAGCTACATACTAACTGTACTTCGTGTATTTTTCTCGAAATTGTAAATCAATTATTAAGGGTAGAAAAAAAATAATTAATTTTTTGAGGGTGGTTTTTCGAAACAACCCTTTGAGTGACAACCTCCAAAAAAATAAAAAATAATGCTCTATTATGGTGGTATTATATAAAAAATCCTGAAGATGATCGAGTTGGTGGAACATAGTTAAATAATTTAAAGAAGATCATTATATTATAAAGGGTCTAGCAGGGTAAGTATGGGCAAACGGCCCCAACGTCGATTCCTGGAGGTGTTATTTTTTAAACAATGCTCCTGGCCTGAAACACCATTATGTAAAGTTTTAGAACGCTACCCCCCGTTTAATACGGTAATACGGGGGTAAACGCTCTTATATTTATAATTTTTTTTCTTGGTTAAAGATATTTAAATGAAACAAAAGCGACAATATTTTTCCGGATTTGAAATGAATTATTACGGGTAGAAAAATATTATTTATATTTGGGGGTAGTTTTTGCACACAACCCTATGAATGACAACCCCTTGTCGTGATAATCGCTTATATTTGTTTGCACATATCGAAGGGATAATCCGTACTTAGCCAGGCGTATTTTGCTGTCTTTCTGATTATATAAACGCTGATAACTTATAATCGATTAAAGAAAAATTACAAATAATGCAGTTATCACTACTGCTTTCAGGCATTTTTCTAAATAATACGGGTGCTAAATAAATTCGCGGGGATTAGTACAGGGAGATACGAAAATAATGCAATTTATTCTTAGCTTAATTATTCGAGAGCAGTCTAGAAACAGTATTTATCAGTTTGCGGTCCGTTGACGCCATGATGCCGCCGCTGCATTATCGACGTCGCGGTCCGCCGACAGCACGGAACCGTCGCTGTTTTATCGACATTTTGCTTGCGAGTTTACTAATAGAGAAAATCATGAATATTACGATAAAAATTGTTTGAGTGCTTTATTTAGCATCAGTATTATTTAGAAAAATGCCTGAAAGCAGTAGTGATAACTGCATTATTTGTAATTTTTCTTTAATCGATTATAAGTTATCAGCGTTTATATAATCAGAAAGACAGCAAAATACGCCTGGCTAAGTACGGATTATCCCTTCGATATGTGCAAACAAATATAAGCGATTATCACGACAAGGGGTTGTCATTCATAGGGTTGTGTGCAAAAACTACCCCCAAATATAAATAATATTTTTCTACCCGTAATAATTCATTTCCAATCCGGAAAAATATTGTCGCTTTTGTTTCATTTAAATATCTTTAACCAAGAAAAAAAATTATAAATATAAGAGCGTTTACCCCCGTATTACCGTATTAAACGGGGGGTAGCGTTCTAAAACTTTACATAATGGTGTTTCAGGCCAGGAGCATTGTTTAAAAATAACACCTCCAGGAATCGACGTTGGGGCCGTTTGCCCATAGTTACCCTGCTAGACCCTTTATAATATAATGATCTTCTTTAAATTATTTAACTATGTTCCACCAACTCGATCATCTTCAGGATTTTTTATATAATACCACCATAATAGAGCATTATTTTTTATTTTTTTGGAGGTTGTCACTCAAAGGGTTGTTTCGAAAAACCACCCTCAAAAAATTAATTTTTTTTTTTCTACCCTTAATAATTGATTTACAATTTCGAGAAAAATACACGAAGTACAGTTAGTATGTAGCTTTTTCTCATATTTTTCTCATTCAAATATTTTAAGTAGTAACCGAGATAAAAAATAATAACGTTAAGGGCGTTCACCCCCGTATTACCCTTAAACGGGGGGGTAGCGATCTAAAACTTTACACAATGGTGTTTCAGGCCAGGAGCATTGTTTAAAAAATAACACCTCCAGGAATCGACGTTGGGGCCGTTTGCCCATACTTACCCTGCTAGACCCTTTATAATATAATGATCTTCTTTAAATTATTTAACTATGTTCCACCAACTCGATCATCTTCAGGATTTTTTATATAATACCACCATAATAGAGCATTATTTTTTATTTTTTTGGAGGTTGTCACTCAAAGGGTTGTTTCGAAAAACCACCCTCAAAAAATTAATTATTTTTTTCTACCCTTAATAATTGATTTACAATTTCGAGAAAAATACACGAAGTACAGTTAGTATGTAGCTTTTTTTCATATTTTTCTCATTCAAATATTTTAAGTAGTAACCGAGATAAAAAATAATAACGTTAAGGGCGTTCACCCCCGTATTACCCTTAAACGGGGGGGTAGCGATCTAAAACTTTACACAATGGTGTTTCAGGCCAGGAGCATTGTTTAAAAAATAACACCTCCAGGAATCGGCGTGGGGGCCGTTTGCCCATACTTACCCTGCTAGACCCTTTGTGTTCATGAGTATAACAATCTGTTTTTACTAAAATTTATGAAAATTAAACAATTTATAATCTTTTAAGTCTTCTATTATTTCCTAATAATTTCCGTTTCTTTTCTTCTTTAATCTTTTTCTTTCGTTCTTCTACAGCTAAAACTCTTATTCCCGTTTTCTCATTTTTCGTATATATAACAATGTGGTTTTAGGAATACCAAATTCACGGCTGACCTTACATATGGATACTCCAGATTTTATTTTACATATTGCTTCAATTAACTCGGTTTCCGTGTATTTCGCGCGCTTCTGCTCCTTTTTGTTTTCACCATTGTTATTTTCTAAAGAAAATATATTTATGTTAGTGCTTTTTGTAGTCAATTGTGAGTACAAATCAAATGTACTCAAAATTTATAATTAAAAAATTACTTGAGTACTTTAGTTAGGTCTAACAATACCACTTGTAAAATGTCCGAAAACTGGTACAGACTTTGGCGGTACCTATTTCCGACCACGATTTTCTGCTACAATAATGAAAGAAAATGAATATTTTCTATTTTTTTTATAATTCAGTATATATTTCTAATTAATTTGAGTAAGTTACTGCATGGTTCCATGTATTTCTATTGTAAAATTTGTGTGTTTAATGATATCTGTAGTATAACCTCACGTTATTAGAATCTGTCAAGTTTCATGTCAATGACCAAGTCCTAATTTATATGTGAATTTACTTAAATATGAATGTGCGACTATATAAATAACATATGAAACAATAAATGAAATGCCTCTAATTATAATTTCTGAACTTTCTAGTTGATATTTCGCTTTCTCTGTTGCAATAAACAATCATAAATTAATAATTGGTCACTAATGGGGACGTGGTTGATAATGGGGACATCTACCTTATATATTTTGTAATAAAGGAAAGTCTCAAACATTGCTTAAAATATATACATATATTTGATCATCCTATCAGTAGGGGAGAGGCTTGCAGGTTGCCACCCCTGCTGTATTTCGACTTTCTAGCAGTGTCATAAGCTCTACTCTGACTAACATCGACGTTAAAAGAGTAGTTGTCACTGTTTATTAACCTCTGGAGCGGACAGACGCAATAACACTGTGTTTGCTGAGTGAAGTGTGATATAGTGTTTGTCAAGAAATTGAATTATTGAAATTGTGTGTTTTCCCTGTGCTCGTAAATTGAACATTTCCATCGACAATTCAAGGTAACTATTCGTACTGTGTTGTTTTTTTATCTAATTTACATATGCCAAACAGATTCCCAAACATATTATGAATTGACAATTTTTCTCATATTTTCCAAAAATGCGTCGGAATGCAAGTTGCCACCTTGCTTCGTTTTCAATAGAAACAACTCTATCAAGTGTCACGAATGCAAAACAGCCGTTCACGCGAAATGTGCCGATATGCGCTACAGTGTTTACACTTGCCCGAATTGTGATTCCGATGACGATTTTGAATGATTCTATACCACTTTGCAAATCTGATTTTTCATGACAATTCCACTCATTTTTTCATGCTTACAGCCACAGACTGGAAATAAAATTTAATAAATTTTGAAAAGTTTTCTGAATCAGGTTTTTACTTGAGTTTTTTTTACACTTTCCGCAATTTTTCTAGGGGTGGCAACCTGCAAGCCAAAATTTAAAGGAGTCAATTTTGGATACTTTCGAGAATTTGCAGTATAATTTTTCTTTTTCGAGAGTTTACATGATTTCTAGCTCAGGATTGTAGCTCTACACTTTCTCTTTCCAACTTATACCATAAATCAACGATACATTAATTTTATGACGAGTTATGATCAAAAAAGCTAAGGGGTGGCAACCTGCAAACCTCTCCCCTAATAGTTTAACGAAGTTTGGATGTCATGGAAATAATTCCCTCGAGCTATGTACATCACTTCACTACATACAATTTATACGACTGGAGCGTTCGAGCTTGAAGACTCGAGCTTTAAAGGCTCGAGCTCTTACGGCTACAAGGTTCGAGGCTTAAGTGTTCGAGCCTTTAGGGTTTGAACCGCGACTCGAGCTCTTGAAGCTCAGGGCTCGAAGCTTATTTTTACAACACTAGTACATGGTTTACATCACGTAGTATCTAACGCTAACAATTCACAATCGATCAATGAATGCT
This sequence comes from Andrena chrysosceles, assembly GCA_963855975.1. Classification (NCBI taxonomy): domain Eukaryota; kingdom Metazoa; phylum Arthropoda; class Insecta; order Hymenoptera; family Andrenidae; genus Andrena; species Andrena chrysosceles. The sequence goes on along the minus strand of CAWLCU010000348.1, from coordinate 898,953 downwards.
GCTCAAAGTGCTCGCTTTCGGAAATTAATTTCACATAATTCGTTGGTACGGAAGCGGTACGTAGAACTTCCACGAAGGCTGCATATTTACTGCTTACTGAGTACATATTTTCAGTTAGCCAGGTGGACATATGTTCAATGCAATGTTTATACGCGAATAGTTTACATATCGTGGCTTCAGTCATATATATGACAGCGCAATTATCAGTGATTTTAATAAGTTGATCATCATGTATACGCGTGAATTCGAGTCGCAAATGATCAATTACGATGTGGGTTTGGGGCGATTTTGCGTTTGCTACGTAATCGTTGTAGTAGTATCGTTGTCGTCTCGTTTTGCAGTAGGAGCTTCCACGTTGACATTGAAAAGCACACCTCATAGCCTTTATTGTCGGCTATGGCGATCTCGACGTGGCACGAATCCATACCAATGCGAATTCCAATAGTTAGACGTTTATAAGCTGTTGTGGTCAGTGGGTAATCACGCCCTAGGATCCGTACGATTGATGGTTTTGGTGTTTCCAACGGTTTTGGCGTTGTAGATTCAGAACTATAAGGAACAAGTACACGAAATTAGTACTTCGGTCGTTTGCGTTTACTGTGAAAGAAGTGAGCGAATGAAGTAAGTGAAAACTGTATAGTAACGTATACATACGTCATACTGGACTGTTGATGATATTGTTGTTGTTGACGTTTATTTGGAAACCCACCATTGTTGTCGGATGCGCAGGATGAATCGTTTAAGCTGCGTTTGTACATTTTTATATGCACTACGTATGATTCTCATCGGCGGAAAAAATGACACGAGCGATACTTGTTAGCACTCGAGCGTACGTGGTGTAATGAAGTCCGCTTGACTGATTCACGTCATTTTATACTGATTCACGCATACGTACATGTCAATGTATGGAAGTATATTGCATCACGTGGTACAGTGTCGTGCTTATTCCATGGGCTACGGCGACGATATTTACTGAAATCACCAATAATACATTCTTTACGAACGGTATCGACGATGCTACATTCAACGATGATGTTGTCGAGTGGGATAACTTATATAAATAAATTACTTAATTCATGAAAATCTATGTACGAATTCTTTTCGCCCTTACACGCTCCCACGACGCTTGACTTACAACTCCTCGAGAAGGATGCTTGAGACGTCATTCTCGATCGTGAAAATACTCAGAACTCTACCCCGAATAATTATCGCTCTATGTTTACGATGGTTGCTTACGCGAACGTCCCGCATAGATCATTTCTTCATTACACGTGCGCCGTATCGGTCCCGCGGTTCAAATATCAAAACGCGTTCAATCCTGACCAAGTATAAACACACTGCATGGCGCGGTGCAATGTCGTGTTTACCCCATGGGCTATCGCGACGATTCACTTACAGCCTCCTCGATCGTGAAAATACTCGGAACTCTTCCCCGAATAATTATCGCTCTATGTTTATGATGGTTGCTTACGCGAACGTCCCGCATAGACCATTTCTTCATTACACGTGCGCCGTATCGGTCCCACGGTTCAAATATCAAAACGCGTTCAATCCTGACCAAGTATAAACACACTGCATGGCGCGGTGCAATGTCGTGTTTACCCCATGGGCTACCGCGACGATTCACTTACAGCCTCCTCGATCGTGAAAATACTCGGAACTCTTCCCCGAATAATTATCGTTATATGTATACATCATTGCACGTGCGCTGTATCGGTCCCACGGTTAAAATATAAACACACGGCATGGTGCGGTTCGCTCTATGATTTCTCAGAAATTATGTACCACCCACTTTCTCAGAAATCATCATGGAATGCAATGTCGTGTTTACGTCAGGGACTACCACGACGATTGATTTACAATAATTATCGCTCTATGCTTATATCATTGCACGTGCGCTGTATCGATCACACGATTCAAATATAAGGATATGGCATGAAGCGCGTGCACGTAGGCACCAAAAACGCGTTCAATCCTGCTCAGATATAAACACACGGCAGAGCGCGGTGCAATATCGTGTTTATTCCATGGGCTATCGCGATGATTGATTTACAATAATTATCGCTCTGTTTACATCATTGCACGTGTGCTGTATCGGTCCCACGATTCACATATTTCCTTATTTTTTCTCAGAAAATATCTTTTCTCCTGGTCCACCCTCTTTCTCAGAAATTATTATTATTATTATTATTATTATTATTAACGGGTATAACCCTGTAAATACACTGATAGAAGCATAAGAAGAAATAAGAAAACTTATTACTAGGTAACAATTCGTTGCACTTAACATTGACTACGCCTAAAGTATATACATATATACAAAGTTTATAGAACAATGTCACCCCTGACCGCCTTCAAGACACCTAAACACTGATGTTCTGAAGGATGCCAGGGATCCAGAGAAAAGGTCGAGAGAGTGAGAGTCGCCATTAAATTTGTCGTAACAATTACAACTTCGAGTGACTACATCCAGATGACCGATATTGGTCCTGTACTGTCTTGCGTAGAATAGAGGGCTCTTACGAAGAGCTCTGCCCGCGACATAAAAATTTACGCTTCCTAACAGGCTCGGGCATTTAATATGGCCATTAATTAATTTAAACAAAAATACAAGATCGCTAGTAGTCCTGCGACGTTCCAGTGTCGCAATATCCAATTGAGTTGCAATATCTGTATAGTCGTGCGATAAAAAACATATAGGTTTTCCCAACTGGTAAGACGCGAATCGCAAAAAAGTATGCTGAACTTTTTCGATCATATACTTCCGATTCACAGTGTTCGGGGACCATATCTGCGACGCGTACTCTAGCTGAGCTCTAACTAAAGAAAAGTACAGGGTTTTCAACGTCAACGGATTCCTAAAGTGTATCGCAAAATGCTTCAGAAACCCAAGAGTTTTTCTTGCAGAATTACAAATATGGCTAATGTGTTCATTAAAATCGAAGTGGCTATTGAAATGAACCCCGAGATCACATATGGAGTCGACGGCTGGAAGAACAGAACCCATAAGTGAATATGGAAAGAATATAACTCTATCTCGACGAGAGAATTTCATTACGAAACACTTTCATATGTTGAGAATCATTAAGTTGTCCGTGCACCAAGATTCCAAATGTTCAAGCGCAGATTGAAGCTTACGCGCGTCATCGAGTGACGAAATACGGATGTATAACTTAAGGTCATCAGCATATAATAGGGACTCGCAATCCTGCAGTTCATTAACGACATCGTTTACAAATACATTAAAAAGAAGAGGCCCAAGATGTGAGCCTTGTGGAACGCCCGAAGTTACATGCAATGGGTTTGACACCCGACTTAAAATACGTACGCTTTGTGTTCGCCCACTTAGGTAGCTTGCAATCCAGTTTGTGAGACGATTCGTAAGACCAAAGCTTTTTAGTTTATAGATTATCGTAGAATGGTCAACCTTATCAAACGCTTTAGAAAAGTCTGTATATATCACATCTACTTGCGAGTTATCATCGAGTGCATTAGAGATGAAGCTATTAAGAACCGCCAGGTTGGTGGTTGTCGATCTTCCACCCACAAAACCGTGCTGATTATCGTTAATAAAGTTGCCATAAAAAGGAGTTAGCCTTTCGACGATGATTTGTTCGAAAATCTTAGGTAAGACGTTCAATATAGATACAGGTCTATAGTTTTTCACATTGGATCGATCTCCATTCTTGAAAATGGGAGTGATGACGCTACTCTTCCATCGTGTAGGGAACAATCCAAGGGACAAAGACAAGTTGAAAATGATAAACAGTGGACGAGAAAGGGAGAAATTGCAGTATTTAAGAAATAAGGGAGGAATACCGTCATCACCCGGCCCCTTCGCTGTATCGAGGGAATTCAATTTCGTAAATATATCACTGATAAAAACCGTGATATCCGGAACAGATAAAACACTAGAGTTGGAATCTAACTTTGGAGATGAACAGATATTGACGCCGGTTGTGTAAACTGATTGAAAGTGAGAAGCAAACAGGTTAGCAATATCTTCTGCGGAATGCGCGATAGAAGTATCAAGCGACATGACCTTGGGAAGACCATGCGATTTGCGTTTCGAGTTAACAAAACTCCAGAAGGCTTTAACATTACTCGTGATTTGTAATTCAACGTTAGATACGTAATCACGGTAGCAGGAATTAGCAATGCGCTTACATTTCCCCCTCAGATTCGAAAATCCAAGATAATCCTCAAAACGGTTAGATCGCTTGTATTTAGCATGCGCCGCTTTCTTAGCAAAAATAAGTCGCTTCAGGCCTGGAGAAAACCATCTAGGATACTTACTATGTCTTATTAGCCTTTTCGGAATGAACTTTTCTATTACCGAATACATATGAAAATACAGAAAATCAACTGCATCGTCCAAGGATAAATTCGCAAGCTCAGTTTCCCAGTCAATCAGATTTAGATATTGGTTGATTGCCAAGTAATCCCCAAATTTAAAATCATAATAATAAGTAGTATCGGACGATAAAGATTCAGTTTCAGAAAGATTTACAGTCGCGACCAATGCCGGATGATAGCTATCGAGCGGGATCAATGGCTCAGAAGACACACTGATGCAGATGTCATTGTTATTGGAAAAAACTAAGTCTAGCATTCTACCCTTAGAGTTAGTAACCGAATTGCACTGAACTAGATTCACTTCATTGTAGCTGCGAAGTAAGGATTCCATGGCTAGCTGCTCCTCAGAAGATGAGCCTGGACGTGCCCAAGCTGATAGGTGTGATGCGTTGTTGACCCATGTGATGTGAGGGAGGTTGTAATCGCCCAGTCAATAAACCCGACATTCCCGATGTTTGAGATATGCCGAAATCATCGTCGAAGACGCGATTTAAATTTCCACGAATCGGTCGCGGTCGCGCCTGCGCACCGATCCGCGCACGCGTACGGAGATTGCGCGGCGGCGACGCGTACCCAATGTACCTTAAACATCCAAGAGATGGCGCCAATACGAAATGCGCGCGACGCCATTTTAAAATTTTGAAAGTCCACCCCCTCCCCTGTAACGTCATCCCCCCTCACCAACGAACTTGGTCTACGCCATTTTGGAATCCCCCTCCCCTGTGACGTCATCCCCCTCACCAACGAACTCGGTACCCCCCTCCCCACCTCACCCCCTCGCCCATCTCGCCGTAGAGCGCCGTACCTACTATATATACGATAGCCTACCTACTATAGTATTTATTCATCTTTTTAATACAATAACAAATACAGAAAAATTACTTTTTAAAATATGGATCGTTTTTACGGTTTTACCCCATGGCCTGGGTAAAACCGGGTACCATACTAAAAACTGGCCCTAGCACCTATAACAACGAAATTCGTCCAATTCTTCAGTCCCCCAACCAGTGCAGCCTTCGTGAGCCCACTTACAACACTACACCCAACCTTTATTCAATTTGGATGAACTATAGGATTCTTGGACATAAATGCATATGTCTTCACCGTCTTCATCACCACTGTTATCATTATCCTTCCGTGTTTTGTTTAATTTTGTGATTTCCTTTCTCTTTAGTTGTAGTCCTTTATTAAGTTTTAGTTTAATGTTGATAACTTCCTCTTTTTCGTTTCATTGTTATACACATTTAGTCCAAACCCGGGTACCCGGTTTTGCCCCAGCATACAATTTTGTAAATATTACGAATTATCAACAATACCACGGCGAAGTACAAACAAACTGTCTTAGTTATTTATACTTTAATATGCAACAATTAACATAATTCACACAAAAAAGTACTTACCTGAACACTGTCAAAAGTGTTGAAGTTTCTTAACTATCGAAATGTATATCCCGACAATATGTAGCTGCAACGACGCAGGAAAATTTAAGGTCGCTTTAAATATAATAGCATGTCCCGGTTTTACCCAGGTACCCGGTTTAGTCCTAATTTTCCCTACAGCTTCGTCCGAAAATTATTTTGTTGATTCTACATATTACAATATAAATTCATCTGAAGTCACTATAATGGAACCATTAATAATAAATATGAAAGGGCAGACTGAAAATGTATTTCCTTTGTTGGAAGTACGAGCAAAGAAATCATGGCCGTGCAGTTCTTTATGTAAAATTAATGATACGTTTCTAATTGACCGACATCACAAATGTCTAGCTTCTAGACACTAGAAGCTCTAAATATATGTACTTTGAAGAACTTACCCAAACTTATGCAAAACATTTACAAGTTTACTGTGAAAACTTCAAATAATAATAAATTACAACATACGCATGGCAGTTATATTGATTTAAATCTTTGTAAAACGATGTCTGTTCCAATGCAGTTATTGTCGCCTCATTTCCCCAAAGTGAGAACTATAAGACGTTTTATATATCAACTTATATATTTTAACATATATATTTTTCTTTGTATAAATAGCCATTGTTATAATTGGCGCAATTTGTGTATATCATTAGTTTTGTAAAGCTATTAATTTACGACAATGTTTTTAAATGAGATTCTTTTCCATGGGTTAATAAATTTACGACATCGTCTTCGCGCGCGTATACTTGGCGCGCATTTTTGTACTTTTTTTTAAAAAGTAATTTTGTGGAGATTAAGGGTCTGTTCCAATTCCCGCATTTAGCGCATGAAATTGGTGGAATCGTATAGGTGGCATCGAACGATTCCCTAGAATTTCTCTCCCAGGAATTGCAGGAATTCGGTAGCAGTTCCTGCGCGCCTCATGCAGCGCCAAGTATTTTGAATAAAATATTTATTCGTTTTATTTATTTGCAAAAAATATATCTGCTTAATATTATTTAATATATTTTTTCTTTGCATAAATAGCCATTGTGAGAAGGGGAACAATTTTTGTATATCATTAGTTTTGTAAAGTTAAATATAGCACATTAATAAATTTACGTCAGTTTTTTTGTTCGTCTGCGCACGCGCGTATACTTGTCGCACTTTTTTGTACCTTTTTTCTAAAAAGGTAATTTTGTTGGGATACAACTATACCGTGGGATGTCTAGTGAATATTTTCTCAAAACCGTAAATGCATTATGATATTTTACAACAGTATCATCATCATTTAATATTATTTCAGTTTGCTGATGCTTATAGGTACATGTCTGCTTTTTCTTGTACTAAAGTCACAATTTCATTTATCTATAGGAGACTCGCGCGTGACAGTCACAGTATTAGTGTAACCCTGATCGGGACAGAATATACCTGGTTCAATCCTACGGTGAGTCTTAACTTTTTAACCGGCCAAGAATCCTACTACCCTCGGTTTCCAACCAAGTATACCCGTCCTGGCATCCTCATTCGATTCATCGAAGCCCGTTGGACGACAACAGCGAAGGATGAGCAAGAAGCATTGCGAGATTCTCAGCGAAAATCTCGAACCCAGGCACCTGCCACAACAACAAATTCGAAACCAGCAAAATGACGATTTGCATAACCGTTTACTTCAAATCAAACTGTGAATACCATACTTCAATTTTTTCAAAATCCGTAATTTCGACCGTAAAATGTGATATCCTTGGTGTAGAATCACCCATGTGACTGATATACATATTTCCATTTTAGTAATACGACACATTAAAAACTCTGTGATAGTTTGTTGTATACGTATATTTCGTTCTAAAAGGCTTCATAAACGATATATTGTCCATTGCCCTTTCTACTACAATCGAAATAAACATTCGAAAATAAATACGTCATACAAATGATTTTAGTCGAACTGTTCATTTTTTGTATGTAACGATCCGAGCTTCTAATTCAGACGCTTCAGAATTTCATTAAAGTTTCTTAAATGTTGTTTAGCACGACGTGCAACTTTTCCCTCAGGAAGAACTTCTGGTTCATGCTTCAATAATCGGTAGGTCTCAATTAAGCACTTCTGCGACTCCTATTTTAAGAAAAGAAAAAAGACTATTAGTAAGTACTAATGAAATAAGATATTGAAAGAGAACATTCAAATTTTATTATTTAACATTTTTAACAATCGTTTCTTTTCTCTGAAAAGTAAATGACAATGTTAGCCTTGTGTAATCGGAAGAAATCAAAGTTCTTTTGGGGGAAATTTTTGTAGGGAAATTATGCATACAATCTTTTTAAAACTTCAGGTGTGACGTCCCACTATTTTTCGCGCAGTCCAAATTAGACTCTTCCCCATAATCACTCCACAACTCCGCCGAAATCCCTAAAACGCATCTTTTACCCCTTTTCTGCAACCATCAGGCCATCGAGAAGATGTACCTTAGCAGTCCCATCTCGAGATGGTCAAGTACGAAATCCCCTTCCAATCTTCGCCCTACGAGTCATGATCTTCTCCCTCGCATTTAAATATAGACAAATCCCACGTCCCAAAAACCCTCTAAACTCGAGATCACGTCTCACCCCCTCTCTACGATCCACCAAGTCAAAGCCACTTTTACCCCTTTCCAAAAACAAAACACCCAAAATCCATACAATGGGTTGAGTATCCCCTTTTCGGAAGACCCAAATAAGAACCCCTAATATTCTATAGCGACGCACATTTCGCGGATGAGTCATTCCAATTTCATAACGCATATTTTGCATATGAGTCATGGTGCATATCGCGCATACCCCTCATACCTGACATTTCGGATTACCACATAAATACAAGGGGCCCAGCGCTCGTAGGCTCTCTTCTACGGAAACTATCCAGCGGAAGAAAACAGTTATTGTAACAAAACCTTAAACCTATTCAGTGACTACTAATAGTAAATTCAGTGCAAAAAGGATTATTAAACTACGCCAGCTCCTGTAAGCTATTATAAGTAATTATTGTACGACTACATATCATCTCCATCAGCATTATTTCTAACTGCTTGCGCGTTTTATATTTCTAATTATTGCTTATTGATTTATATTATAATTTTTGCTAATGCTTATTGATTTATGTTACTATTTTTGCTAATGCTTATTGAAAAATATTACTATCAATTGCTCATTGATTTTCATTGTTATAGTTGCTAAGGCTTAGTGTTTTTCATACCATTATCCGTTGCTTATGCTCACATATTTCATGCTCATATATATATATTGCTAATGATTATCGTTTATATAAATGTTCATGTGCTAATGCTTAATGTCGAATACATTATTAGGTATATTAACCTACAGTGCATGGCATATTCTCGTGCTTTAAACTGAATAAACGCTCTTATTTTAAATAACGCTCCGAATTATTGTATTGCTCCTTCGGTTACGGAAATTCCAAATCATAACAAGCTACTGCAACGCCTGATCTCGTTTCGCGAACACGGATTTCTTATCAACGGACATACAGTGTCTATATTACGCCACGACCTGCTATCAAGAACCCTGAGATTAGTGAATCTCAATAACGGTTGATCCGATTAGATTTTGAATGGTCTTACTGGATTGCTGGGATTTGATTTACATAAGAAAAGTGTCTTCGTTTTGGTCTTACGTGCCTTATGAGCTGAGATATTTCAATGCAAAGATCTAATTTGGCGAATTTTATGTTCTAAAGAATTAAGAATCGTCATCGTCAAGTGTTGGCAAGAGGGGAACATGAAAGGGAAAGGAAATGTCTCCAATATGCACGTCGTTCATTGGATGAAGGTTTCGGCACTTTCGGCCAATCGCGTAACAAATTGTTGTCACGTGACAGCCCGATAAAGAGTACATATATCGAGGTAAACGTAACCTAACTAGTGTTAACACGTTGAGCGCGGCGTCGGTCCCCAGGGACCGGCGGTGAACTTTCCGTGTGACCGGCGTCGGTCCCTAGGGACCGGCGGTGAACTTTCCGTGTGGCCGGCGTCGGTCCCTGGGACCGACAGTATTAAAGTTAAAAAATAAATGTAGTCTCGCTGCCGGCGGAGCGGAAAGGACAGCAATATCGGCGCCGCGCTCAACGTGTTAAACAATCATAACCTGACAAGTGTGAAGTCAGGAAACTTTTTCAAATGTCACGAGTTTTTACACCATATATGACACTGAATTATTGTCTCAATTAACAAGGTAAGTCGCCAAAATTTTTCAATAGACTAATGTAAAGCTTGTAGAAACGGAGGGGACGCACAAACTTGGAAGCTGTCCGGAGAAGGTTCGACAGAATAGCATCTTCTTTCGCACAAGTTTGTACAGAATAATATATTGGTTTTATACCAGCAAACTATTTTTACATTAGAGTTTTTATGTAAAGCTTATAGAAATGATGGGGACACACGGGCTTGGATAGAAATAAAGGGGACGCACAGGCATGGATAAAAATGAAGGGGACGCACAGGCTTGGATAGAAATGAAGGGAACGCACAAGCCTGGATAGACGTGAAGGGGATGCACAGGCTTGGAGGTTGTCCGGAGAAGGTTAGATAGACAGAAAAGCATCTTGTTTCGCACAAGTTTCTGTGAAGGGTATAGCCGGTTAAGATGGTCAAATGTGCCCTTGGACCGAATTCGACTCGCGATGACTCATTCGAAAGCTTATAAAAAAAGAAACATTTGTGGCAAGTTTCAACTTTGTATCTCGACCCGGAGGGTAGTAAAGGGCAAAAATAGAACATCAGGTTTTTGCCGAATTTCTCCTATAATAGGGGATGAAAAATTTAAAAAAAAATCAGTGACATTTCTGTTATCGGGGCACGTATTAGAGAATTGTTTCAGATTTTTAAATTGAAAACCAAGCTGTGAAGAATAAAAAACGCCAAAAAATGCTGAAAAATGCCGGTTGTGTATCGAAGCAGTCTTAGTACTATAATTATATTTTTACTCTAAGTACGTATCATTGTTACTATTGTCCTAAATTTTTTCAGATTTTTCAATTTTGTGCGCCGCAGTTAAAAAAATTAAAAACCGATTTTTTTCGCCGTTTTTTCCGTGTCAGAGTAACTTATACGTCGAATTGCTTCATGAAATAAGTGTTTTATGCGATATTCAATGTTTATACGTACAGCAAAACATCATAAGAATTAAAGAAACTGAAAGAACCGAATCAGTTGAAACTATGTTATGCGACTTACATTGCAAAGTATCTACCGTATTTTCCAATGGCGTCGGTGGCGCAGCGGTAAAGTGTCGAGCTCTACTACGAGTCCATTAACTCGCCTCGATATCTTAATGATAACACCAGATTAAGACAAATAATTGACTCCGAAGCAGAAAATTTAAAACTAAGATTCAGTAACAACAGAGAACAAAATACCTCAATAGTTCAGTTTGATACCAATAACCCAGCCTATGATCAAGAACTGGAAGGAGATTTGTTGCATCCTTTCTGCAATCCGAATTCGGTGAGCTTTAAGTTGAAACATCTGCCAAACAAGACATTGTCCGCCCTCGATGGGATCCCGCCGATTGTTTTAAAGCACTTACCTTCCAAATTAATATTTGATTTAACAGTTCTCTTTAACAATGCTATTAACAAGAGCTATTTCCCCAAATTTTGGAAAGAAGCAAAAGTACTATATTCAAAACGTACTATACTCAAAAAGGGGAAAAACCCCAATATACCGGCAAGCTATCGACCCATTAACCTCACTCCTAGCCTTAGTAAAGTGTTCGAGACGATTTTGAACGACTCACTGGTCGAACACTGTAGAATAAACGAAGTGGTTCCCGATAGCCAATTTGAATTTAAGTATCAGCATGCCACCACACATGCTATCTATAAAATGTTGTCGGACGTTAACAGCCTGGTCGCTAATAGTCGGCTTGTGGGAAACCGCACTCTTGGATATTAAGAAGGCTTTCGACTTAGTTTGGTTGAATGGATTGATAGTCAGACTGAATAAGAAAAAATTCCCGTTTTGACTCATACAGATTGTATGGGATATGGTTAGTGGGAAGAGTTTTGTCACGTGGGATGGCACAGGAATTTCCCCGATCAGGTTTAGGATTGAGGAGGGTCTGCAGCAGGGGACGGTAAACTCGCCATTATTTTTCGAATTGACAATTTAATATTTAAAATTACAAGGGAATATTTTGCAAAATTTCGGAATATTAATAATAAACTTTTAAGACCCATTTCACTGAGAAATGATGCTGCTGCCAGTAGAGAATTTGCTTCCGGATACGTGTCGCCACAAGCGTTTTTAACATGTGATGGACAGGGGCTTGTTCAGGATGAACTTAACATCCCCTGGATCTATCACTGGAGACGAAACAAGGCCGACAAGCACATTGCGCTCACCCTGGATGACTCGTTATTTGAGACTGATAAGTTTAAGTACTCGATAAGGATACCTGATAGAGATTTATACGATTTTTATAGACTTAAGTTTACGAAATACTGGTGGCTCAATGACACCTGTCCTCATATACCAGAGCCGATTGTGCGGCAGCAGTTAGTATTGAGGCCAAATTAGAAATTGGCGCTCAGCAATACTAGATCTCAGTAGGATCACTTTTGTATATAGCTGTACATATTTGTAGTTATAAGAAATAGATATCCAAGACTTTCCTTCTTTCCTCTTTCTCATCTCTCTTTTCGTGCTTCCGACTTAACTAGTTTTCCGATTGAAACAGTGGTTTTTTCATGGACATTTTTCCCACTAACATTGATGGCTCTCTATAGCTGGCGAGTGTGGTCACAACTGTGATGCTATTCAACATTTGAATATATGACATACTAAGGAACCAAGAATGTAAGACTGTGAGTTGCAGATGCACTGCACAAACAGTATTATTACTAATTTTAACGATGCGATAGAGTGGTAGTTTTTATATGTTTTTGATTGCCAAAGATGTAATGATTATAGTCCTTTCAATAAACACTTTCTAAAAAAAAAAATAAAGTGTCGAGCTCCTATACCGCTGCGAATTTTTTAAACGTACGTTCGAGCCTCGAACTTCCAAGTCCCCTTAGGCTAATTTTTTTTCGTTAATTATATATATTTCCTAACATTACGACACAATGATCAATATTTATTTTCAAATGTTTTAAGAATTTTTGAAAAACATATTAGCCTGAAATATACGTAAATATGAGTTTGGACTGCTTGTTATACCGCCATTTCTCTTGTCAAGTATTTTGTCAATTACGGCATTGTTTAACAATTCCTACATTATATTAATATGTGAAATTGGTTTTCAAATCTCTTACCTTTAACAATTATGAATGGATAGCATAAATTCTTTTTCAAAAGAATTTATGACGAACCTACAAAAATCAGACACCTGTCGCTCGCGTTCTAATTCGAGAATTGCAGCTATCATACTGTTTGAATTGCCAGTACGCAATTTGACTAAGAAAACAACAATAGCTTAAGTGACATCTCGCTGCTCAGAATTTCTCAAAGAAGTCATCATTCCCCGAAGTTTTATTAAGTTTTCCCACGTTGAACCTGTAAATACTTTCAACCGCTCCTCCGAAAGTGTAAAATCACCTATTGTATCTTTAATATTTGAAATGTTATTAACGGAAAGGTATTCAAAATAATTTCGTAATTCTTTGGTATCGATTATACTGGTATTTGAAGGTGTTCTTAAGTTCAGAACATCTTCTTGAAACAAACGGTTGTTTAACAAATGACCAGGACAGCACCGATTTCCTTTAGGAACATATAATAGTAATATGTCAAGGGGGATTCTAGATCAGTTCCTCTGAGGGGCGCGCGGGGGCAGGGGGAAATGAGGGCGAGCGGGGGAGTGCGGCGGAGGGAACTTTGCGCGCGGGGGGGGGGGCGGGGCACGAGCCGCGGAGTGGGACAAGCCGTGATGATGGAGGGGACCACTGTAGGCCGAGCCGCCGCGGAGACCTCTCCAGACCGGACCCACCGTTGGAAATTTCCGCGGAGGGAGAGAATGACCTCTGAAAAAATTTTTGGAGGTGGGATCTTGTCTGAAAAATATTTTTTCTGACTCGATCCGCTCCCAGAAATTTATTCCCCCAAATAAAAATCAAATATGTATGTCACGTCCCGGATGGAGGTCTGGGGGGACAATAACACTGTTTCGGGGGGATCGTTCAGACGTGAATCTTTAATCCATCACACTGAGGGTTTTTGGGAGGTCAGGCGCGAATTTTCCATCCAACACACTGGGGATTGAAAGGGGGTCAGGCGCGAATCTTACATCCACCACACTGAGGATTGAAGGGAGGTCAGGCGCGAATCTTACATCCAGCACACTGAGGATTGAAAGGGGGTCAGGCACGAATCTTTCATCCAGCACACTGAGGATTGAAGGGAGGTCAGGCGCGAATCTTTAATCCATCACACTGAGGGTTTTTGGGAGGTCAGGCGCGAATCTTTAATCCATCACACTGAGGGTTTTTGGGAGGTCAGGCGCGAATCTTACATCCAGCACACTGAGGATTGAAAGGGGGTCAGGCGCGAATCTTTAATCCATTCTTTTAAACCTATATTATTGGAGATCCCTATTCTTTTCTTTCTTTGTTTATTTATATATTCCCATATTTGATTTTCTCCCCTTAATTGCATAATCTCATTTTCTATATTTTCTTGTAATTCCCTTCTCCTTTCTTCACACACTTTTATGTACTCCCTTCTTTTCTTCTAATAGTCTTCTTTGTCGCCTTTGCCCTATTCTTTTGTTTATAATCTTTTCATATTTACATTCTATACTATTTTATATTTATATTTATATTTATATTTATATTTGTATTTATATTTCTATTTTTCGCTATCGCTATCCCTATCCCTCTCCCTCTCCCTATCCCTATCCCTATCCCTATCCCTATCCCTATCAATATCCCTATCCCGATCCCGATCCCGATCCCGGTCCCGGTCCCGGTCCCTGTCCCTGTCCCTGTCCCTGTCCCTGCCCCTGCCCCTGCCCCTGCCCCTGCCCCTGCCCCTGCCCCTGCCTCTACCTCTATCTCTATTTATATTTATATTTATATTTATATTTAAATTCTTTTTATATGTTCTTATATTCTTATTTATATTCTTTTATATTTTATATTTTATATTTTATATATATATATATATATTTATTTATTTATTTATATTTATATTTATATTTTATATATATTTATATTCTTTTTTATATTTATATACTTTTTTGTAACAATATACATACATCTTAAAGATATTTTATTTCGCAATTTTATTTACCCATCTTCCTCCTCATCCATCTCTCCTCACCTAATTTGTAAGATATTTTTATATATTTTTTAAATATTTTTTTATATTTTTCATATTCTATTTTATATTTTTTATATTCTGTATTATATTTATATACATGTGACGTCCCACTATTTTTCGCGCGGTAATACCACAACTCTCTCTCATAAACCTCAACACAACTCCATCAAAATCACTCAAACTCAACTCTTACCCCTTTTCCCCGATCCCTGACCACCTTGGCGATGTACCTTAGCGGTCCCCATCTCAAGACGGTCAATTACGAAATCCCCTTCCACTCTTCGCCCTACGAGGCATGATCTCCTCCCTCACATTAAATCTAGACAAGTCCCTCGTCCCAAAAACCCCTCTTAAATCGAGACTACGTCTCACCCCCTCTCTATGACCAAAGAGGTCAAAGCCACTACCACCCCTTTCA
This sequence comes from Andrena chrysosceles, assembly GCA_963855975.1. NCBI lineage: Eukaryota > Metazoa > Arthropoda > Insecta > Hymenoptera > Andrenidae > Andrena > Andrena chrysosceles. The sequence goes on along the minus strand of CAWLCU010000348.1, from coordinate 883,474 downwards.
CATCAAACCACTCAAACTCCATCAAATGGGTTGAGTATTCCCTTTGCAAAAGCCCAGAAATCATATTGCTGCGCATATTTCGTACAAACGCCTATAAAAACCCCGGAAGCCTGAAATTCTATTGTCTACGAGTCTAATTATAGACTCACCTTTGGTACCTATAAAAACTCTGGAAGTCTCGATGCATACCGCGCCCACCCTTCATACCGACAAACTGAAAAGAGTATAAATACGAGAACCCGCGAGACAGAGGTCCTCTTCTACGGAAACCTCTTCTACGGAAACCTCTTTCTGCAAAACTACCTCAACGAAAGCTTACTTAAATCTTGACTTTAAATAGAAACAGTGTACAACGAAATATTTTACGGCAATTACTGTAAGATATTATAATTACCATTATTACTACGGCATATCACCATCATCCATATTTTGTACAATTATTCTTGTTGTTTCCATATCATTTTGAATTATTAACGCTTATTGCTTTATATATATTTTGTACTATTAACGCCTATTGCGTTCATACATTTTGTCTTACCATTCTTATTGCTTTCATATTATTTTGTACTATTAACGCCTATTGCGTTCATACATTTTGTCTTATTAACGCATATTGCTTAAATCATTGTAGTATCGGAATGATAGTGCGTTTAGTTTTAAGGGATGAATGTATGGACGTTGAGAAGCACTGGTGATGCAGGCACGCCGGGAAAAACTCAACGGCGTGCACGAGGCCCAGCGACGCGCTAGAGTTTCGAGGGCTTTGCTATGACCATATTTGGTCATGACGACGAGTAGGGAAAGTGTGCGTGGTGGAGGGGATAGCGTCTTTTTGGAGGAAACGCTTTCCGGGGGGACGCGGAAAAAGAACAGAGTGGTTGCGACAAGCAAGTGTGCTGTCTCGCGTCGTGTCGTATAGAGTTGTACTGAGTTGTAGTAATAACTTTAGTTCCTTTTAATTCTAAGATCTTTCTGTATTATATTTTCATTTGTTTACTGTAAATATACTTATTAGTGCAAATTTTAATGTCACATCATTCTACTTTATTATCATATACAGGGTATCCGCGGGAACACTGGACAGCGGGATTTCTCCTAAAGTATTGGACGTAAAAATATGAAAAAAATATGGAATGCATGGTTCGAGGGGGCCAACTTATTAGCCCGAACGAATTTTGTCTAGCAACTTTCACACCTCCTAACCTAACCAATTCAACTTGCATCCCTCCCAAAAGAACCGGCCATCCGAGCGTAGAAGCAAGAGCGAAATAAAAGTAACGATGCGCATCTCGATACCGCAGATGTACCTACCTAAGTAGCATTTCTGACGGAAAAGAATTGTCCAGCCTTTGGGCCTGCCATTTCTGGCGGAGACCTTTAGCAGGTAGGTATCTGTTTCAACGGGCAATGCCACCCGTGACGCCAGCAAGACCGCCCTCGGTCCTTGCTATTCCAGAGGGTTTTCTTGTAGTGAAAATCAGTAAATTTGCAAGCGCAATATCTCAAAAACCAGTGGAAATAAAGTGTATACATTGATGCTTATTGAATTTGTCTTGGAACGCACTATCAACTCAGGTCTTCAAAAAAAGAGTTCCATTTGAAAAACCGAACTTGACCATCATATCTTTTATAATAATAATCGAAAAAAAAATTCGTTCGGGCTAATAAGTTGGCCCCCTCGAACCATGCATTCCATATTTTTTTCATATTTTTACGTCCAATACTTTAGGAGAAATCCCGCTGTCCAGTGTTCCCGCGAATACCCTGTATATGATAATAAAGTAGAATGATGTGACATTAAAATTTGCACTAATAAGTATATTTACAGTAAACAAATGAAAATATAATACAGAAAGATCTTAGAATTAAAAGGAACTAAAGTTATTACTACAACTCAGTACAACTCTATACGACACGACGCGAGACAGCACACTTGCTTGTCGCAACCACTCTGTTCTTTTTCCGCGTCCCCCCGGAAAGCGTTTCCTCCAAAAAGACGCTATCTCCTCCACCACGCACACTTTCCCTACTCGTCGTCATGACCAAATATGGTCATAGCAAAGCCCTCGAAACTCTAGCGCGTCGCTGGGCCTCGTGCACGCCGTTGAGTTTTTCCCGGCGTGCCTGCATCACCAGTGCTTCTCAACGTCCATACATTCATCCCTTAAAACTAAACGCACTATCATTCCGATACTACAATGATTTAAGCAATATGCGTTAATAAGACAAAATGTATGAACGCAATAGGCGTTAATAGTACAAAATAATATGAAAGCAATAAGAATGGTAAGACAAAATGTATGAACGCAATAGGCGTTAATAGTACAAAATATATATAAAGCAATAAGCGTTAATAATTCAAAATGATATGGAAACAACAAGAATAATTGTACAAAATATGGATGATGGTGATATGCCGTAGTAATAATGGTAATTATAATATCTTACAGTAATTGCCGTAAAATATTTCGTTGTACACTGTTTCTATTTAAAGTCAAGATTTAAGTAAGCTTTCGTTGAGGTAGTTTTGCAGAAAGAGGTTTCCGTAGAAGAGGTTTCCGTAGAAGAGGACCTCTGTCTCGCGGGTTCTCGTATTTATACTCTTTTCAGTTTGTCGGTATGAAGGGTGGGCGCGGTATGCATCGAGACTTCCAGAGTTTTTATAGGTACCAAAGGTGAGTCTATAATTAGACTCGTAGACAATAGAATTTCAGGCTTCCGGGGTTTTTATAGGCGTTTGTACGAAATATGCGCAGCAATATGATTTCTGGGCTTTTGCAAAGGGAATACTCAACCCATTTGATGGAGTTTGAGTGGTTTGATGTGAAAGGGGTGGTAGTGGCTTTGACCTCTTTGGTCATAGAGAGGGGGTGAGACGTAGTCTCGATTTAAGAGGGGTTTTTGGGACGAGGGACTTGTCTAGATTTAATGTGAGGGAGGAGATCATGCCTCGTAGGGCGAAGAGTGGAAGGGGATTTCGTAATTGACCGTCTTGAGATGGGGACCGCTAAGGTACATCGCCAAGGTGGTCAGGGATCGGGGAAAAGGGGTAAGAGTTGAGTTTGAGTGATTTTGATGGAGTTGTGTTGAGGTTTATGAGAGAGAGTTGTGGTATTACCGCGCGAAAAATAGTGGGACGTCACATGTATATTAGGGTGGAGTGAAAAAAACTTTTTTTCGATAATCAAATTCTAATAGTGCGGAAAAGTTGTCTACTTGGCCCAATAAAACGTGTAAAAAAATTCAGCTCGATCGGATAATTTCTTCTGTGTGCACCAAAGGCCTTAACTTTCAAAATTTTAGTACAAAACTTAAGAAAGTTGAACTTTCTTCAGCTGGTGGATTCTACCTATTTTTTTTACCCAGGACTATATTTGCTGCGTAAATGATGCAAAGAAACATTCGTGGCTGGTTTCGGAAAGATAGGAATGGCCTGTCGGCACTGTAAACTATAAAAAAATACAGCTCTTCGCTCACTTTCCTAACGGAAAATACGACCCAGAACCCACCACGTGGAGGTAGCTGTACGACGGGCTCCTTGTTTTTGTGTTGTTTTTTGTATTTTATATTTTTCTTTTTTTAAATAATTTTATTGGTATTTATAATGTTTTTTCATATTTTTATTTGTCGGAATGAGAAACTGCGCTTGTTATAGCTGTTATTGGTGTGCAAACTTTATAACGAGAACTGATTCTTCGTTTCAAATTTTGGCATTGACTGGCGGGATAACAATGTACACCGAATGAAACCATCCCTTGCATCGCTACCGCACACTTGACAGGATGCTTCGGACACGAGTTTCACCATGCGTTCGACTGCAGTGGTGTGGCAGGGATACTTAAGAAATTCCCAGTCTAGAAACAAGCTGTTGCTCGACAATTTTTCTGATAGCTCCTGATTAGTTACTTTGTTCAAAATTGGAGGTGACGTGATTCGGACAGAGGACCAATCGATTATTTTATAATAGTCGTCTGCGGAGAAGTTGATTTCCGGAACTGCACGGGGTAGTACTTGTTCATCACTTTCATCTAATTCTCGGGCTTGCAAAATTTTGCGTAACACATCTAGACGGACTTCACGCCTTTCATCCGTCATCATGGAGATGAGAACATTTTCCGGGAATGCGAAGAAAGCATTACGGGCAATTGTGGCATCAACCACGCGTAAGTACTTTTTTGGTAAGTACCGTGACTGTTGAATGGTATTGAAAAGGTGCTTCGGCCCGTCTTTAATAGAGCTGTTGCATCTTATCGCAAACCACATCGGGACATAAACCTTAAGTATGTACGTGACAATATCTTTCAGCTCTATCGTTGGTTTTTCAGTGGATATGTATAAACGTAGTATTCTATTTGCACAGGTCAGCCAGCGAGCGTGGTTAAGGATACCTGGGTTACGACAGCTGAGGTGAGGCGGGCAACTACCGGATTGAATTGCCTTAGAAATGTCCAGCAAGTACTTCTGGTCCTTACTCAGATCTACAGGTCCCACATCAGGTAAGGAGCATTGAATGGTATTATAGGAAACAACTGGGAAGCTTTCAACGTTTTTAAGTCGAACACCTATAGGCCCAGCAAATGACTTTGGCCCAGATGTGCCTCCATCAATAAACTCGAAGAAACTCCGAAATGGAAGCTCGTTAAAGTGAAGAAGGCATATTATCCAATGAAGCGATCGACCAAGCTTGTTTTCAAGGCACCTAATAACACCACCTCTTGCTCCCGTATTCACAACAGTGCCATCACACCCTACGACTACAAGCTCGTTTAAATCTGTTTCCTTCAAGACCAATTCGTAAATGCTATCGCAAATATCCCGTGCACTCCCTGATTTCGGTACTACGTGTCCTAAGTACCTTGATCCAGGTTCGGATATTATTGAAATGTGCTCCTCTTTTACAGTGCGTCGATAAAGCTTTGCTCCTTGTTTGACCTGAATGAGTGTGTCGTCTCTTCGACCATCAAAGTACAGTCCTCTAGGTGGGGTAGCATGTTGTTGCGCTTGTAATTTCACCTGTTCCCGAATCTTATACTTTTCCCGCCTTATTTTCCTTCGATCTGTAACTAGTTCGGAGGCATCTGGAGATACTAGACCAACATCTTTAAGCACTGAAGTAGCTATCATCGCTGTCGCTCTATTACTGACACCATACCTTTGACTAGTAAGTGCCGTCTCTTTCAAATTCACTCTCATTTGAGAAGGCTTTGATGGTGCTAAGTAAGGGTCGTCAAAATCACTCGATTCGCTTTCTGAAATTTCAGATTCAGATAAACATAGTAAAGGTTGTCGACTAGTGGAAGAGCAAGGTTCATCTTCTGACGTAGGTACCCCCGCATATATATTTTGTATTTTCTTATGACGGTTAGCTCTGTTTATAAGCTTTATTGTTTCAGGAATGTCAACGCCTCCGATGCGACCGACTCGGTCCCCTCGCTGGTCAAGAAGAAAAGATTGTTCCTTCTGAGGAACCTTTCGATCCTTCGGACAAGAACAGGACTGGAAATCACGGCATTTGCAAGCGGCAATGTCAAATAAATAGTTGGCAGTTGCTTTGAAACAATCAATTTTTTTCTGTAAGGCTGAGCTTTTGCCGGCCTTGTAAGTGTACTTTATGACCTTTCTGTATTTTTTATGGTACTCTGTGATTAGTTGTACGACGCGTGTATACGAAACAGAAGGAATAGATGCCTTTCCATAAAGACTGATAACCTTGTTCGCTACCCTCTCAACAATAATTGAAAAGGACGGTTCTCTGTTTCCACCCGAATCAATACCCAAACTACGTCTCTCATGAGCACAGCATCCGAGTACGTCCTCATACGTGGGGAGTTGAGTGAGCCCTAAATCTTTTGGATTGCCAAAAAGGGGACAGACAAAAGTCTGGCGAAGAGAGAATTTTGATTGGGCCATACTTAAGGGCGTGTGAACAACGCTCGGACAGCGCTAAGCTCTGGGGTCTATCGACGCAAGATCAACCTTGTCTGTTGACAAGGCGCGGCAAGTAGTACTGTAATTTCACCGTGCCGCAGAGGCAGGCGCGTGGAAGGATGGTGGGGGGAATGCGTGAAGGTGGGAGTAGTACTCAACCCAGGCAGTCACTGTACTCTACGACCACTCAGACGACTTTTAGAAAGTATAGCGAAGGGCTGTATTTTTTGATAGTTTACAGTGCCGTCAGGCCAATCCTATCGTTCCGAAACCAGCCACGGATGTTTCTTTGCATCATTTACGCAGCAAATATAGTCCTGGGTAAAAAAAATAGGTAGAATCCACCAGCTAAAGAAAGTTCAACTTTCTTAAGTTTTGTACTAAAATTTTGAAAGTTAAGGCCTTTGGTGCACACAGAAGAAATTATCCGATCGAGCTGAATTTTTTTACACGTTTTATTGGGCCAAGTAGACAACTTTTCCGCACTATTAGAATTTGATTATCGAAAAAAAGTTTTTTTCACTCCACCCTAATGTATATAAATATAATACAGAATATAAAAAATATAAAATAGAATATGAAAAATATAAAAAAATATTTAAAAAATATATAAAAATATCTTATAAATTAGGTGAGGAGAGATGGATGAGGAGGAAGACGGGTAAATAAAATTGCGAAATAAAATATCTTTAAGATGTATGTATATTGTTACAAAAAAGTATATAAATATAAAAAAGAATATAAATATATATAAAATATAAATATAAATATAAATAAATAAATAAATATATATATATATAAAATATAAAATATAAAATATAAAATATAAAAGAATATAAATAAGAATATAAGAACATATAAAAAGAATTTAAATGTAAATATAAATATAAATATAAATATAAATATAAATATAAATATAGATATAGATATAGATATAGATATAGATATAGATATAGATATAGATATAGATATAGATATAGATATAGATATAGATATAGATATAGATATAGATATAGATATAGATATAGATATAGATATAGATATAGATATAGATATAGATATAGATATAGATATAGATATAGATATAGATATAGATATAGATATAGATATAAATATAGATATAAATATAAATATAAATATAAATATAAATATAAATATAAATATAAATGTTGAGTACGAAAATGCTTATGCTAAATTGCTAAGCCGTAATCGTTTCTCAAATGCCGTAGATGATGCGGAAGGGTGGTAAAGAAATTACACTCGGTTAACGATAACAATAAAAAAATGGACTGTATATTAAAAGAAGTATTGGTCGAACAATTACAGACCGGCTCAGTCGAGCGCTCGTTTCGATCTAAAACCTTTTGCCCTCCGCGGAACCTTCGCTCGCGACCGGAAAGTCTCTAAGATTCCTCGCAGGGGTGGAGTCTTAATGAAGCTGGGATAACAGAACTTACACTATTGGTGGAGGCGTGTCAAAGTCGAGGATGGTTGAGAAGCGTAAGAAAGGGAAAGTTCCAAATCTCGAAACTGCTCTGGACAATATCTCGAAGCATCATATCTACTTTATGTGTCTAAATACATCGACGCGAGGCCAACCGAGTGGAAACCTTACCCTCTGGAAAACTCAGTTCTGTCTTAGGCTAACACTCGAACCTCGACGATTTATGGCTGGACAACAGCCCTACGCTTGAAGTGACGAAAAACAGACGCGCATCCTCAAACTTAAACACGACAATACGCCGATGTCCCCTTCTGGTCTCGTTGATTTAACGTCTAACGCTTTCTCTTCTCAACATATCGCCCGCCTTGAACGATCACGTTCAAAAATAAGATCGTATTGACAATGACCAATGACAGTAAAAAAAAAATGATATTAACCCACTAACCACAAGTATTGCAAAAATTCGAAAAAAACGCTAACACAATTCTTAATAAGATGTTAGATATATGCGTGAACACCACGCAGTCTTACAAGTAGCACTCAACACACAGTATAATATACAACGCGAATGAATCAAATAGAACAATGAAAAATAAACAGAACATTTATATCTAAATGATTATATACCTTAAAATGACATACAAATGACGTACATAGACAAAATTATGGCGGCAAACGTTGTACCGAAAATACAAAATATAAGCGACGATGATTATGTCTTATAGCAATACAAATAGCCTATTTGGATTAAGTATCCAATTCTGGGCTTTCAATCGGTAATGGCGAGAGTCTTTTTACACTACGCTTATAAGTCCCGTGACTTGTCCGAATCGTGACAACACGCACAATGTTGTCTTCTCCTGGATGGATATCCAAAATTCGTCCAAGCTTCCATTGGAGTGGTGGAGTGTTGTCCTCCCTGATTACTACCAAAGTTCCTTTCTGGAATGATGTGCTGTCCCCGAGATGCCATTTCTTTCGAGTATTTAAAATCTGCAAATACTCTTTGTGCCAGCGTGACCAAAAATGTTGCTTCACCTTTTGAACATGTTGCCAAAAGGACAGCCTGTTCGTTTTTACATCCAGTAAATCACTCTCCGGTAAGCTGTACAGCGAATCGCCGATTAGGAAATGACATGGGGAAAGAGCAGTTAGATCATTGGGATCTGAGGACAATGGAGTCAATGGACGTGAGTTTAATATGGCTTCGATCTCAATAATCAGGGTATTAAATTGTTCATAAGTGAACAGTTCCTCGCCAACAATTCTGTTAAAATGCGATTTAAAAGCCTTTACCGCTGCCTCCCAAAGCCCGCCAAAATGCGGTGAACGGGGAGGCGAGAAGTGCCAATTGATATCCTCATTGCTTAGAAAATGCTGAAACTTCTTCTGATATTCATCGGAAGCTAAAAATGCCTGTAGCTGCATGATTTCATTCTTAACACCAACGAAGTTGGTACCGTTGTCCGTATATATATTTTTCGACCTTCCTCGTCTAGCAAAAAAAAAACGTCTGACTGCAGCTAAACATGCCTCCGTCGTGAGGTCTGTGACCAATTCCAAATGCACGGCCTTCGTCGCAAAACAGACGAATATCGAAACGTAAACTTTGACCCTTGTACGATTACGAACCTTCTTTTCTTTTATGTAGAAAGGGCCGCAATAATCTATTCCCGTATTTTGAAAAGGTCGGGACTGCGTGACTCTATCCTTAGGTAAATCTCCCTTAACGTAATTTGGTACCCTGGGACTATGCCTGCAGCAACGCACACATCGATGAATGATGCGCCTTGTCCCGTTTCTGCCGTCAATCGGCCAGTAACTTTGTCGCACGGCATTCAAAGTTGCCTGAATACCAGCATGCCAATGTCGTAGATGTTCGTGTCGAATTATCAATTCCGTAATAATATGATTACGAGGTAAAAGAATAGGGTATTTTTGTGCGTAATGCAACGGCGCGTGCTTCAATCTACCACCGACCCTAACTAAACCCTGTTCGTCTAGAAACGGCGTCAAGTTCAAAATTTTACTTCCCTTAGGAAGTGAAATTCCCTTCTTCAAGTTACCAATTTCCGCGGAAAAAACCTCTGCCTGCATTTCGCGTAGAACTATTCCGTGGGCTTTACGAATCTCTTCAGGCGTTAGTTCACCCTTGATTTTCGTTTGATGTCTAGCATTGTGATAGAAACGGAAAATATACGCAACGACTCTGTTCAAAAGACTGATTGACGAAAACCTAGTCAGTAAGTCATTTGACCCCTTGTTCAAAGTCAGCGTGACTACATTCCGTTTTTCAGGAACCGTAGTCAGCGTGATAGCACTAACGGGCCAACAACTTTCTTCCTGTGCCAGCCACTGAGGACCCTCTAACCAGATCTTATTATCAAGAAATTGTGACGGTGATTGTCCTCTTGAAATGCAATCCGCTGGATTATCGTGCGTAGCAACATGAAACCACGCTTGCGGGTCAGTCTCATTTTGTAGTTTATTAACCCTATTCGCTACAAAAGTTTTCAACAAATGTGGTGCTGTTTTGATCCACTGTAAAACTACGCTTGAATCCGACCAAAACCTCACCATGTCAAACCCGATGATAGGCAAAGCCTTCATAACTTCTCGAAATAACTTAGACAATAGTCTAGCCGCACAAAGTTCGAGTCGTGGCAACGATATAGATTTCACCGGAGCGACTCGTGACTTCGCACATAAAAGACTCACGCTGTGTTTACACTGACTTGTAGTGCTTCTAATATAATATATGCATGCGCCGTATGCGCTTTCGCTAGCATCGCAAAACCCGTGAAGCTGCAAATGCGTAGCTTGATCAACGACTACTTTTCGCGGAGCATAAAAACTATTTAAACAATGTAGTTCGCTTCTAAAGTCTACCCAAGATTGTTGTAGATTTTCTGGAACAGCTTCGTCCCATCCTACATTAGCTTTCCAAAGTTGTTGCATAAAGATTTTAGCCCTAATTACGACTGGCCCGATCAAACCGAATAGATCGAACAGCTGAGCAACTTGTGACAATATGACTCTTTTGGTGAACTGTTGTGATTCCGGAAAAGGTTTGATCACATAAAATACATCATCTGTAGATGATCTCCAGAAAACTCCTAATGTTTTCCTAACCATCGTATCATCTAAACACAAGGATTTCTGATTGTTATGATCATCCAAGTCTTCCACTAACTGAGATTCATTCGAAGCCCATTGTCTGAGATGGAGTCCTCCCAATTCAGACAGCGCGACCAAATCATCTCTTAACTTGAAGGCTTCCTCGATACTAGGAGCCCCCGTGAGCAAATCGTCGACATAAAAATCCCGTACGAAAACTTGCGACGCGCCTGGAAATTTACTCGACTCATCTACCGCGAGCTGTTTCAAGCATCGAACCGCGAGAAATGGAGCTGCCGAAGTACCGTACGTTACTGTATTTAATTGAAACGTCTTGACGTGTTCGTCTACTGAATCACGCCACAAAATCTTTTGGTAATTAGTGTCTTCGGGATGCACCAGGATCTGTCTGTACATCTTCTCGATGTCCGCCGTTAGAACAACAATATGAAAACGGAATCGTAATAAGATGGACCACAAGCTGTCCTGAATTGTCGGACCGGTCAACAAAGCGTCATTCAGAGAGACCCCGCTGGAGCTCTTAGCCGAGGCGTCGAAAACTACCCTAACCTTCGTGGTGGCGCTCGACTCTTTAACAACCGCGCGATGCGGCAGGTAAAATCCTGATCTAACCTCGTCTTGAATGACCCCACGCATGTGCCCTAACGCTGCGTACTCTCGCAGGAATTCCTTATACTGCTCCCGAAGAGCTGGGTTCTTTTGCAACCTACGCTCTAGAGCGTAAAATCGTTTGAGCGCAGCACTTCGCGACTCACCAATATGATCCTTCCGATCATTGAAAGGCAAGCTAACAATATAGCGACCCGATGAATCGCGCGAAGTGTGATTAACAAAGTGTCTCTCACATTCCAACTCTTCAGATGATAAGAGTGGCTTCGATGCTATCTCTTCACATTCCCAAAATTGTCTTAAACATTTTTCTAAGGACGTAATCAAATGACAGGTTCGGATCGAATTTACGCGCGGAAAACGTCGCTGCCAATCATCAGATCCTGTCACTAACCAGCCTAAATGTGTTCCCTGTAAAATAATGGAACCCCCACATAACTCGATCTGTTCGGAGCGTAAGAGTCTATAAAACAGATTGCTACCTAACAACGCATCAATGACTCCTGGTCTGTGAAATTCCGGATCAGCTAACCGCAGCCTTTTCGGAATTTTAAACGCGCTACGATCAACCTGCGACGCTGGTAAGAAACCAGTGATAGACGGAAGCGTAACAAAAGTGGCTTGCGCTTCAAAGGTACCTACTCTAGACTTGATGACCGCATTAACATAATGTTTCGCACGTGTTTCTACGCGAGACAATCCAGAGAAAGACAGATCTATATCATGTTTGTCCAATTGCAAAGCATTCGCAAAACCTTCAGTCATCACATGAGCCTGAGAACCACTGTCCAACAATACACGGCAAAGATTTTCATTGCCGTCCCGACCCAGGACTTTTATGACCGCTGTCCCAAGTAGGACCTCTCCTTCCACGGTTACGCTTAACGTGGTCTTTATGGCACCCTCCGAAGGTGCAGCGACTGAAGTCGATTCCTTGGCCTCCGGAATTATATTGCGAGGCCCCGACGGAAAATGCAAAAGTGTATTATGCCTGCGATGGCATTTCTTACACTTCCCGAATTTGCAATTATTAGCGAAATGATCCGAACCGAGACAATTAAGGCACAACGCTGCTCTTTTAGTAGCGTCTAACCGTTCCCGAACTGACAGGTCCAAAAATTTCGGACAACTAGCTATCACGTGATCCTCCTTGCAGATACTGCACGTTGTCGAACTGTTAGTTGCCACATAAACTTGACCACGGTTCGGTACCTTTGATTTGATATTTTTATTCTGACCCTGTTTCGCAGCCTGCGGATAATCCTTTTCGCAATCTTCACCCCGCGATCGCTTATTGAGAAAAGCCATTAATTTTTTGAAATCAGGTATCTCCTGGTCCTCTAAAGTACGCTCCCAAGATATACGCGTCCTTTTGTCTAATTTTTTAGCAATCATATACACTAAAATAGTGTCCCAATGTTGCACTGGTTGCTCCAACGATTTGAAAGCGCCCACGTGCATCTGAGCCTGTTCTGCAAGTAATCGCAAATTCGCAGGGGAATCATGCGTAATCTCCGGTAATTCAAACAACTTCTTACAATGCGCGTTTATGATCTGACGCTGTTTGTTACATCGCTGCTGCAGTAAATCCCAGGCCACCAAATAATTTTGCTCAGTAGCGTTAAGTGGAGCAGTAATTGACGCGACATCGCCACGCAATGCGTTCCTCAACAAATGAAATTTTTGAACTGCTGGCAATTCACTGTCATGAACTACTGACCTAAAAGTATCGCGAAATGTGTGCCACTCGAGAGGGTTGCCATCAAAGGGTTTTATCTCAATTTTCGGTAAGAGAGAACTGGTCTCCTTTACCAACACCGTGCTCGGTGAATCCACATTTCGCGTCACAGAAACAACTCTTTCTACATTTTTCAACGCCCTAATACGCGAGCTGATTAAATCGGAAGTCTGATAATATTGAATCTCAAACTGTTCACGTTCATTGGTATAATCAGATTCTAAATCCTCCGATTCAATCTCGAGTTGCACTTCCGAAAAACTTCGATATGCTTCCTCTAATTTAGCGGCGCGTGTTTCCAACGCGTCAATAGAAAGATCCGCGGTGTCGATCACCGCGTTGAATATTCGAGTCACTGAACCTTTAATGGTCCCACGATACTTCTGCTTTTTCAACTCGGCAGACTCAGTTTCAGGCATGATTATTGAAATCGAAACGTAAGAAGGGAAACAAAACTAAAGGACAACGATTCGCTGAACTCACCCAAAGAGTGACCCAAGATGCAAGCAAGACAGCTGTCGGTGTGGTCCAGACGATCTCTGATGCAAATCCAAATTCGTTGTCCAGGAAGCAGGCGATGCCAATGTTCCGTCGGAAGCTGTCCGCACGGCCGCGTTGTAGTCCCGCGAAGCCCTTCCGCGCCTGGCTCCTTGGAGGTCAATCCACTATGATCCGCAATAGGCCGCCCTCTAAGAACCGGAAACAGATGTCCGATGCAGGCGATGCGATCTGGAGTGTACCCTCCAATGTATCCAGAAGATGGAATCCGACAAAGTAGGATCCGTCGATGGAACAATCCGGAACGTGATCCGGTCCAAAATGTTCGAAAATGCAGTTCAAAGTGTAAATTCGAACTGCTGTCAGCACTGTGTAATCCACCACTTGTCACAATGTTCAATCTATCCGGCTCGAAGGACCAAATGTTGAGTACGAAAATGCTTATGCTAAATTGCTAAGCCGTAATCGTTTCTCAAATGCCGTAGATGATGCGGAAGGGTGGTAAAGAAATTACACTCGGTTAACGATAACAATAAAAAAATGGACTGTATATTAAAAGAAGTATTGGTCGAACAATTACAGACCGGCTCAGTCGAGCGCTCGTTTCGATCTAAAACCTTTTGCCCTCCGCGGAATCTTCGCTCGCGACCGGAAAGTCTCTAAGATTCCTCGCAGGGGTGGAGTCTTAATGAAGCAGGGATAACAGAACTTACACTATTGGTGGAGGCGTGTCAAAGTCGAGGATGGTTGAGAAGCGTAAGAAAGGGAAAGTTCCAAATCTCGAAACTGCTCTGGACAATATCTCGAAGCATCATATCTACTTTATGTGTCTAAATACATCGACGCGAGGCCAACCGAGTGCAAACCTTACCCTCTGGAAAACTCAGTTCCGTCTTAGGCCAACACTCGAACCTCGACGATTTATGGCTGGACAACAGCCCTACGCTTGAAGTGACGAAAAACAGACGCGCATCCTCAAACTTAAACACGACAATACGCCGATGTCCCCTTCTGGTCTCGTTGATTTAACGTCTAACGCTTTCTCTTCTCAACAATACATATAAATATAAATATAAATATAAATATAAATATAAATATAAATGTAAATGTAAATGTAAATGTAAATGTAAATGTAAATGTAAATGTAAATGTAAATGTAAATGTAAATGTAAATGTAAATGTAAATGTAAATGTAAATGTAAATGTAAATGTAAATGTAAATGTAAATGTAAATGTAAATGTAAATGTAAATGTAAATGTAAATGTAAATGTAAATGTAAATGTAAATGTAAATGTAAATGTAAATGTAAATGTAAATGTAAATGTAAATGTAAATGTAAATGTAAATGTAAATGTAAATGTAAATGTAAATGTAAATGTAAATGTAAATGTAAATGTAAATATAAATATAAATATAAACAAAATATAAATATAAATATAAATATAAATATAAATATAAATATAAATATAAATATAAATATAAATATAAATATAAATATAAATATAAATATAAATATAAATATAAATATAAATATAAATATAAATATAAACAGATTATAAAGATAAAAAGATTATAATCAAAAGAATAGGGCAAAGGAGACAAAGAAGACTATCAGAAGAAATGAAGGGAGTACATAAAAGTGTGTGAAGGAAGGAGAAGGGAATTACAAGAAAACATAGAAAATGAGATTATGCAATTAAGGGGAGAAAATCAAATATGGGAATACATAAATAAACAAAGAAAGAAAAGAATAGGGATCTCCAATAAAATAGGTTTAAAAGAATGGAAGGATCATTTTAAAACATTGCTAGAAGGCGTCGACTGTTAAAAAGAAGTAGGAGAGTTGGAAGAAATAGACAACACGGAAGGAGAAGAGGAAGAGGAAATAACAGAAGCAGAAGTAAAAGAACAAATCAGGAAACTAAAAAATAAGAAAGCAGCAGGGGAAGACAAAATAGAAAATGAAGCCTGGATTTACGGTAACGTGAAAATAGTAAAAAGGATCACAGAAATTTTCAATAAAGTGTGGAAGGGAGAAGGATTCCCGGAGAGGTGGAAAGAAGGGGTGATTTCACCAATATTCGAAAAGGGAGGTAGAGAAAAGGTAAACAACTACGGGGGGATAACGATCCTAATCACAGCGTACAAAATATATGCTATGGTCCTTGAGAAAAGATTAAAAGAGGAATTGGAAAAGAACCACATAATACCAGAAACGCAAGCAGGATTCAGATGCGGTAGGTCGACAACAGATAACATTTTTATTCTGAACTATGTAGCTAACAGAGAAATACAGAAAAAAGGGGGGAAGCTGTATACGTTTTTCGCGGACTTAAGCGCTGACAACGTGGATAGAGTAAAACTTCAGAACATAATGAAGAGAACGGAAATAAGTAAACGCTTGAGAATGAGAATCGCAGAAATTTACAAAGAAACAAGAAATACAATAAAAGTAAACGGAGAAATGTCATCGAAATTCTGGACAACAAAAGGGGTAAGACAGGGATGCCCACTGAGTCCAACGTTATTTACAATATATGTAGCGGACTTGGAGGAAACCATGAGGAAAAACCAAGCAGGAGGAGTTAGAGTAAGAAAAGAAAAAATCTGGACTCTAGCATATGCGGACGATATAGCGTTACTAGCAAATGAACCAAAGGATCTTAAGGACATGATACGAAGATTCGGAAAATACCTTGAAAGGAAAAGGTTACAACTGAACGCAGAGAAATCTAAGGTGCTGATTTTCCATAAAGGAAGAGGAAAGAAGAAGAGAGAAGAATGGGGCTGGCAGGGGCACAGTCTGGAAGAAGTAAAGGAGTTCAAATACTTAGGGTATAATTTTCAGAAAAACGGGGCAGGGAGATGCATATAAGTGAAGTCATAAAGAAAGCTAGAATAGCAATGGCGCAGATGTGGGGAATAGGACAAAGAATGTTCAAGAACAATTTTGAGAGAAGAATGAGAATATTCAGTAGCATAGTGAAAAGTATCTTGCTGTACGCGTCAGAAATTTGGGGATGGATGGAGGCAGAAAAGGTAGAGAAGATACAGGAGAAATACATAAGGTGGACTTTAGGTCTGGACTTCAATACACCAGCATATCTAATTTTGGAGGAAACAAAAACGGACAAACTAAGGATAGAAGCGGGGAAAAGAGCAATAAAATATGAGGAGAAAGTGAAACGTCTGAACAAGAATAAAATAGTGCAAGAATGCTAGAGGGAAATAGACGCGAAGCAAGCAGAGAAAATGTCGAAGTCAGAGGAAATGAGAGATGCATACTACAGGCAGCAAAATGATGGATATCCAAGAAATGGAAATAGAAAGAAGGCGAGGAAGAGAGTTCGCTGCGGAACTAGCGCAAAGGGACAAGGCGGAGCAGGTTCAATGGCAATACGACAGAATAGAAGGAGGCAGATACAACACACATTACAAAGAAATCAGGGATGACCAGAGAGTAAATTACCTAAACGGAAACTACAGAGGCAGAGACCAAAGCATGATTGCTAGGTTCAGATGTGGAAACGAAGAGCGGGGAAGCAAGTACTGGAAGGAGGAAAAAGACACAGTATGCAGACTATGCAATGGGGCTAGAGAGACGCTGGGTCACATGCTACAAGACTGTAAGGAGCTGAAAAGAGAGAATTCAACAATCAGAACGATTCTCAAGGGAGAAGAAGAAGGAGCGGAGTGGATGCGAATGGTTCTGGAAAAAAGGAGAAGAAAAGAAGAACAAGATGAAGGAAGAAATCGAATCGAAAGCGCATTCTTGAGTTAAGAGTCCCAGAAACACTTACACAGTTAAGCCCATTTTGAGGCCGAAAGGCAAAAAATAAACCTATTTACTACTATAAACAAAAGAATATAAAATATACAATAGAATATAAAATAGAATATAAATGTAAAAAGAATATAAACGAAAGAATATAAAAAATGGAATATAAATATAAATATACAAAAAGAATATAAGAAAAATAATATGAAATAAAAAAAACTAATTCTAAGGAGAGGGTGGTGACGGGGCGGCAATGGTTAAATATAAAAAGATGAGGGGGGTGATAAGGATGGTGGCGATGGCGGTAAAGGCTTCGGCGGCGGTGACTGCGTCGACCCAGAAGGCGGCGGCGTCGGCAGTCCGCCGATCCACGGTGGCGGTGGCAAAGGTGATGGTGATGGTGATGGCGATGGTAACGACACCATCACCCCCTCAAAAATCCACTCGAGGGACTCCGGCGACGATGGCGGCCACCACGGTGGCGGCGTCGATGTCGTTGATGCCGATGATGATGGCGAGGATGGCTGCGGTAGGAAAGGGACCAGCGACGACTGCACCCCACTCACGTCAACCCACGGTGGTGATGGTGGTGATGGGGGTCGCGGTCGCCGCAGGGGCCCGGCTTGGCGGTACGGCACCCATGGGTACCGTAACCGCGCAGCCATCCTCGGCCCGTACACCAGTCCCGACTGCCGCATGTGCACCTCTAGATGTGCAACCTGGTTCCCAGCCTTCGCCAGGACCTGCGCCAGAAACGCCATAATAATCATTGGCGCGTGGTCCTAGAACATATGCACAAACGTCGTTATAATTAAGCACATAAATAAATATATTAAATATGAAACACGCACAAAGCAATGCAACGTATTACCTATCTGTGGAGGCGGCGGTGACTGTGGTGGCGATGGGGTCCGTGGTGGCGGCGACGGTGACAATAAAAATTCCCAATCGGGGGACCAGGGAGGGGGGGCGATGGTGGTGACGAGCCCTAGAATATAGAAACCCGCGATATAATATTGACATGACCGTCTGATTTGATCTCACTCGATTTAAAAGGTTAAACGCGATAAATGTTAACAAATATTTATATGTACATACCTCCAGGTTGGGCCCGATGCGTTGCAATCCCATTGCTTTTCACAAAAAAATTAGCACTTTAAAACACAGACTGATATCTGTCATGATTGATGAGCAACTGGTCGGACTGCATCTCCAAGCTCCTGCACGTAGGCCCATGCATAAAGCTGTAAAGCTTTGCAAAGTAGTATGTCTTTGTGCTCCACCTGCATTTACGCTGACCATCCTCTCCTTCTATGCATCTTCTCCGAATTATTCGCTGGCCATCCTCTCGTTTTTTTCTTCTTCGCATGCATCGTTTGTCTGAACCGTTTCTCCATTCTTGTTTGGACACATCATTTCACTATACCATACCACTTTGAATGTGTATCGAATGTGTATCAAACGTCTATCGTACCACTTTCAACGGCTAACGTACCACTCTGAACATGTATCAAACGTCTAACGTACCCCCCTGATCGGGTATCGAGCGGGTATTGAACGGCTTTGATCGGGTATCGAACGGGTATTGAACGGCTTTGAACGTGAATCGTACCACTCTGAACGTGAATTGAACGTGAGTCGTACCACTTTGAACGTGAATCGAACGTGAATCGTACCACTCTGAACGTGAATCGAACGTGAATCGTACCACTCTGAACGTGCATCGAACGTGAATCGAACCGCTTCTGCATAACAATCGTCTTAATCTAGCGTACATCGTATGTATGAGGTTAGGTTCGGGAGGGTGAAAAAAAAACATTTTCATATACATTAAAAAATTGATTATATTTTATTTATGCATTTCTTTCTGGCGGTTAGACCACCAGTTGAATATTTTAAATACATTTTGCATGGTACAGTGCTTTGCGTGTCTGCCACATTGCAGAGTATTAACTACATTTAACTTATTTAGAGATTTAATATCTTCATAGTCAATGTCCAGCGTCTCGATGATCACGGCCGCTTTCGTATTTTCGTCGAGGAAATCCGCAAGCCAGTCGCGTTTCTGTAGCCCTTTAACGTAGACAATATGGGATGCGTCATCTACTTCGTCGATCGCATCGCCTACAGCTTTCGTAATTAGCTGTTTAGCCATACTGTACGGAACGTCTCCATCGTCCCACCATAGTCCATGATATTTTGCTGCCAACCATCGGATGCTTGATTTGTCAGATTTCGTAAGAAGAAATTGTGGCATCGGACTCCCAAAAATATAGTGCGAGAGAATTGTCCCCTTTCGTAGGATAGCCACTTCCTTCGCGACAAATCTTCCATCGACGATGAACCCTTTCCGTTCAACGAATGTTGGTACGACCATTATCGGTACAATTTGGAGGTCCACTCGCTTCCAAGACAGATGAGGGAATGCAGTCTTTCTCGTAAAGCATCTCGATTTTCATGATGAAATTTTGTATGAATTTGGCACAGGAGAGGGCGGGCAAGTAGTGTGGCAATTTAATTGATTTTGCGCACCACGTTTGTCAGCGGATTGTATTCAACCACCCGATCATGTAAAATCAGACAGTAGGCCGTAGTATTTGTAGGCAAATTCTCTTTACACTCGAATTCTATGCGCACGTCCACGGTACCATTCTTGATCGACTCATTTTGTCGCGAGCAATCAATCACCACGAGGGGACCAAACTGTAAAAATTCAGCCACAGTGAATAATGCCTCGTTGCAACTATGTTCATAATACGATTTACGGAATTGCGTATACATGTGAAACAAGATGGCATGCTTATTCTTGTCAAAGTCCAAATTCAGATCATCATATGGGCAAAATTCTGAGTTGAGAAAAAGTTTTACATTGGCCAATTTACAGTTGCTAAACTTACAAGGGAACACCGCGAACCCGGACTCACCGATTGGTACGCAACTTCGTGGGTTTCTAGAGTGACTCAAAACAAGAACACCGGTGTGTTTGATTTGTGCCCTATCGCCCTTTAAGGGGGTGAAAACTGCCCTCAAAGTCAAATTGCCACTTCCACTTTTTCGCGTATAACGTTCAAAGTACAACAGACAGAAAAAAATGTTTCAAACAAAAGTTTAATGGCGCAATAAGCGCTACAAAATAACTGTAACAAAATTTTTGAAAAAAAATTTTTTCTTAAAAAAATATTTTACCTCGCGTTATTTTTAACAATTCTTCCATTTATATAATAACTAAAAATATCGGGTGTTTTTTTTTGTGAATTCAACCGTGTATATGAATTGTATAATGCACTATCGGCTTATGGAGTTACGCGATGGCAAGTACACAGTTCGCACGGTTGCACGCTCACAACACATAGTAAGTTGCATAATAAGACTCGTTCTATTTGCTGCAGGCCTTGACGGTGCCAAATATGATAACATAAAAATATCAAAATATAAAGTATTATATCAAAATTATTCGATTATGTTTTGTCTATAATATCTATGATGTTTTATGTTTGTGCATACTATGCTGCAATCACATACGTTGCACTGTACTGCATCAGACATGTATATAAATATTCATTTAATGACTATTCTTAACAAGTTATTTCTTAACCCTACGGTTAAAAATACGTGTATACAGGGTCATCGTTTAATCCTGCAACCCGCGCGCGCGCGAACTTGTAAAATGGCAACACCGCCTCACGGACGCATTCCACTACAACCATGCACCGTCACCGCGTTCGGAGAGCTGCTAGCGACCGCTGGACAGCAGTGATGCTCGAGCTTCGAGAATTTTTGGCTGGTCCTTGTCAAATTAACGTTGCAAAGAACTATTCAGAATTTCCCGGCCCCGGTTGAAAATTTTGGGGTCTTTTTCGTATAACTTTTGAACTCTAAGACATATCGGAATGCAATTTGCGCCAAAAAAATGATGTTTGGGATTGGCCCAAACGGCCTCAGGCCAAGCCGGCGCTCACTCGCTGCCGATGTCGCGCGCGGTTTAAAACAGACTAACGCGACCAGATCGCGGTATGCACGATCGCGGTGATGAGATCGGTCGGGCCACCTGTTGACGCGCACCTCAGCTAATTAGGCAACTCTCTCGCTTCAGCGCGTAAACAGCTTTGTTCTACCGTTACGGTTCTCGTCCTGCTCAGGACGATCAGCTGTTGGTGGGGTGCTGACGTCACAGAATTCGGCGAAACGGTCCGATCCATCACCGCGATCGCTCTCTCTTCTACGAATCGTCCTCTCGATAAGTAACAGTATTTGCTTACGTACTTGCGTGATTCCTGGAACGTTCCAGTAACTCTACATTCGAACGACTCAGTTCGCGCTCAATTTTCCGCGTGCTTTCGTGGCTTAGTTAATTAAGTTCCGTGCTGTACTGTGTTAATTTAAGTGTCTAAGCTAGTACTTTATTGTTCAGTGTCCTGTAAATATAAAGTGTCTGTGACCTTAGTTTAAACTTAACGACTATTCTTAACGACTATCTTATACTAAATTAAGACTAATTCTAAAACTAATACGCGATCGCGAGAAGCTTCCGTGATTGTGCAAGTACACTCTCGTACATTTTGGTCCTTCGAGCCGGATTCGGGATAATCGCGAGAACTTTCGAGCGACCGATTCCGGAATTTTCTATCGCTTCCGACCTTCACGATGGCCGACAAGTTCAACGCTCAAGTCGAAGTGTTCCACCGCCTAACTCGCGTCTACGAGAACCTGAAAAAGAAAGGTATGGCAAACATTACGAACGGGATGATACAGTCGCGTTTAACAATGCTCGACAGCCACTGGCAGCAGTTCACCGCTCAGCACGCTACGCTGATGGAGACTCGAACTACCGAGCAGGAAAGACACGATTACTTTACAAAAGACTGCTACAGCATCGCGGAAGAGTCCTTTATGGACCAACAGGCACAGCTCTTGGACCTTCGCGAACAACTTATCGGGACTCAGCCTCACGCTTCTAACGCGACGCTACCGTCGGGTCACGCAGAGGGCGGTGAGCTGAGGCAACGGGCTCTGTTGCCTCGAATTAATCTACCGACCTTCGACGGCCGATACAGCGACTGGACGCCATTCCACGATCTCTTCGTGTCCTTGGTAATTCAGGATTCGTCGTTAAGGAATGTAGACCGCTTCCATTATCTCCGGGGCTGCCTGACAGGCGAAGCGGCCGATCTAATCCGGAACATTAAGACGACGGAGTCCAACTTCCCACGCGCCTGGACGGCGCTCCAGGAGCGTTTTCAAAACAAACGCCGCTCGTTACGCGCGCAGCTAGCAAAATTTACTGACATTC
Source organism: Andrena chrysosceles (assembly GCA_963855975.1). NCBI lineage: Eukaryota > Metazoa > Arthropoda > Insecta > Hymenoptera > Andrenidae > Andrena > Andrena chrysosceles. Next base: position 861,050 of record CAWLCU010000348.1, on the reverse strand, counting down.
AGCCTGCCAAGAAGGAGTCATCCGCGGAGCTGAAGCGGCTGTACTACGCTACGTGGGACGTTGTCGACGCACTCGCCGACATGGGGCGTCCAGATCCGACGGATTGGATAGTTCATGTAACGGTGGAGCGATTGGATCTCCAATCACGCCGTGAATGGGAAACCGCGCTCGGGTCCACTCCGGAGCCACCTACTTTGGCGGAGCTGAAGAAGTTTCTCGACTCACGCATCAACAGCGTGGAGGCACTGGAAGAGCGTCAGGGCGAACGACGGGGAGAAGACTCGAGCGACAAGCGAGCGGGCTCCAAACCTCTTCATGTTTATCAAGTCTCCACCGGGCGAGAATCATCCAAGGCGTGTGACCTGTGCGAGGGTCCACACTTCCTTCTCTTCTGTCCTGGCTACCAGAAGAAGTCGGAAGAAGCGAGAAAGGCGACGCTCACGTCACTGCAGCGCTGCCTAAACTGTTTAGGTAAGCACAAATTGGATGATTGTCCTTCTAATAAACGATGTCAAAAATGTGCAGAGAAACACCATACCTCTATTCACGAGACGTCCACTGCACCTCAACTCGCTGCTTGATGGCGGGCGGCTGCAGCAGCCGTTGCTCTCCTTCAAGCCTCTAGTCATCCTGCCGAGTGCGTCCCACTTGGCTACGCTCCGGGACGACGAGGCCTACACGGAGGCATCCAGTTCACACTGTCCACGCTTTGGCATCATCACTGGACGCTTCAAGGGCTACCGGGGGTGAAGGCGTGCATCCACTGTCAGCCACCGACACCTTACATCACTCGATGTTTTCTTCGCGTACTTGCGCCGCTACACGTTGCACTTGCAACTATCCTCTACTACCTTCGCGTGCTCGCGCCGATACATGCTGCACTTGCAGCTAGCCGTAGTTATACTGATTTCGCGTACTTGCGCCGAGACCCGTTGTGCTTGCAACGGGCAGTATCTTCTACTATCTCCGCGTGCTCGCGCCGACACATGCTGCACTTGCAGCTAGCCGTAGTCATACTGGTTTCGCGTACTTGCGTCGAGACACGTTGTCCTTGCAACTGTCAGTATTCTCTACCACGATCGCGTACTAGCGCCGCTACACGTTGCACTTGCAACTATCCTCTGCTACTGTCTCCGCGTGCTCGCGCCGATACACGTTGCACTGGTAACTATCAGTGATCTTATACTATTAAGTGCACTGTAACTTTCTTGCAAAACTCGCAGCTGCGATGCGGGTCCATCTCATTCACTCACGACCACCTCAATATCGTAATCCATGCACCGTGCAGCACTGTTCACTGCTGACAAGATTCCGCCAATGGACACTTAACAATTTCGTCATACTGACGAAGGCGGGCGGGAATGTTTGGGATTGGCCCAAACGGCCTCAGGCCAAGCCGGCGCTGACTCGCTGCCGATGTCGCGCGCGGTTTAAAACAGACTAACGCGACCAGATCGCGGTATGCACGATCGCGGTGATGAGATCGGTCGGGCCATCTGTTGACGCGCACCTCAGCTAATTAGGCAACTCTCTCGCTTCAGCGCGTAAACAGCTTTGTTCTACCGTTACGGTTCTCGTCCTGCTCAGGACGATCAGCTGTTGGTGGGGTGCTGACGTCACAGAATTCGGCGAAACGGTCCGATCCATCACCGCGATCGCTCTCTCTTCTACGAATCGTCCTCTCGATAAGTAACAGTCTTTGCTTACGTACTTGCGTGATTCCTGGAACGTTCCAGTAACTCTACATTCGAACGACTCAGTTCGCGCTCAATTTTCCGCGTGCTTTCGTGGCTTAGTTAATTAAGTTCCGTGCTGTACTGTGTTAATTTAAGTGTCTAAGCTAGTACTTTATTGTTCAGTGTCCTGTAAATATAAAGTGTCTGTGACCTTAGTTTAAACTTAACGACTATTCTTAACGACTATCTTATACTAAATTAAGACTAATTCTAAAACTAATACGCGATCGCGAGAAGCTTCCGTGATCGTGCAAGTACACTCTCGTACAAATGAGGAAAAATTAATCCCTCTTAATGATGGATAATTTAACATTTTATGTTTACTTAATTTTTCTTTTATCAATTTTTTAACCATAATTGTTTAAAAAGCTGTTGGAAACTGTTTATTTGATAATGTATTTAACGCTGTTTTAAAAATTCGTGGTGTTGATAAACAATAGGCTAGTTGATTCTGTATCATTACATTTATAAATTGAGAAATTAAATTTTTATTCAATTATGTGTTAGGTCTGCAGACCTCAGAATCTATTGTTCTGGTTTTCTTTTTTATGATTTTATCCTTAATGCGGTGCATACCTAGATCAGACGTAAGGGGTAACAAATGCGACGTGTCTTTGATTGTAGAGGTATTTGAATTTTTTTTCTAGAATTTTTGTGTTAGAATGTTTTAGCTACTCAACGCCACGCCTATACCGGCTTCCGTTAATGTCATTTTTTGGAACGATGTGCCGTTACTGTGGTTTTTACAAGCAGGTGGCGAAAAATCTCTCCGTACAAGGAACCGTGAACCCTGTCGTGGCTAAAATTTTTGAAATTGAGACGGGTACGAGATCTGTTGACATTATTTTCAAACCTCATTACAGTGATCTGGGGTGCGAGTGGTAGACCGATCATAAAAGCGGAGCGCGCGGCTCGATTACCTGGGTCGGGAAATTCCCAATACCTAGCTCTTTGCGACGCTGAAATTTTCGAAGCTCGGGCATCACTCTTGTCCAACGGTCGCAGGCAGCTCTGCGCTGGGCCGGTGCATGGTTGTAGTGGAATGCGTCCGTGAGGCGGTGTTGCCATTTTCGTCTGTTCGCGCGCGCGCGGGTTGCAGGATTAAACGATGACCCTGTACATATATGCATTTCATCCCACATAGTTTTCACAGGCATGATGTTCATCAAAAAAATGTTCTATGCATAGATATTTTTTACACCAAGCACATCTTATAATAGCTGGTTTATTACACAGATGACAGCGTGGCAAGGTATATGCTTCAAGAAAATTGAAAGAAAAGTCTACTGGATTTTCAAACCGCGATGGTCTTTGTTCAAGGTATCCACTTTTATACCAAGCGTATTTAAATAATTCCTGAAATCTCGGAGAAGACAATTGAATATGTGTGAGCGATTGCAATTTGATGATATTATTTCGCAAATGTAAATTTACGTCAAGATTGTATAGTTAGACGCGGTCTGAAAACGTTCTTACAAAATTTTTCCATATCCGAAAACCAAAAATGTCCAGCGGTTGTATCAGACCTGTTGTTCCTTTCGGTATGGTTAACGCAATAACTTGTTTGTTGGCCGGAATATTTTGTTGAAAAGTAGAAGGACAGTGGCCGCTCCATGAATCAAGCAACAGGACACTTTGAGATCCAGTATTCGGTAAAGACTTCTGTTAACCAAATGTTAAAATGGTACGATGTCAACTTCCCAGATTTCGAAGCAGTCAAGAACACATTAGCCGGTCTGAATAAAGTTTTTTCCACCCTGGGACCAAATTCTCCGGTAATTTCTTTTAACACCATAAACAGGGGTGACAGTAATTGACCGCTCGCAGAAATCGTAGGGAGAATCGTATAACTATGTGTGATCGAGGATACTGATTGCACGGGTGCTTCTATAGTCTTTCCACCACGGTGTGTTCAACGTACGACCGGAATGGATTTCTAAATTAAATCCACTCTCATCTGCGTTGTATACATAACTTGGATTGTGTGTAGCAATGTATGATTTTACCTGATTTACGAATTCGGAAGAAGTTAAATGTAAATGTTGCTTGTCTTGCTGTGCGGAACGGCTGACGAATTTTGTAACTTTTCTCGAAACGATGTTGTGCACTTTTTTGAAATTCATGATCCCGGTATGGCCAGCTTTGAATGTGGGAAGATTGACCTCCTCTTTTGCTTCTAGCGCCCATCTTCTTATATCAATGTCATGTATCAATGAGCCCTGATCGATAGCAGTTTGAAATTTGTCCAACACATTTTGCACGATAGATAACAGCTGTTCTCTGCGTGTACCGCCATTCGCCAACGCTGCTTCCCAGCGATACAATTGTTGAACTGATTTAACTTTCCTGAATTGATGTTGCACACTGCCGAGAGGTTTCCTATCTTTTGAGCCGCTTCTCCAAAACTCAACAGCTCGAATTTTATAATTTAAATCTACGTTACCACTTTCTCCTGGGACACACACATCAAATTCATTGATAGTAAATTCTTCGTCTTCCTGGATATTATCGTCTTGAACAAACTCACATTCTTGGGGCCGCGCTAGATCTTCAAATTCTAGGGTTGTAACATAGTCGGTTGTGAATGAAACGTCATTCTTACTATCAACCATTATGGTATGTATAATTTCTGATAATTCCACTTCCCTACGATTAATAGGAGACGGCGGTATTCTAGATATATGTAGAGCAGTTATCAGTAAATTAATTACATTCGCCGGATTTATGTGCACCATTTTATCGATAATTTGCACTGCTTGCAGTTAAAAGAATGCCAGTGACAACGAGTATGAAGTTGAGCTGCGAAAACTTGGTATTTATAATGAGGCAGAAAGATAAGGATACAAGGATGTCTCATTCAAGATAAGTTTGTTTCTTCAAAAACGGCATGACTAGTTAATCTTATGCATTAATAACAGAAACTTTACAAACAGTTATGCGAAATTATCAATAATTAACCATACACTTGAAAACACCTCGTGCTAAATGTACCTCGTGCAAAACAAATATGATAATTGTATCAACACTTTTATCAAATGATTAAATATACCTTCTACAAACAAATATGTATACCATTAAAAATAGCTCGATAAGCTTCTTTATTTTATAAGTAATAAATTCAGAGTTGGGCAAAATGTAATCTAATTACATCTTACAAATTACGATTAAACTGTAATTGTGTAGTTGATTACACATTATTTTTTGTAATCGTTCATTTAGGTAGTTGACGAAACCAAATGGTGATGGTGGTGGTATGCAACTTACTATGTGTTGTGAACATGCAACCGTGCGAACCGTGTACTTGCCATCGCATAACTCCATAAGCCGATAGTGCATTATACAATTCATATACACGGTTGAATTCACAAAAAAACACCCGATATTTTTAGTTATGATATAAATGGAAGAATTGTTAAAAATAACGCGAGGTAAAATATTTATTTAAGAAAAAATTTTTTTTCAAAAATTTTGTTACCGTTATTTTGTAGCGCTTATTGCGCCATTCAACTTTTGTTTAAAACATTTTTTTCTGTCTGTTGTACTTTGAATGTTATACGTGAAAAAGTGGAAGTGGCAATTTGACTTTAAGGGTAGTTTTCACCCCCTTAAAGGGCGATAGGGCACAAATCAAACACACCGTTGTTCTTGTTTTGAGTCACTCTAAAAACCCACGAAGTTGCGTTCCAATCGGTGAGTCCGGGTTCGCGGTGTTCCCTTGTTAGTAACATCTTCGTTCATCACATTCTTTCGTTCAGTCTGTAGAACAAGGATAATACATCGCGGCTTCTCCAGCTGTGCAGATGCCTTCACGGCCCACGAATGCTTGGTTGTGCTCTGTAAGAGAGGATACTCGTACAGATCCCACGAGTGAAAACAAATGCTCAGGTTTTGTCCACTTTCCAAAGCACGTAGCAACGATAGCTTATTAACGTCGTTCAGCGTCACATGAGGCATCCGCCATTTCACTTTAAGTATTTCAATTTCTGGTTCCAACACCGGAGATCCTATTAGAGAATTGTTATAGTTGCGCGATCGTATTAAAATCAATTCGTGACGCGCATTAATAATCATGCGTTTGTAGTCCTCGCAAAATCCCAGCAAATATTTAAGTGGGATGCAAAAATTGAAATGATTTTTCACTATTAGCCCATTGCGTCGTTTCAAGCCCCATCCGGCATTCTCCATGTTTTTGTCTTCGCTTCGATGTCAACGATACATAGTTTTTAAGCGTGCTAGTTATTCCAACGTTTCTGTTGCGATCAATTTCCACACCATTCAGCTCGTATCGAATCTCATCAAATAAGAACGCCATGCAATTATTTCCCAACGTCACCGATAATGCATCGTTTGGCTTATTTATCTTCAATTTCCTCTCCACATACAGGAAACTTTCACACGGCAATGTGTATAAATCCTGCTGCTGTATCAGTATTCTTATCTCATCGCTGTATCCAAACGTCGTGTTGACGTATAGGATGTATGTGTGAGTCTGGAGCTTAACGATGCGATCATCAAACGTCGGCTTCCCTCTAATGCTTAGAATGTCAACCTTTTTTTCAACTTAAATGCGCACAGTGAATCCCAATGATTTCAAAAATGCAATGTTCGCAGCACTGAGCCTCTTCTTTTTAGCGTGTTCTTCTTGTAGGCGCTTTGGCGCTCGGAGGGTTAAATAGGAGTTCGGGGGACTAAGGAACCGGGGGAGTCGGCGGTAGCCGAGGTGGCTAAGGCGGCTGGCCAGCGCGCTACGGATCTAGAGATCGCGGGTTCGAGTCCCGTTGAGGCGACTTTCCCTTTTTTCCGACTCCTATAGTTCAGAAGTGGGATCGACAGCGCTGTACGGTGAGGTCACACTTGGTGTCCAAGATTCGAGATGGTTGAATCCTCGATCTTGGCGTTGGGCAGCACCAAGTGACGCTCCTGTGAGAGATTGTGGGGTGCCTCCTCGTGCTTGACGTGTCCGGTTCCACGGTGGTTGGGATTTTGAGGAACGCGGCCGAGGACGGCCGCAATGGTCAGGATGGCCGAGCTGTAGGCGCTTTGGCGCTCGGAGGGTTAAATAGGAGTTCGGGGGACTAAGGAACCGGGGGAGTCGGCGGTAGCCGAGGTGGCTAAGGCGGCTGGCCAGCGCGCTACGGATCTAGAGATCGCGGGTTCGAGTCCCGTTGAGGCGACTTTCCCTTTTTTCCGACTCCTATATTCTTTTTGTTGTTGTTGTTGTTGCAAACAATTTCGTTTGGAGAGAAACGTGTTTCTGGAGGAGTTCAACACAAGCATCTCTTTCGTTCGCATCATGTATTATCGTCGTCACCGTCGTACGTGCAGTCTGATGGCAATCTCTTCACCTCGAAAATCGAGCAACTGTCCGTCTTGATCCACAACGCGTATCGTTAGATCCGTAATGATCCGTGCGGTGATTCGAAAGTAAATGATCTGCGCGGGCGTTTCCGATATCTTATATCCTGGTGGAACTCTCGGAGAAAATTCATGTATCGTATGTACGTGCTTCCCATTGTTGTACGCGCCAGCGTTCACGCTACATTCTACGCGAATAATGTTCACGTTCATGATATTAATTAGATCGTCCGATTCGTGCCACCGCCCTGGTTCTAATACCCGATTCGTCGAGAATCACAGCAGCGATCCAATGTTATTGGGGTTTGTAAAATCTACGGCGAACGAGTAGTACAACTCGTTTTTCATGGTGTTGTTGTTGGGATACAACACTATTGGATACACATCGTTGTCGGATACGATCGGTGCCACCGAGATTTTTTTAAGGATACCGTTCGAGTAATCGCTGCTTCAAATGTTTGGCAATGGCGTCTAGTTCGTAAGAGCCGTGGAGAATCGTAATGTATTCATGTGTGGTGTCGACACCGTTGTTGTTGTTGTTGTTGATGTCATAGTTTGTGGCGAAGTAGAATTTATCGTTGCTCCAGGTGATGTTCGGTATTGTATGATAAGTTTCAAAGGTTGTTAGACCAAGCTCGTAATCATCGTGGCTCAAATATATGGGAGGAAAGTAGCTTACCGCGAGGGTGTTACTCTTGCCGGTTAGAGTGAATGTTAACGACATATTCCGCTCGAGCTGCTCGACTAGTATTGAACCAGAGTGGTGTGAAGTCAATCCGTAAATTTGGTGCCGATCGTTTGTAGAAAGCGTAGACATAGTTGTCCACAATTGCTCTGATTGTACTTCTGATAAGCCATTCGATTGTATTCGGTTTTCACCACATCTTTATCCAGATATTGTACCAATTCCTTAGGTGGTCGAAGAGTGCCAAAGCTGTCGAAATATATTGCTCGACACCCTCTCTTCGCATACGCCACCCAATGAGTCCACGGTCCCGTGACATTGTCCAAATTTACGTTATAGCTCTCGTTTCGACGTACTCCTCCATCAGGTAGCGCGTTGCGCATAAAATCACCTCTAAAGAATGGAATACGGCTACGTTCTGTCACCTCCTCCAATTGTGCATCGGTAGTTACACCCACGGGCATTTTTATATTCTTTTCGGCGTTTTATTTTTCGTTTCGATATTCCCTGTCCGCGCTTGTATGGCGCGAGATAAAGTCCACGACCTTCCATGGAGCGATTATGACGGTGCATTTCCTGTAGCTGTTGTTGCGCCGCCTTATTATCGTTTACCACCTCGGCGATCCACCAGCTAATGATCCGAGAAAACCTAGGAGCGGGAGAAGTGGTAATATACCACCCCGTTTTGGCACCGGAAGAATCCGCATTTGCGATACTCTCCTTGTAGTCCTTTTGCGCATTTTTGTTTTCATCCCCATTCCGATTTTCGTATTAGTCTTCATAGCTGCCCAAACAGCCGTAGCAGCACCTCTTTCACCCAGAGTCGAGTCTCGCGCAACGATGCGTTTTCGCGTTTTGTAAGCAAGAACTGTATCTACCGCGTGCCTTTCGCCGAGGTCGTTGCTACGCGAATACGTAATATCGTATTCTCGACACGTCGCGTCCAACGGATTGATGCCTTGATCACCTCTAGCCAATGTTTTTGCCAGATAAGTTCCTGGACCGCAAAACTGATATCCCGGGATGTGTAATTCGATAGGTAGCACGTTTATCGCCCGATTTAACAACCCACAGCCTTTCTTTACTCTCGTCGGCGACATTCGCCACAGTTTTTAATCAATGGTGCTGGACCGTCGATATGCGTTCGCTGCCAACGACGATTATAATGTTCCAGACACCTACGATACTGCTGAACCTCAGAATCGGCTTTTATATGCTCGGGGAGTCTGTCCCACAACTGGTCAATGTGTCTGCCAAACTCTAGCAGTAGAATAATTTTTGGTATATATTTCAACTGCTCAGAGATTAGGTCTCGAATATCGCAATTATCCGACCGAATCAGAGGCATTTTGAATACTGAGCTGTCATGTTTCGGCGCGGACCTATAAATAGGGCGCGTCGCCGCTTCGATGTTGCAAAATCGTTTATCACAGTTCACGGAGAGGATGCGATTTGTGCGACAACCTGTGACTATACGCGTGACAAATTTTGACGATAAATCGCAAATGATGTGTCCGAAAACAAGACGCAGACATGGTAACATGCTGCCAAACACTATCCGCTGCCTCATTTGCGGTCCATCAAATTGTGGAAAGACCAACGTGCTGCTGAGCTTGTTGGAAAGTCCACACGGCGTCCGACTCGAGAACGTGTACGTGTATTCCAAGTCGCTGCAACAGCCGAAATATCGTATTTGGAGAATTTATTGACTTCGATAGATGAAATTGGTTACTTTATGTTTTCGAATAACAGTGACGTCATCCCACCGAGCGAATCGCTTCCGAATTCTATTTTTATCTTTGATGGCGTGGCATGCGACAAGCAAGATACGATAAGGGAATACTTTGCAATGGGACGCCACTCGAACGTTGACTGCTTCTATCTCTGCCAGACGTATGCAAAGATTCCCAAACATCTTATATGCGACAATGCGAATCTGCTGATTCTGTTTAAGCAGGATGGTACCAACTTGAAACATGTGTACAACGATCATGTAAACACTGACATGTCTTACGAGGATTTCTACGCTTTGTGTCGTAATTGTTGGCAACGGGAGTATGGTTTCGTGGTAATAGACAAGGATAGCGCGATGTCCAATGGGCGTTATAGAAAGGGATTTAACCAGTTTGCCGTACCATGAGATGGTCAATTTTCGTCAACACGTCGGTCGGAAAGCAACGTCTGCGGTACAATGATGATTGATATCGACACTCTGGAGATTAAGGATCGCGAGAGAATAGCGAATCCATTCGCATGAAACACCAGGCTTTGAAGACTGGCAAGATGGAGGAAGACACCGCGTTGGAGAGATACTTCAAACATATCCTCGAACCCTTGAAACATATTGTGGAAAATACCACAGCGGCAGAAGCTCATGAGCATCATGACGCATCACCACTGATGAGCATAGACGTTGAAGGGAATGAAACATTAACGCCTGAAACAAAAATCCCATCGAAAGGTAACACATCGCGCAAGACAAAGAGGAAACGACACATGTCTTCGGAATATTCACCCGTAAACTCAACACCAGTTCAATCGAAGCGGAAACGACAGAATGTCACATCAAACGAGTCCTCGGTTCCCCCCAGCATACAATTGCTCACAACCAATGATGATGATGACGTTTTTGAAACTGCTCCCAATGAGTCGTTTGTAACATCTATTAGACAGCAACTTCAAACACCCGAGGGACAAGAAACGTTTCGCAACCATTTTGGCCCGCTGGGTCAAAAATACATGAGCACAATCCTAAGTGGTGATAGGGATACAACAATGAACTATGTGTACGGCGTATACTTTGGCAATAGTGGAACGATTTAGACAAGGATGATAATATAATCATAGATGGTGGAACACTCGGTCTTTACGAACTGATTTTCAGGAGACTTCCTGACGATACTGTATACACCGATGGCGATAAACAAAAATACAAAAGTATACAGCTGGCGACGAATGCCCACAGACGCGATCATGTCGCTAAAAAGCCCATATTGAGCAACAAGGGATACAAGTACAAACATGTAATTGCACCGCTACTCCCTCGCGCATCGGCTAGTAGAGCAGGGAAAGGTCTAACGGCACCGCGAACCATGGTGGTGAACGATAATAAGATAAATTACGTCCACTGGGACGATCCCAACGAGCTGGTGGATCCATTACGTTTGCTTGAAGCGTCGCGTCAGGCGGGTAATAACTCTCACGATCCCGAAATTCTGTCGATTATCGAGGAACTCCGCGAGGTTGGCCTCATTATAAATTAAACCGCACGCCGATGATGTGCACTGTGTGCATCGAGATGCCAATCAACAAATTTGGGGTATCGCTCGAGAAGAGTGGAGCAGCTACACTGCGTTCCACATTAGAGCACACTGGTTTCGCGCAGGGATACTGTTCGCGAAAGAGCTCGCGATGAGCGTGAGATGCCGATTAGGTTATGTAAGGAATGCACAGTATTTTTGAGCAATGAGTAATCAGTGTTTATTGTACACTCGCTGAGTGAGTCCGAAACTAAAAGAATTCTGAGTTAGAAAGAGCGGATGCACGTTGTGCAGAGAGTGTACAGTTCCTGTCTCGTTGAGACGAATCGCAAAACGACGCACACGTGGCCGCGTAACTGACCACGATCCACAATCGATACACGACGAGTCTGAGCACGAGATATTGAATTGAGCGGTGAGATACAAAACGGTTGAGCGTTAGCACGAGCAGAACAATGAGCCTTCACGAGTTACTTGAGAAAACGTTCAGTAAAACCGACGCGTCTACTTTCGTACTCTGCGTGAACAAGAAGCGCAATATGGCCGATCGATTTCCGTTAGTCGTCTTCTCCAAAAGTCTGGAGGATCGAGCGACGTGGGGAAATGCGATTGGCTGAGCATTCTGTCGCTGACACCTGATTGGTCGATCGATTGTGGATCGGGCTTGTCGATCCGCTGTCCAGGAGGTGCTGCGATGAGTTGGGTGTGGCGGAGATCGGAACTACCGAATCTCAAACAGATACACTGTTGATTGGTAGTAAACCGGCAGGGAAAGTGCTACGACCAATCGCGAAAGTGCTACCACCAATCGCGTGTGTCAGTTCCGTGGGAGCTGCGCAGATCGGTCGCAAAGCGGTAGGGGCGTCCGTATGCTCTTATATGGAACGCAGTATAGAATCGACTATTACAAATGGAACGGTTTGCTTCGAAATTATATGTGAAATAACGCTCTTTGTGTGATCGGTACAGACTTTAATGCAAAATCACGCAAGATACGACGCGTAGCTCAGCCGGTGGTCGACACCGATGCCGTCAATAAACCATACATGGAAAAGAGCATTAAACTTTTGAGAGAGCAGCAGGAAGAATTAGACAGGAAGCTGGTCGTGTTTCAAAGAGATATGCTGACGTTGCAAAACAGCGTTCGAAAGATATCGCAGGCGTTGAATTCTATCCCACAACTGGACAACGAAATTCGTAAAGTTAAAGAGGCTATAACCGCTTTTGCTACGGAGCAGCAACTTGTCCAGAATTTCCTGGGTCCGACGGGAAGCACATAATGCACGTACACGATAATTATCGCATCATTCGTGTCCAAGACACCTCTGCGATGAAACATGCAGCCATTATCAAAATCGAAGAGTAAAGAAGAAAATCATGGCCACAAGAAGCGACAACTCGTTAAGGAATTGCATGCTTCACATCGAAGACATTTCCCACGGAGACGCGTCATAGTGCACGGATACGATGATCTGTGGCAAGCTGACATTGTAGAAATGCGTCCATACTCACGTTTCAACCAAGGTCACCACTACATACTCACCGTCATCGATGTGTTGAGCAAGTATGCATGGGCGTTGCCGTTCAAGACTAAAAGTGGCGCTGAGGTGACTAAAGCGTTCGCAAAGATATTTAGAGATTGATATACGAAAAATTTGCAAACAGATGAAGGAAAAGAATTTTACAACGCCGATATGCAGAAAATCTTGACAAAGCACGACATTAATCATTATTCGACGTATTCGGTGATGAAGCCCTCCGTCGTAGAACGTTTCAATCGAACTTTGAAAAACAATATGTGGAAACTGTTGTAACCTCGCTTCGAGGTTAGCTACCGGAAGGGTGACCGAGAGAACGAGACAAGCTGGACTGTGTAACGGTCGTTTATTCTTAGCACTACTATACAATGTCGCCCGGCCAGGTCTGTGCTGGCTAACAGAGTCTGTGCGGCTTAACCTACGGCTTAAACTAGCGCGTCGTGGTCGCGTTCGCGGGCTCGTGGCGTTTCGGCGGTAGAAGTAGGAGTGGGGGGTGGTCGTTCTGGTGCCTTGGCTGTTGTCTCCTCCAATGGCCCTGACCGGGAAGTCTTGCGTCCGTTCGCCCAGTGGGTATAACCCGCGCGAGAGACGGAGACTATAGGATGTCCTCCGGGACAGACTAAGTCTGACCCTAAGATTGACCGTGGATATCGACCTGCGTCTAGAGATCGGCGAACTCGCGTTTCTCTAGGAGCCGTGGAGGTGGGGGAAACCGAAAAGTCGCAACGATTCAGCTTGGGCTACAAGAAATGTGTTGGGAGAGTCCTTTCGCTCGTATCGCTCGTGGCAGACTCTGCGCGACGGGCCCGTCGCGCCGGCTTATATGGAGCGCCGTGGCATCTTCGCGAGCGAGAACGTCGCTCGGCACGTGGCCATCTCGCGGCCGGGCTCGGTAGCGGCGGGCCGCGCCAGGCGCGCGTGGTGGGGGGAAGATTCGCGTCCCGACGTAATTAACTCGTTACACTGTTTACGCTCAATGGAACCTATAGATGGACCGATGTGCTACAAAGTCTACTTGCAGAGTATAACGCACGAAAACATAGAACCATCAGAATGCGTCCTTGCGATGTTATCCCTGCGATCGCTGATAAGCTGCTAGCCACCGTATACAGCAACCTAAAGATCGCTGCTCCAGCGAGATTCAAGTTGGGCGAGTTTGTGCGCGTGAGCAAATTTAAAACCATCTTCGATAAAGGCTATACGCCGAATTGGACAACGGAGGTGTTCAAAATAGCCAAAGTACAGGCAACTAACCCTGCATCGTATCTGCTCGTCGATTCCTGTGGAAAACCCGTTGCTGGAGGATTCTATGAACACAAGCTGCAACGCATCTAATGCAGAAAGTGTTGCGTAGAAAGGGGATAAGGTATACGTCAAGTGGCTGGGGTTTGATAAATCACACAATTCATGGATAAATAAAAATAATGTATTGTAAAATAATAATACATAGTTCAATAAATACAATGATACATATGCATGAGTGAACAATTCTATATTACGCAATAATTCCACTATACAGGGTGTCCCACGGTAGACTGGACAGCGCCGTAGCTCCTAAAGTATTGGAGATAAAAATTTTTAAAAAATAGAGAATTGCATGGTTCGAGGGGGCTAATAAATTAGCCCGAACGATTTTTTTTCGATTATTATTTTAAAAAATACGATGGTCAAGTTCGGTTTTTCAAATGGAACTATTTTTTTTGAAGTCCTGAGATGATAGTGCGTTCCAAGACAAATTCAATAAGCATCAATGTATACACTTTATTTCCACTGGTTTTTGAGATATTGCGCTTGCAAATTTACTGATTTTCACTGCAAGAAACTCCTCTGGAATAGCAAGGACCGGGGACGGTCTTACTGGCGCTACGGGTGGCACTGCCTGTTGAAATAGATACATACCTGCGAAAGGTCTACGCCAGGCCCAAAGGCTGGACAATTCTTTTCCGTCAGAAATGCTACTTAGGTAGGTACATCTGCGGTATCGAGAAGCGCATCGTTACTTTTATTTCGCACTTGCTTCTAGGCTCGGATGGCCGGTTCGTCTGGAAGGGATGCAAGTTGGATTGGTTAGGTTCGGAGGAGTGAAAGTTGCTAGACTAAATTCCAACTATAGGGAGCAGATTGTATCAGAACCAATCGGTTTTGCATCCCTCACAAACGGCTGCACTCTTGAAGAGGCCCTCTTCACAGCAATACCTTCTCCACAATGCTCACCTTCTCTCGCACGGAATACGTCAACGCATGGTTTTGTTTTGATATCGAAGCTCATGTTTATACTCGAGAGGACCACGCGTCGACAGCGGGCTACCCCCTTTTCTTACTGTGTCTCTCCACGAGGAGTATTGCCGGTGGATTGTAGAAGCGCAGATGTCTGGATGTCAGTTGTTGTATTCAGGAGACGATAGAAACACTTTATTACAAAACACACATGTATTATAATTAAAGTAAATCGTATTCCTCTCGGGCAGGAGTCGCCCGACGTTAGTCAAGAAGATGCGGCCTGGTACCCCGTGGCGAGGACAACCCTTCGCAGGGTCTCGCCAGATTTTTATGGCTTTTTCCGGAAAAAGGTACGAATCCTGGGCCGAACGTAACGAATTGAGGTCGAGCCCCCGCAGTCGAGGGTGAAATATCCATTACAACTTATTAAGAAATTCTTTTCTTCATCGTATCGAAAGGGAAGTGATGCCAATGGATTTCTTATGTTTTTCTGATGAAAATCATACTAAATATCATGCAAATCGGACTACTTTGACACAAGCTATTTGTATTCCCTATGTAAAAGTTGTCCGATTTAAACGACATTTGTAATGATTTTCATCAGAAAACCCCAAGGAATCCATCGGTGACACATCCATATCCATACGATAAAGAATAAAGAATGATTTTATTTCCTAAACAAATACAGGGTAATACTGGAGGTACGCCCGTCAAGGACATGCGGTCTGGTACCCCGTGGCGAGGACAGACCTTCGCAGTGCCTCACCCGATTTTTATGGTTTTCGACCCTCGAAGGGGTTCGACAGCCTATTAAGAGGTGAGAAATCTTCGACTCGCGCATTTCTCATCAGATCTTTGCAAAAACGACAACCATCGATTCCTTATGTTTCGCCGTTGAAAATGACGCAATGAAGGAAATTCCACGGAAAATTGATTTATATCATTTCAAGCTGACTTGACTTGGTTACAAATAGTCCGATTTATATGAAATTTGTTATGATTTTAATCGACGAAACGCCAGGAATCCATTGGCATCACTTTCTCCTTCGATACGACGAAGAAAAGAAGCAAACATTTGAAATCCTAAACATTTCTCGCTTCTTAATGATATTCCAAACCCTTCGAGGTTCGAAAGCCATAAAATTCGATGGGTACTGCGGGGTGTTGTCCTCGCCACGAGGCGACGGGTGTAACTCCAGAAGTATCCTGTATTTGTTTAGGAAATAAAATCATTCTTTATTCTTTATCGTATGGATATGGATGTGTCACCGATGGATTCCTTGGGTTTTTCTGATGAAAATCATTACAAATGTCGTGTAAATCGGACAACTTTTACATAGGGAATACAAATAGCTTGTGTCAAAGTAGTCCGATTTGCATGATATTTAGTATGATTTGAAAAACATAAGAAATCCATTCGCATCACTTCCCTTTCGATACGTTGAAGAAAAGAATTTCTTAATAAGTTGTAATGGATATTTCACCCTCGACTACGGGGGCTCGACCTCAATTCGTTACGTGCGGCCCAGGATTCGTACCTTTTGCCGGTAAAAGCCATAAAAATCGGGTGAGGCACTGCGAAGGGCAGCCCTCGCCATGGGGTACCAGGCCGCATCTCCTTGACGAACGTCGGGCGACTCCTACCCCTAGAGGAATACGATTTACTTTAATTATAGTACATGTGTGTTGTGTAATAAAGTTTTTCTATCGTCTCCTGAATACAATAACTGGGTATCCCGCTGTCGACGCGTGGTCCTCCCGAGTATAAACATGAGCTTCGATATCAAAACAAAACCATGCGTTGACGTATTCCGTGCGAGAGAAGGTGGGCATTGGGGAGGAGGTATTGCTGTGAAGAGGGCCTCTTCAAGAGTGCAGCCGTTTGTGAGGGATGCAAATCCGATTGGTTCTGATACAATCTGCTCCCTATGGTTGAAATTTAGTCTAGCAACTTTCACTCCTCCGAACCTAACCAATCCAACTTGCATCCCTCCCAAAAGATCCGGCCACCCGAGCGTAGAAGCAAGTGCGAAATAAAAGTAACGATGCGCTTCTCGATACCGCAGATGTACCTACCTAAGTAGCATTTCTGGCGGAAAAGAATTGTCCAGCCTTTGGGCCTGGCGTAGACCTTTCGCAGGTAGGTATCTATTTCAACAGGCAGTGCCACCCGTGGCGCCAGTAAGACCGTCCCCGGTCCTTGCTATTACAGAGGAGTTTCATGCAGTGAAAATCAGTAAATTTGCATGCGCAATATCTCAAAAACCAGTGGAAATAAAGTGTATACATTGATGCTTATTGAATTTGTCTTGGAACGCACTATCAACTCAGGACTTCGAAAAAAATAGTTCCATTTGAAAAACCGAACTTGACCATCGTATTTTTTAAAATAATAATCGAAAAAAAATTCGTTCGGGCTAATTTATTAGCCCCCTCGAACCATGCAATTCCCCATTTTTTAAAAAAATTTATCTCCAATACTTTAGGAGCTACGGCGCTGTTCAGTCTACCGTGGGACACCCTGTATATAATAAATACAATAATTTCTATTTTACAATAGGATATTATAGCGGAATTTTGTAATGTCCCCAGGGCAGAGTGTCGGTTGAATCGGGTACGATATGCCGCTTGTCGTCGTGTGGACTTAGAGCGATTTTAGATTCCGAAATGGTGTACACTTTGTGCAATTTAGACCGTATGCATGATTGTCTGCGGACCATTTCGATCTACCTTTACAAACACTGCACGTAGTCGTCGAAAGTTATCGTTCCGGCTATGATGTTGGTCTCGACGCCTTTCGCCTTTTTCGTATCTTTTTTACCATCTACACATTTTCGTTCGAAGACCTACGAATTCGGTCATTATCGCACCGTTATTTTCGTCCTTCATCAACCCCGGAAGCTTCTCATTAAAGCGTGGCATATTATATGGATTGTCGATAGGATAATTGCTTGTGTCGAATCTACCGATATTATCTCTCATGGACTCGTAGATATCCTCGCATCGAATGTGATAAATAAGACTGTCAGTATCGGTGTGTAGAATTTTACATTTTTGATCATGCAGGGGAGACATGTACTCGTGATGAAATTCGTACAAACAAATTTTTGATATGTCCAGAATGCACATACCCACGTATATCGGTTTGTTGAATTTCACCTCAAGTTTTCGCAATTCAACAGCTATTAAATTTTCAAAAACACTTCTGCTGTGGAAATTCGGTTTCGCGATCATTGCCTCCGCGCCATATCGCCC
Source organism: Andrena chrysosceles (assembly GCA_963855975.1). Lineage (NCBI taxonomy): Eukaryota > Metazoa > Arthropoda > Insecta > Hymenoptera > Andrenidae > Andrena > Andrena chrysosceles. Next base: position 843,001 of record CAWLCU010000348.1, on the reverse strand, counting down.
TTCCCAACGTGTCAAAAATTTTACATCCACGTGATTTCGTACATTTTCCATAGTTTTACCGAATACCGCGTTGTTCATCAATTTGTACAAATTGTTTTCAAAGTCATTTGTCGCGCCTGTTCTAAACCGTGTATTTCGTTCGATGTAATCGCGGAACCACGGAGATTGAGCGAATTGAAGCACGCGGTGTACTTTTGTAATAAGACGACCGTGACGCGTGCACTGCTGCAGGTTGCGATAATGGATGACGTAACACTGCGTATCGTATACCGTCGCGATAACTTGTTCTGCCTGCTGCCACGTGGTTTGGCACGCGTCGGGCAGAATGGTAGATCAGTATGAGCATCGTGCAGACGTTGCGGATATTCCACATCTACCTCGAGAATGTATCCCGTGGGCGAATCGACAGGGATCGAAGACAGGTTAAAATTTGCAACATCTTCGACCCATTGAAGTTTAGCGTGTGGCAGGGGCTGACCCATTGCCCATCCATACAATTTGTTCACGTCAAAGTACATCAAGTATGATGACTGTTCCGATGCGTCGTAATATGGCATGTGCGTATCTTCCGGAACATTGACTTAAACCACCGCGTATACCGCGTTCGATAAACATAACCATATCGACGTCTGTGAGCAACTCAAATGTAATTTTGGTGTGTTTTAGCAATGTATCCCAGGTGAAACCGGGTAAAGTATAATAATGTACTGAATCTAATCCGTAACACTTGATACAACTTTCGCGAAAATTTTCAAAAACATCAGCCAATAGCAAGACATCAGTTTTCAAATACAATTCGCTGTATGCGCCCAAGGTTCTAATGCCGAAACGCTGCCAGACAGTCTCGGCGTGTGCGTAATCGCTCTCGGATACAGTCTCACCCGTTAACGAACTGTAGAATGACTCGCGCGACGGTAAGCATGGGTCCTGCAGCTTGTTCGCGCAATCAAGGTATTCGTATGGAAAGACACCCTTTCGTGTCAATAAATTGAAATCTTCAGTGGATAATGTTTCAAATTTGGATTGCAAAATTTTGAATCTATCTACGCTAAGAAAAGATGCTTATTTGTCGAAGTAGTAAGACTAGGCCGATTCTAACTCAGGTCCTCTGAGGGGAACGCGGGGGCGGGGGGAAGTGAGGGCGCGCGGGGGAGCGCGGCGGAGGGAAACATGGACGCGGGGCCTGCGGGGAGAGGAAGACCGGTTGCGCGCGCACGAGCCGCGGAGTGGGGGAAGCTGCGATGATGGAGGGGATCACTCCAGGCCGAGCCGCCGCGGAGACCGGGCCCACCGCCGAAAACTTTTTATACCTAACCGGAGGGAGTGAATGACCCCCGAAAAACTTTTCCAAACCCCGATCCACCACCGGAAATTTTTTCCGAGGGAGGGGACAACCTTGACCCACCCCCAAATATTTTTCCAAACCATTATGTAGCTGAAATTGTTTTAATAATTTATTTTTATTGGGAATTATTTCGGACGATCTCGGGAAAGATCGGCGTTTTTTTACACACCGCGTCTTCGGAGGTTGGGAAAGAGATAGAACATTACTTTAAAGCTAAAATCTGGGAGAGGGAAAGAGACAGCGCTACATAGTGATACAAACACATTTTATTCTAAAGCTAACAGTATTTCAAAGCGTTCCGATTTAACGTCGCGGCATATCGTGTGTAATTTGAATCTCCTGGAGCAGTCGTGTAGGATGGCGACATTTGGCAGCGCGAATCATAGAAAGAATTATGCGGCGTCAGCAGAAACTTTTTTCCATACCAATATGTGATGGAAAGTTTTCCCCAACACAGAGAAATAATAATAATTTTTTAATCACCGATATAGCAAACTGTTATGTAGCAAACAGACATATTTTTCCGAACCATTATGTATCGCGAGATTTCGCGAAATCTGACTCTTCTGGAGCAGCCGCGCTAGATGACGTCATTTGGCAGCGTGAAGAACAAAATACAATACATGTAGAAACGTCGAATCTTAAAATTATGCGGCATCAGCAGAAAAAATTTTTTCCATATCAACAGACATTTTTTTCCCAACGCAGAGAAATAATAATTTTAATCCCCTCCCTCTCCGATCTACCGAACCAATATGTAGCAAACACACACTCTAAAGCTAACAATTTTTAAAAATGTTTTTCAATCTTAACATCGCAGCGTATCGCGCGATCACGTGTAATTTGAATCCCCCGTGATGGGACCGCCGTGCAAGATTACATCATTTGGTGGCGTAACGAACGCACGAATCATAAAAAGAATTATGTGGTGTCAGCAGAAATTGGTGAGGTGAGAAGGAGGAAGACGGATAAGTAAATAGAGAAATAATATGTTTAAGAAATTTAATTACAATTAAAAGAATATAAAAATATAAACTGAAATGGAATATAATTTAACATTTTTTTCCTACGAGCATCCGCTAAAATATCATTGATGACAGATGCTACCAGTTCGCAATCTACAAGATAATCCTCGTCGTAGTATTCGTTATCACATATTATTTTAGCAGCACAACGCGTATGTAATGTTTCGCAGGCAGCGTCGCTCTGTTACAACTCAGTAACAAAAGTTTTAAAGTTTGTCCTCACATCTTCTACAGTTTGATACAGCCGCGGATACACATAGCTTACACATGACTTAAGATTAAATAAAAATGATACTGTATTCAGTTTGAAATACAGCGACTTATTACGTAGTATCGTCTTTAGAATTGGAGGCGAGGATGCAGAATCGATAGAAATTGATGACAAGTGAAGGAGGGAGACAGACAAGCAAATAGATTGCAATATTTGTAAAATGATTACATATTGTTCAATTAATTAAACAATAGAAATATAAAAATAGAATATAAATAGTGTATCGGCAGAACCATCTCTCTCTCTCTCTCTCTCTCTCCCTCTCTCTCTATCTCTCTCTCAATCTCTCTTTCTTTCTCCTTCTCTCTTTCTCTTCTTCGCATCAATCGCAAGACAACTTGAACATTTTCGAACAGCTGATGGACTTCCTATGTACTTTTCACGACATCATACATACATACTCTTCCACACAACACCTCGTCTACATTCACACGCACTCACGCTCTCGTGACCGACCCGAGTGCTCAGTTACACAGAACAGTAATATCTCAACAACATTCGCCGAAAGTGTTACGTATCTATTGTATCGCCTCAATTCTTCATCTCTAAATAAACCGCACGATTCTCAACATCTTCGAGTTCTCTCCATACAAATAGAATATAAAAATACAGTATAAAAAGACAAATATAATAATAATAATAAAAATAATAATTTAATTTATTACCCACTTTCGTGTTACAATTTAACGATGAAATAATCTTTCCATTTCATTCTCATGATTGTGTCAGTGTAAGTCCCACCCTTCTAATGTATCCTGCTGTGTCTTAACAATGTTTTCTATTTTACAAGTGTTTCCTAATCTATTATATGTTACATAATTTTCTTTTATCACTTTCCTGTTCTTCCCATCTTTTCCTTCTCCCTATTATCTCCCATAAAATAGCATCAAAAGAATATAATTTTAACATTTTTTCCCACGAGCATCAGCTAGAATATCATTCATGGCGCATGCTGCCAGTTCGCAATCTACATGATAATCCTCACAGTAATGTTCGCTATCACATATGATTTTAGCAGCACGACGCGCATCTAATGTTTCACAGGCAACATCGCTTTGTTGTAGGACGTTAACAAAAGTTTTAAATTTCGCCTCCACATCTCTGCTAATTCGATGCAGCCGTGGATACACATAGTCTATACATGATTCAAGATTTAATAAAAATGATACTGTATCCGGTTTGAAATACAGCGGCTTATTATGTAGCATCATCTTTACAATTGGAGAATTATAGATATCACAAAAATCCATCGTTAATTCATCCATCTGCATCGAAGGTGATCCAGGTAATCGTGAACGTTCTTCGATAGCATCACGATTGTTGCATAGCACACCCCATGTATTATATGGTAACGTGAGATACATCCCACGATTGTCGCCGAGAATAATTTCTACATCGATCGTAGGCCCTACTCTGATTCAAATTTCCAAATATTTGCTGCCCATGGATGTTAATGCGTATCTTCTGACCATGATCCGCGATGTTCGGCGCGGACTAAGAGAACAATCAAAGCTATGAAAGTACTCGCTCGTATTAGGAATAAACATAAAAAAAATTTTGAGAAGATGTGAAAATTAAGCCTTACCAAGCAACTGTATCCTCCCCGCATTGAGCTATGCCATCATCTTGCACGATCGGAACGTAATAATTCATACGTTCAACGTTTCCTTCGACACTGGTACTGCACATTTTTTTTTTCAGAGCACAATTTGTTCCGTCGAAAGTCACTGAGGCTACTGAGCGATTGATTGAATAGCGTTCGGGAGACTGGCTTAAATTGCTTCCCCCACCACAGCATTTTATTTTAAAGCATCCAATTTTTTTCCATAATGTGTTTCAGTCTTAACGTCGCAGCATATCGAAAGATCGTATGTAACTTGAGTCCCATCCTCAAGGATAAAAGTCTCGACACGTATTGAATGTAATATAAAACTTTTGGGAACGTCGATTCTTTTAATTATACATCGTCAGCAGAAACCTTTTTTCCCAACGCTGAGAAATAATAATTTTTGAAGCGTTGAATCTTAAAAATTAGGCGGTGAGAGGAGGAACACGGGTAAATAAAAAATTGTGACACAATTTAAGTTTAAGATATATAATTGTTACAAGCCAAAAAAAAGGAAAAATATATAAAATAAAAGAATATAAATATAAAAATATAAAATAAAAAGAAAAAACTAACCAAAAAACAAAATAAAAGAAAATAAATAAAAAATAGAATATAATAAAATATGAAAGAAATAACTAATATAAAACAAAAGAAAAAACTAATCAAATATGAAAATAGAAAAATAGAAAAAATAGAATATAATAAAATATGAAAGAAAAAACTAATATAAAACAAAAGAAAAATCTAATCAAATATGAAAATAGAAAAATAGAAAAAATAAAAGAAATTAAAATTAAGAGGTCGACGAGGGGGGTGGGGGGGCAATGGTGGTGATGGCGATAATGCAGGTGATGGGGGTGAAGGGGGCGACGGCGGCGACGGGTGTGATGGGGGCTACGGTGGCGACGGCGGTAGGTTTAATGGTGCAAAAATTTGCACCATCGGTCGCTGTACCCGCCACAGGCCCCCCGGCACCTCATATGGCCGCAGCCGCGCAGCTCCATATAACGCCTCCCGCCGTGGCGCTCGCAACAGCGGCGCGGGATGCAACAAGTCCTAGAACACATACGCAAACGTTGATATAATATTAACACATTAAACATAATAAATATCAAACACACAAAGCAATGCAATGTATTACATACCTGTGGAGGCGTTGACGGCGACGCAAGCGGTGAGGGGGGTGACGGCGGCGGCGAGCCATCCCAATCAGAAGACCATGTGGTGGCGATGGCGAGTTCTGGAAAAATAGAAACCCATAATATAATAATAGCATTTTAACCCTCGGAAGACGAACCCCCGATTTAAGAGTACTTGGTTCCAACAGTTAAACGCGATAAATGTTGAAAATATTGTTATGTACATACCTCTGGATCACACTCTGGCGCTATCCGCGTTATTCCCATTTTATTTAGAAAGAGTATCACAAAAAACTGCTTCAAAATTGCATAAAATAATTCGACTGTTACCTGTCACAGTTTGAAGACGACTGGTCTCGCTGCATCTCATGGCTCTCGCATGCAAACTCCTATCATAAAATCGAGCAGTGCATAACTTTGCAAAAGTAAGATGTTGTTGTTCTCCACCTACATTTTTCGCTGACCATCCTCTCCTTATTCACACGCATCTTCTTTCCCTTCTTCTCTGACACATCATTTCACTATACCATACCACTTGATCGCATATCAAACGTCTCTTAAACGGGATATTGAACGGCTTTGATCGTGTATTGAACGGCCTTGATCGGATATCGAACGTGAATCGAACAGGCATTGAACGACTTTGATCCTGTATTCAACGGGTATCGAACGGCTTTGAACAGATATCGAACAGCTTTGATCAGGTATTGAACGGGTATTGAACGGCTTTGAACGTGAATCGAACGTGAATCGTACTACTCTGAACATGAATCGAACGTGAATCGAATGTGTAATGAACCACTTCGCACGTGTATCGAACGTGTATTGGACATGTAATGAACCACTTCGAACATGTAATGAACGCCAATCCTACCTCTTCGAACGTGAATGGTACCACTTCGAACGTGTATCGAACGTGTATTGGACATGTAATGAACCACTTCGAACATGTAATCAACGCCAATCGTACCTCTTCGAACGCGAATCGTACCAATCTGAACATGAATCGAACGTGAATCGAACGTGTAATGAACCACTTCGAACGTGTATCGAACATGTATTGGACGTGTAATGAACCACTTCTAAATAATTACAACTATTGTTTTTAATCTAGCGCACATCAAACGCATGATGTTGGGTTGGGGGAGGGTGAAGAAAATTATACGCATTAAAAATTGTATATATTTATTTATAAATTTCTCTCTGGCGTTTAGTCCACCAGTTGAATATTTTAAATACATTTTGCATGGCACAGTGTTTCGCGTGTCTACCACATCGCAGAGTATTAACTACATTTAGCTTATTTAGAGATTTAATATCCTCGTAGTCAATGTCCAGCGTCTCGATGACCACGCCCGCTCTCGTACTTTCATCGAGGAAATCCGCAAGCCAGTCGCGTTTCTGCAGCCCTTTAACGTATACCACATGGCACGTGTCACCTTCTCCATCGATCGCATCAGCTACAGCTTTCGTAATTAGCCGTTTAGCCATACTGTATGGAACTTCTCCATCGTCCCAGCGTAACCCATGATGTTTCGCCGTTAACCACCGGATGCTTGATTTGTCAGATTTCGTAAGAAGATATTGTGGCATCGAACTCCGAAAAATATAATGCGAGAGAATTGTTCCCTTTCGCAGGACAGCCACTTCCTTGACGATAAATCTTTCATCGATGATGAACCCTTGCAGGTCAACAAATGTTGGCGCGGACATTATCGACACAATTTAGAGGCCCGCTCGCTTTCAAGACAGATGGAGGAATGCAGTCTTTCTCGTAAAGCATCTCGATTTTCACGATGAAATTTTCTTTTGGTACGAATTTAACACAGGAGAGGGCAGGCAATTTAATTAATTTTGCGCACCACGTTTATCAACGGATTGTATTCAACCACCCGATCGTGCAGAATCAGACAGTAGGCTGTAATATTTGTCGGTACGTTCTCTTTACACTCGAATTCTATGCGCACGTCCACGGTACCGTTTTTAACCGACTCATTTTGTCGCGAGCAATCAATCACCACGAAGGGACCAAATTGTAAAAATTCAGCCACGGTGAATAATCCATCGTTGCAGTTGTAATTTGATTTACGGAATTGCGTATACATGTGATACAAGATGGCATGTTTACCCATGTCAAAGTCCACCTGCATGTCATCATATGGGTAAAATTCCGAGTTGAGAAAAGCTTTTACATTGGTTAATTTGCATTTGTCGAACATAGTAGCATCTTTGGACATATCATTCTTTCGATCAGTCTGTAGAGCAAGGATAATGACACGCGGCTTCTCCGACTGTGCAGATGCCTTCACGGCCCACGAGTGCTTGGTCGTGCTCTGTAAGAGAGGATACTCGTACATATCCCACGATTGAAAACAAATGCTCAGGTTTCGTCCACTGTCCAAAGTATGTAGCAACGATAGCTTATTAACGTCGTTCAGCGTCACATGAGGCATCCGCCATTGCACTTTAAGTAATTCAATTTCTGGTTCCAACATCGGCGATCCAATTAGAACATTGTTATCGTTGCGCGATCGTATTAAAATCAATTCATGGCGCGAATTAATAATAATGCGTTTGTAGTCCTCGCAAAATCCCAGCCAATATGTCAGTGGGATACAAAAATTGAAATGATTTTTCACTTTTAGCCCATCGCGTCGTTTCAAGCCCCATCCGGCATTCTTCATATTTTTGTCTTCGCCAGATGTCAGCGATATATAGTTTTTAAGCGTGCTAGTTATTCCAACGTTTCTGTTGCGGTCAATCTCTGCGCCATTCAGCTCGTATCGAATCTCATCGAATAAGATCGCCATGCAATTATTTCCCAATGTCACCGTTAATGCATCGTTTGGCTTATTTATCTTCAATTTTCCCTCCACATAGAGGAAACTTTCACACGGCAATGTGTATAAATTCTGCTGTTGTATGGGTATTCTTATCTCATCGCTGTATCCAAACGTTGTGTTGACGTATGGGTTGTATGTGTGAGTTTGACGATGCGATCATCAAACGTCGGCTTCCCTCCAATGCTTAGAATGTCAGCCATTTCTTCAACTTAAGACACGTCACGTGACCTGGCCGATTTGGCCGGTCGGTATTACAGTAGGTTTTTCTGCACAGAAATGGTAATACCCATAGATATGCGGCTGCCTGTGCACACGAGAGGGAGCTGTTTGCTATTTCCATATTCAGTTTTGAATGTGGAAAGAAATTCTCAGCTGTTGCGTTGTACTTTTTAAACAGAAAGTCTGCTGGTACTGCAAACGTAGAAAATGCATTGTACATTTACTTGAAATGTGCTTATGTTACAATATTTTACGCTGGCAGTAAGGAATTATAAGTGAAAAGGAAAAATAGATGAGGGCATGTCCTCAAAAAATGAAGTTTGTTAGGATAGACATTTTTTAATTATCAAAACACTGAAACAGAACATGAAATACACATCCTATGCAGAAAGCAGTTATGAACAAACATATATATAAACTCGTGTTTGACGTTGAATCCAACGCGTGATTATTATGTGGTCCCTCCTCGAAGTGACAGAAAATATTACCTATGTATATGCTATACGACAATAAATGTTTATTTCCTTCTATTTCGCTACATTTGTGAACTTTTTATCATCCTTCCGAAACATTATTATTACGCCGCAACAGTATCTTTAGGAAATCGGGTATAGCATATAGGTTATATTTTCTGTCACTTCGAGGACAGAAAATCTGCACCTCCAGCTGACAGAAAATTCGCCCCTGCACGTTGTCACTAGCCCGGTCGGCAGCATGGAAGGGGTACCTCTTACACCCTGTATTTCTGGTAGTTGTAACGATATTCCTCAGCCCAGTGTACATATGTACACTCTTGTTTGATCTGGAAAAATAAATGAATTCAATAAAAATTAGTTTTTGTGTTTATACCACTTGAATGTAAAGACTGATACTTACACCCACTGAAGAAACCATTATTATTGTGTCCTATTTCTCATAAATATTTTCTTGGAATGGCACTGACCCCTTTCGATTCCAATTAGTTGTCATAGAACCTGTGATAAAAAGTTAGAACGAGTTGTAATCTGAATACAATAAAAATGTAAATATGTGTATGTTATTTACTTATCTTTATGCTTGTGGAGAAGACTGCCTTCCTTTCCTCGCCTCATAGAGCATGATTTTCAACGTTGATACTGATTGGTGGAAATATCTAGAACAAATTCATATATGAGAGAAACATTCATGATGATTTCCAATTAATCTAATTATTTGCATAACAAAAGTATGTGTCATACTTACGCTTTTATAGATGTCACTTCCACTTGGTATGAAAGAACAGCTATAGGAATTTATCATTAGGAGAGTGTGAAAAGGCCCACCACCACCCCCGTCATAGACGGTCCTATTCACTCTCCGTATGTATCTTCTACATACTTTCTTACTTACATTTTGAAACATTACTTATACGACAGCTCTTCATATGCGCTGGATGCACTCGCTGGTGCAATAGTGACTTTTGATTGCAATTGTTCATTCGACAGCTCTTCATATGCGCTGGATGCACTCGCCGGTGCAATTGTCACTTTGATTTGGATTTTTTTATTCGACAGCTTTTCATATGCGCTGGATGCACTCGCCGGTGCAATAGTGACTTTTGATTGCAATTGTTCATTCGACAGCTCTTCATATGCACTGGATGCACTCGCCGGTGCAATTGTTACTTTGAATTGGATTTGCTTATTCGACAGCTCTTCATATGCACTGGATGCACTCGCCGGTGCAATTGTCACTTTGAATTGGATTTGTTTATTCGACAGCTTTTCATATGCGCTGGATGCACTCGCCGGTGCAATAGTGACTTTTGATTGCAATTGTTCATTCGACAGCTCTTCATATGCGCTGGATGCACTCGCCGGTGCAATAGTGACTTTGGATTGCAATTGCTTATTCGTCAGCTCTTCATATGCGCTGGATGCACTCGCCGGTACTATTGCGATGTTTTCATCCATCGATTTGTGTACTATTTTGTGTACTCGTACCTGCTCCTCCTGGTTTTAGGTACGGAGGTTCTCTAATCGGCTGTTGTCGATTGTATCGACTATCTATAATTTCTGGCAACATGCAGTCCTCATAGAACTTCTTCAGTTTTTCCTCCATCTCTGTTGCCCAGAATCGATCATCTCTCGAAACTGTTGTAATTTTCATTCCTTTTGGCGTCCATAAACAAAAATAGGCCCGTTGCCTTTTCGTTATGTGCAATTGTCCTTGCACTTGATAATAGTAATGATGATTCTTATTCATTTCATTACCCTTGTAAATACGCCTAATATTATCAAGTTGCTTTATTGCTTCAGCAGGTGATAAATCCTTGGCCGATTCAGGACACTTTACTTCGACGATTTTATCATGGTCCACGAGGCCGTCAGGAGTTGCACCTAAGTGAGGCACAGTGTCATCAATGAAGAGGCCACACGGTAGAATATGCATTCCTAATTCTTCTTGCATTTGTTTCAAGGCGTTTGCCTCATTTTCCCTTCCGTATTGGAGAGAATGTAAATTGTGGAGTTGCGGGTACATTATACTCTTCACAGTATTTGCCCGTGGTGTAGTCTTTCGTAATCGGCATACCTTGCCGAAATTGGATGCAGTTAATAATTTCTTCCTATAACCAATCCATTTTTCGCTATTCGCCTGATCGCGAGTTTCCACTTGGATCTCGTCTCGCCTCGTTTGCCAGTGAAGGAGTATATCCGCGTGCCTTTTACACTCGGAAGAGTATACTGTCTCTTCCATATCTGGTTTTGCCGCGTTGGGGCCGTAATCGTGGTCGCACGATTGTTTGTTATTTCGAAAGGAGGATGCTTTCGCTTCTTTTTTATACTCCCTTGCTTTTTCTGCTGCGCGCTTCCGACGTCCTTCCAGCTTTCTTATCATGGTTGGCGGCTCTTTATTCATTGCCGTACTCAATCTGCTGAACGCCTCTTTTGTGTTATATTGGACGACTGCAGCGGAGACTCTACCCTGATACGAGCCTCCTCGTCCAAAGTTTATCCTTTTGCCTCCGATGAATTTAGCAATTATGTTATTAAAACCTTCAACAGCATTGTTATTTAGATCGCGCAGCAAACTGTCAGCTTTAACGAAAAGTTGCTGCATCGCTTCTTCGATACTTTCATAAATACCAGCTTCTCTTAGTTGTGGAACGTAGTCTACTCTGTTGGGATCAGAGTATTTCTTACAGAAGTATGCTAACTTCTGACATTCCTTGTGTTGACCGAAAACGTGACTCGGTACATTTTTCAAGTCTTGCTTCAAATTTTGAATTCGTTCCTCGAGTGGTACTTCTTCTCGCAACCGGTATTCCGCAGCTTTTTTTATACCAGTACGCAGGCGGAGAGCATTATTCTGTACGACAGTTCTTAGATCTTTATTGCGGCCTTTTGTTCCGATTTCGTTTATTCTTTTACTGAAATTGCGTAACAGGTGATTGGTGCATTCGATTTTTTGTACCTGCACCATATTTGTTTGGGTTAGGTTGCAAAACGGCATATATGCTGAACCTCGCCTATTTATCACATAAGTTGTTTTTTTTCTTTTTGTTGTTTGTAAACGTGATAAATAAAGACGAATTATTATTATTATTATTATTATTATATACTTTCCATATGGATTACTGTCCAATATCTTCTTGCACACACTGCTATCGCCATCGGCAACTAATATATGGTATATTAGGCCGTGCATATCTATGCTGCAATTGAATCCTTCGACAATAGCAACACTCTCCATGCCAGTTGAACTCTGATAACGACCCCAGTTCTTGAAGCAACGATGCTCGCGCGGTTCTTCCTTCCTCGTACCTGCTATTTGGCAAGTCATGCAGAATTTATTCTTCACGCTGATGTACAGCACTTTCTTCGCGTGGTATCCCACGATGGCTCCTACGCCAGAAAGAGAATTGTAATCTCCTCCGCGGTAGGATCTTTTCATCCAGCTGCCATCCGCGACAACTGGGATCAACGGTAGATTGGATTCTGCATGTACGTCGCCTCTTTCGATAGCTAATGCTTTTTCCTCATTTCCAGCATCTTCCATTTCGCTTTGTGCAGCCACTTCGAGGGCATCGAGTAGCTCAATCTGACATTTCTCGTAGATCCTTTTCGTCATACAGGACACGTTCACGGCAGTCAGTATGTCCTCCAGTTGATTATACCCGCCGCCCGTCATCATTGTTGCGGAAACAGCGGCGCTGTTGATATCCATTTTGGAATCACTCTTCCGAAGACACGATATGCACTTTGTGTATTTGCACATTTTGCACTCTACATAATACACATTTTCTAGTCCATTCCGTTGACATCTAATTATTTCAAAATGTTCGATGCCACAGCCAACAGTCGAATGTTTTCGAATATTTTTTATTTGTTCGAAAACATACGGAAAATCAACGAAGTCTCTTCCTTCTGAAATTGGATTTTCCGGCTGCTCTGGTTGTGCATTCTCCACCACCCAGTAATCGGCATCAATTCCAATATCTTCATCCGTTTCTTCGTTGATGTCTCTTACGGAATGTATCTCATCCCTGTCTGCGTCGAAATCAATTTCTTCTTCGTTCGACTCGAAATGCACATGTTCTTCAATTTCTTCTTCGTCCGCATTGAAATGTATTTCTTCTAAAATATCTTCCGCATCCGTATCGAAATCCACTTGTTCTACAGTTCCTTCGATAATTGGGAAGTCTTGAAAATTTCCTACGTCTTCTTCTTGTATTATGTTTGTAGGAAAATCATACGCAGCAGATGTGCTGGGAAGTGTTTCGTCGTACGAGGTACCTGCACGCGTACCTGCTTCCGCCACGGTGCCCTGACCTACCGCGAGGCACGCTGCTCTTTTTAATCGTTGCCTACACATAAAGAGACAATAATCGATAACACGCGATACATACATAGAAATAAGAGAAACATACAATAGAAAAGAAAAGCAGGCATAGTAAAAGAAGATATAGTACAGTAAAGTCTCGATGTGAGCGAAAGCCTCGGAACGTAGGAAAAGAGAGCGAGTGGAAGAAAGGACTGCCGATTGTTCCTATCTTTTTCATTCGCTGTCCTTCTCTGCGGCCAACGCGTATTACCACTAAATATGTATTATCTAAATTATATCGTGTTTGGTGTCATTTATCATTAGGGAAACATCACAAATGTTACGATGCTTTATTTATGAAAATATTATTATTATAGCATTACTGTGAATATCATTCTAATTTATCTTCGCGATACGAAGAGGGACGTAGCGTAATAGAAAAACATTTTTCGCGAACGTTTTCGTCTGTTCTTGCCGTGTCCACATCGCCGTAAATAGAACAAAACGTTCACATACGATTCGTACACTGAGTTTTGTTCATGTTTGCGGCTGTGTGGACACGGCAAGATCAGACGAAACCGTTCGCGAACAATGTTTTTGTTCGTGTTCGCCTTAGTATAAACGCGGCATTAGACAACGCGATTCCCTCGCTACGCAAAACGAAGGACATGCACTTTTGGCCCGTTTTCTTTTCACACGCACACATCTGCACAACCGTCTCCGCTACTCGCAAGCGAAGGCAGCCGCAAGTTCAGACATGTTTGCGCTGCGATATGCGGCTGTGTGTGTATGTAGGCACGCGTGCACTTGACCGCGTGTGAAAAGAATACTTTTCGCATTTCAATTCTGGGTCATTCAACGCGAAATCGGACACTTTTCGGAGTACCATTTGGGATTTTTGTGAAACTTGCATATATTGTGGTCTTTAGTGATACATAAACGTATTTCAAAGGATTTTTCAAAATTGTTAATATCGTGGAAATTGACTTTTTTCATTAAATTATAACTGTTGAACTAAGAGAAAGGTAAGAATGAGCTTTTGGATGCTTACACTGGGGAAGTAAGAGTACCTAATCAAAATGATGTCACTTAAAAAAAAAATTTTAGACCATTTATTCTGTGATTGTTTTAAACAAATGCAATTTTATACCAGCAAGGCGCTATTCCAAAATTTGAAAAAATTGAGAAAGAGCCCTACTTGTGCTCTTTGCAGACACGTTTTCAGAAACGCGGCTACTTTAAAATTGGTCGCATGAAAATTAATTGAATGTGACGCTGCATCGCCCGATACCGGCTGGACTAGCTATAAACCGCGCGGTACTAGCAGCGGCCAATTGGCTATATCTGATATTGTTATATAGGGTTCTCACGAATGGTAAGTATTTGACAAAAACTAAAAGAGGAAAACATATTTTTTATATCCAACATAATACGGTATGTCATCTTTTGGTGTTCGCGATATTTTCCGTGAACCGAAGGTGATCTTCAGTTTTTTAAATGGAATGCTACATAATTCATTACCCGATATGAGTGTATAAATCTCAAGCCAAATTCAACCATATGGTGTACTATGACTTTCAAGGCCACGCAAGGTTAGGAATGAAACAAATAGATAGTTGTATATTGTAGCACGGACGGCTCAGTCTGTCGAGCCGGTGCTGGGCGGCGCAGCGGCACATTCAATTAATTTTTATGCGACCAATTTTAAAGTATCCGCGTTTCTGAAAACGTGTCTGCAAAGAACACAAGTAGGGCTGTATCCTCAATTTTTTTCAAATCTTGAAATAGCGCCCTGCTGGTATAAAATTGCATTTGTTTAAAACAATCGCAGAATAAATGTTCTAAAATTTTTTTTTTAAGTGACATTTTTATTAGGTACTCTTACTTCCCCAGCGTAAGCACTCAGAAGCTCATTCTTAACTGTCTCTTTCTTCAACAATTATAATTTAATGAAAAAAAGTCAATTTCCACGATCTTGACAATTTTGTAATTCGCGTGGAATGTCCCTCCTTGAAAGTCTATAATACTGGAGAGAGAGAGAGAGAGAGAGAGAGAGAGAGAGGGAGAGAGAGAGAGAGAGAGAGAGAGACAGAGAGAAAGAGAGAGAGAGAGAGAGTTGGTAATAATATAATTGAAATGATACAACATTGTGTAGGGCACATAGGACTATATTTCTAATAAATTATAACCTGAAGGAATAAAAATATTTCCAAACAAACATTTTGCCCTTTTGCATGCTCAGACAATACGACGCAGAAAGGATAGGCTATTTTTAACGTTGTACCTCCTACAACAATTCAACGAGGGGCTGCAGGGTGGTATTTCGTTTTATGGAACGTTGTAAAATAACGGCGAAACGAAGGGTCCGAGAAACACGTGTCGTTTGCCTTTCGCGAAGCAAACCCTACTTCACCGCGCCGGTGTTGGAGATCCGTCTGGTTCTCGTCAACGAGCACGCTTTCCAGCGCATCACCCCGTCTCTTTAGACAGCTTTTCGAAAGCGTGGGACTGACCTCGACTTTCGTTACCCTCACACAAGGCGAATCGATGGGGGCGCGAAGCGTTGGTTTCGGTTTTTCGGCAAGGGCTGCCTGCCTATAGCCCAGATGGGCGAAATTTTTGCCTGTAAGGCCCTTGGGGCAGTTGGATTTTGGCTTGAGTCAGAAAAAATATAATTGTTTTCTTACGTCCGGATAGATGTTTGCGGTACTCAGAAATGCATGGAAAATTTCATGATCGATATTGCCAGGAAACGGGACCGAAAGTTCTACGGGGACGTCGACGTTGTTCTTCATTGATCATTCAATGTGATCAACATCTCGGTTACGTTTGTTTATTTCAGATAAAGCCAACCCTACACATCGGTGGGGATACCGATTACATATTACCACGGGCGAAATCCTCAAATAGATCCATAGCGAGAAATCGAAATGCCATCCCGTGACACCTTAATAAAAAAATATACCGTGCTATTGCAAAAAACTAACATGAAATTGACATCGCTTCCAGTACCTCATTCATAAAAAAAATTTGTACCATTATGTCCGATGGAACTGATACCAAACAGGAATATGTATATTAAACAATTTTCACTTATTGGAGCAGTTGGTAAGTAATAAAAGGCGTCCCTCGGTTCGAAATTGAATTTGTACGATATAGGTATAGGTATTCAGCGAACAGAATTGTCCGATGCTCGCGGTTACTTTGTCGCTGTCAATGGGTCGTAAAAGAGAAGGACAGAGCGGGGGTCGTAGCAGCCGAGAAATAAAGTCAGCGCCTCGATCTGCTAATACAGAGCCACAACGTTATTTAGTGGACGGGGTACAGCTACAGGAGTGGTAGTAATGTGTGCGTCAGCGATCGTCATCACGTACGCGTTACCACCACTCCTGTAGGTGTTCCTCTCCGCTAAATAATCGGTTCTGCATAATGTTGCTGATAACCCTGCAGATACGCCACAATTTTTCAATCACAATAACGGCTCAACTGTTTTGATTTGATACTACTTTTAATTTTTTCTACATAAACATTTCTTTCAAATATTCATAACATTTTCCTGATTATGATGAAAGCAAACATGATACCGACGTGCGTGACGAAAAGTAGCACGTTTCAATTTCCTTACGAAAACTAGCACATTTCGGTTTGCCGCGAAAAGAAGCACGTTTCATCGTTTCTGACGAATACTAGCACGTTTCGTCTTCCGCCGCGAAGACTAACACATTTGACTGCTTCGCCACGAAGAATAGCACGTTTCATACTGTTGCGGCGAAAACTAGCACGTTATACTGTTTCGCCACGAAAAATAGCACATTTGGGAATTTGCGGCGAAAACTAGCATGTTATCCGGTTTGACCACGAAGAATAGCACGTTTTGGATTATACTGTGAACTGCAAAACTATCACGTTTCAGCGCGTGGTCAGTTTAAAAGAATTCAACTTTCTATCTATTTCATTCATATTGACTATTTCTCACTTTCGTCTTCTATATTATGATAAGATCAGGACAAAATTTTGATTAGATCATATCCGATCATACCTGACTTATATGGGCCCGCAAAAATCAAATTGTGTGGGTTGCTGTGGTATAATTTGTTTTGTAACCAACCATTCAAATTTGCTTCTTTTCATCGCTACAAATGGTAATTACATACTACTTTTCGTGAAAAATCACTCAAACGTGTTAGTTTTCGCAGCGAAAGACGAAACGTGTTATTTTTCGTGGCAAACCGCTCAATCGTGCTAGTTTTCGCAGCGAGAACCGAAACATGCTAGTTTTCGCAGCGAAAACAGAAACGTGCTAGTTTTCGTAAGAAAATTGAAACGTGCTACTTTTCGTAACGCACGTCGATACAATGTCGACCATTTTTGGTCGAAACCGATATTACATCGTGTAACGTGTACGAGAAAATCTGTGTGAAGATATCTTTCTACGGAATCGAATTCTCTTTTCGCGTAGTAGTATCCACAACTGCAGGGTACCTACTTGAGATGCCGTAAACATTGCCCGGGCTGGGACAAAGGTTGCCAGTGAGGCCTGGAGAATGTTTCGAAGACTGTGCTTTTCAATGAAAAAATTTCGCTGAAGGTACACATGGACTAGGGTTGCCACTCGTACTTTAAAATAAAGTATCTAACGTTATTATAGGTAAATGTACTCTATACTTTTGAATAACAATAAAGTACGCGAAAATACTTTATTTCACAATTAATGATAATATTATGGGGAAACGTAACGCAATATTATTATATTCTATCTGTTCCCGCCACTTCAGCATTTACTGAGAGAGTTTTTTCTGTCATAAATGTGAAGTGGCGCTATGCAAGAAACAAGGCCTCTCTCAATCTAATAAAAAATGAATTATTTATACATTTCAGTATGAATATTGAGTGCAATGAATATTGAGACATTTCAAAATAATAAAAATTTACTTTGTAATGCTAAAAACAATAAAAAATATGTTTGGAAGAAATAAAAAGTAATAAGATTAAAATGTACTTTTAATTTGTTGAGCGTACTTTTTTGTATACGTCACGAAAGCAACTATACGTTATTTTTGTGTAAAAAAGGTGGCAACCCTAACATGGACGTATATATTGCGGGCAAAATTCCACAGAAGAAAAAGCACTGTGTATTTCGTATTCAACAAGTAACTACATATGCTGAACATGGAATCGCAAATCATCGATGACTGTTGCTAATTTACATTATCTTTTACATCACATAAATAAAATCTACAGTGTATGTTTTATCCATTCGAAACTACGTACAACGATTGAAATAGTCGCAACTGCATTATAAAGGAAGCATACCTCACGAAACGCGTATAGTTTGAACGTTTTATGCTAATAAAACGCATATAATTTGTATAACATATACAACGAAATTTAAAATTTCTACATTTCGTCTCATCCTCATGAAAGTTGCAGGAACGCGCTGCTGACGTTTTTCACATGAAAATGAGTCTAAACACGGTATAAATCGGATTATTTAATCGTAAGAGGGGTAAAGTAATGACATGCGTTGCGGTGCGCATTGCATAGAATGTGTACGTAACGCGTCAAAGATATCTGTGTTGATATACATATTTGAAGAATATGAATAATACTATATTAATGTAAATGTCCCAATTTCTACTCATTTAAGAGGTTACTCGACATAAAGACTGTGTAAAAAATTTGTTTGTGGTCAAAATTTGCAGAGAAATTGGTTAATACCTTAATAATACATCAACTAATTAAAAAAATATTTAAAAAAGATATTTCAAGATGTTTAACTATTAGTAATTTGTGATTAAATACAATGCACCAAATGTCCGTATTTCTACTCACGAGAAATACCGATGTCCGTATTTCTACTCACAATTTGTACCAATTTCTGCTCACACAATATCGACGTGCGTTACGAAAAGTAGCACGTTTCAATTTTCTTACGAAAACTAGCACGTTTCGGTTTGCCACGAAAAGAAGCACGTTTCATCGTTTCTGACGAATACTAGCACGTTTCGTCTTCCGCCGCGAAGAATAGTACATTTCGTACTGTTGCGGCGAAAACTAGCACGTTATACTGTTTCGCCACGAAAAAGAGCACATTTGCAAATTTGCGGCGAAAACTAACACGTTATCTGGTTTGGCCACGAAGAATAGCACGTTTTGGATTATACTGCAGACTGCAAAACTATTACGTTTCAGCGCGTGGTCAGTTTAAAAGAATTCAACTGGTGAAAATATTGTTTAATAAATAATAATTCCAGCTATAATCTCTATACTACCCAGTACCCAACAAAGCATAATTTTTCTCATATTGAATATTTCTCACTTTCGTCTTCTATATTATGATCAGATCAGGACAAAGTTTTGACTAGATCATATCCGATCATACCTGACTTATATGGGCCCGCAAAAATCAAATCGTGTCGGTTGCTGTGGTATAAATTTTTTTTTGTAGCCAACTATTCAAATTTGCTTCTTTTCATCGCTACAAATGGTAAGTACATAGGTACTACTTTTCGTGAAAAATCACTCAAACGTTTTAGTTTTCGCAGCGAAAGACGAAACATGCTATTTTTCATGGCAAACCGCCCAAACGTGCTAGTTTTCGCTGCGAAAACCGAAACGTGATAGTTTTCGTGGCAAACTGCTCAAACGTGCTAGTTTTCGCAGCGAAAGACGAAACATGCTATTTTTCGTGGCAAACCGCTCAAACGTGCTACTTTTCGCAGCAAAAGGCGAAACATGCTATTTTTCGTGGTAAACTGCTCAAACGTGCTAGTTTTCGCAGCGAAAAACGAAACGTGCTAGTTTTCGCAGCGAAAACCAAAACGTGCTAGTTTTCGTAAGAAAATTGAAACGTGCTACTTTTCGTAACGCACGTCGATATGTTGCCGTTTCAGCTTAGAATAAGTTACATCTTTTATGGAGAGGTGTTATAACATAATAACAAATACAACTATTTATAATTTGGAAAAAATATTTATTAAAATAAAAATACCAGTTTATGTTAAATTTAAAATCATTTGCTTCGCGTTGTTAGATCTCATCTTTTTCATGTCTGCTGCATCTTTTTCTCTTATTTTTTTTCAACTTAGCTTTCTCCACCATTAAATGGATTTTCCCTTTTCAACTGTTTTATTAACAACGCGACACTATACAACTGCATATTCTTGGTTAATGGAAAACCATTATTGCCTACAAACAAAATCCACTGAACTAATCGTTCTTATTCGTTAATTGTTAATATAGTCTGTGGACCGCTTTTCTTCCCTATTGGGTATATTCCTTCGTATTTGCACCTCAATGTTGAAAATGGTATGTGATACTGTTTGCTGGCAGCCCTAACTGATACACCTCTAGAAACAGCATCTATTGCATTTCTTATGCTTTCATCAGTATACTGATGCTTACTCGTCTTTTTTGTTGCCATTTGTTTTGTTTTTAAATTTTTATCTTCCATATTAAAACTATGAAAAATGTAAATAAAATTATTTTTAGAACATAAAAGAATGATAAAAAAAATAGCATGCCTTCGAATAGATATAGAGGTTACTACATTACTTTGATTTTGAGGTTATCTTACTAAAATTTTTGGGTGAGTAGAAATACGGACATGACGGTATTTACTTGGCCCTAAACTTACTCACCTGTTTTCTACTTCAAAATATTAGAAATCGTGAAAAATCTAAATGGAGAGCACTGTATAATCTCTGTATGTTTTACTAAACAAAAATTTTCACTATAATGGCCACCTTGTGCCTAATTCTCGAATGCCAATGGTGGCGCAGTTCCTTAGCACAAACAGCTAGAACACAAAACCATGATCACAAAACCATGAGTCTCTTATTTTACATTTTTTTCGTTGCTTAGGCTGTACTTAATTTAGCCCCCACCTCGTGCAACACTCGCGTAAACGTTCAAATAACTTAAAATTATTTTGTTACAACTATAGTACAAACGTAACATTTATAATAATGAGAAAAATACGAAGTGAGTAGGAATCGGTACATGAGCAGAAATTGGTACATTTACCTTATATACAATAAAATACCGTGCTACTACTACTACATGTCAATCTGCGACTTCGTGCAAATCTGTACCATAACACATAACTTACCTTTCTCGATACTTTCTATTTTTCAACAAACGCTTCGCAGCTAACGAAGGCTGCTTCACGTTAGCACCACCCTTCGAATAGCGTCTATTATTTGTATCTGCGGCTTCTTTCTTCGATTCCATTCCAATGATAATTGTGAATGATCACGCACAGTTATCAACACTACAGTATCTAACCACGCGGAAATGGAAAAATTCACAAATTATGAATATATCAATATCTGCGCAACAAATAAAAGCCCGATTGCTTTCTGCGTCTTCACTGTAGTGCAAACGACAAGAAACTGATCAGCTAGCGTCGTCGCTGCATTGTTTACAGATGCTGAGAGGCTAAACAGAAGATAGTGGGAAAGGGACGAATATACGCGTCCTGTTCCTCTCTTTCTCATTAGGTTTGGTGGTATGCTCATACATTTACGTAGAATATGTACTTCCGGGAATACTTAAAGAATTTATAATTTCGACCGTATTTTTAGAATATTAAAAACCAACAAGTGATATCAGCTGATATCACTTGTTGGTTTTTAATATTCCGGGAATACTGTTTGGTGCACAGAAATGTGCACAGGAAAGAATTTTTTATTATCCTGTGCATATACTGTTGACGTATCACTGATTTCATTAGCAAAGAATTCATATTTCGTTCTACCATTATCCTTTCCCATTTGCCTGACGGTGATGAAGGAACACCCCGCAAGTATGCGCGGACACGCGCCACGTTTTCAAACCTTTGCGCATTCGAACTTTTACGCGGGCCGATGACGCCCCGCTCGGGCCTTGGTGCGAGTGAAATACAAAATCTTGAGGGAGTGAGAAAGGCAGTTTGGGCCCTGACCCACCCTCGAGGGTAGCAAAGACTCGATCGTCAGAAAAAAAACGACTGTCGACCAGTAAAGATCGTAAGTACTTTCGCGCTTACTATCCCTGTCTTTTTCACTATATGTGCCGGTTATTATGAAAGTGGTCCAAGTCCAAATTTTTCGTTTGTTACATTTCACTTATTTTTTTACGTATTATATCAACGTGATCAACAGACGCGGTCGCGTCTGGAAGCTAATTCCCCCTTCCCCTCTACCCATAGGCACACTGAGCGACCATGTCTTTATACACGAAAGATAGCGAAATTGACAGGTCGTCGGAGCTATATTAGCCTTATTATCTTATTTTATGACATAGTGCCGGTGTTTTTACATGATTAAGTGAATCATTTTTTTTTTTCGAACCCATATGTCGTTTTACTTCATGTATCAAGCTATTTGTCTAAAAGATATAAGATTTATTCTGAATTAATAGTTATAAAAATGATACTTTTAGGATTACGAGGTATGACGTCACGTTTTCCTCCTGCACTTGACGCCAGTAGGTGTCGCCTCGAAAGCATAATTTATATAAATGTCATTTGGCTGTCATTCAATTATAACCTGCTAGTTGTTAACATTTGTGAAATGTCACGATGGTAAAGAAGATTACACGCGATAGCGGCGTGACGTGATCGGTTTGTTTGGTATGTAGAGGGCTCGCTCTTACCGACGGGCATGTGAGCCTAGGGTCGCGCGAAACACAAAACGAAGCGGGTGACTGGAGCTCTATTCTTTTTTGTATCGACAGAGACACATGTCCTGGCATTCGAAAAATCTTCATTATTTTCTTACATGTAAGTGTGCTTCATTATTATTTTAATTAAGCTCTATGCATAATGAAACGAACATATGGGTTATTGTTTCATTATACATGTATACAGATTTATTTGCAGTCAAATAATAGTCTGCGCAGATTTTTACTAACCTGTTTCTCTATTCAAATGTGTATCTTTTTAGTATCAAGTCCCCTGGAAGGACATTCTATTCATCTGAGTAGGAGAAATAAAAGTACAAATATTATATTTGGTAAGTGTCCTTTACATTTATGAATAATAATACGTATGATATATAATAGTGTTTATTACAAATTTTTTGTTTTTTACAGGTTGGAATATTTCCAATTTAAATAAAGTACACTCGGTCAGCTGCTGTGCGCTATTCCGAGTAAACTTTATACAGGCTGCATACGCGCCTTATCTTATAACATCATTCGATAGGCTGCAGTGCGCCAAGTCTCGAATATAAAAACTTTAAATAAAGTTTAAAGGTATTTAATATATAAAAAAAAATACCAAAATGTATGTATATGTTGAAAATAAAGATCTGATATCTAGAACACAGGATCTAAATTTTAATGTTCCTCAGAAATATTTAACCGAAGAGGATAAGAAAGCTATAAGATGTGAGTCAAACGATGGCCGGCTTGAGGATTCACATATGTCGGTTTTTTCTTACTTATTGTACAAAGTCGCTAATTACGAAATTCGACCTACCTATCTTAGACATAACCTGTTAGAAATCAAACCCGTTAGGAAAGATTTAGATCACATTCAAATTTTGCATCGTCCACAACATTGTTGGATATGCAGTTACTATGACGGGACAAATATTTACATATACGATACGCTGCAGAATTTTGCGGATCCATTACATAAAGAGCAAAAACTGTTTTTAGAAAAATTGTATCGTCATATTACAATTACGGAAAAAACCGTGCGTTTTCCGATGGTTCAACCACAAAAAAATACAAGAGATTGTGGAGTCATGGCTATAGCAATTGCCGTTTCATTAGCATTTGGTATTAAACCACAAAATGTTCACTATAATACAACACTTATGCGAAATCACCTCTTGAAATTGTTGACGGAAGAAATACAGTTCGAACATTTTCCGCAAGATCTTAATGTTAAAACTCCTCAACAAGTTTTGCCGTTACAAGTTGCACGGAAAAAATGTTACGAAAGGTTACGCAAAAATATTCGAAATCGAAGAATCAAGGTAGATGTTAGACAGCCATCCAACGGTAATATAATGACTGAGGATAACAAAAAACTGTTTGCTGATGAGAATAAATTTATGAATGATAAAATAGTTACTGATTTGAAACGTTCTTGTAAGCATTTGATTTCGGGAACAAATAACTCTACAGCAATTCCACGAGCGAGGAAATTGAGAAAAAGGGAATTGTCAGAAAAAGATGAAAAGATCATTCAGATAGGGGAGTGGTTGGAAGACACGCATATAAGCCATTTTCACAATATTCTGCGACAATTTCATGGTTATGAACCCATAGATACACTTTTACTTCAATGTCCAGATGCAATAATCCCAGTAGACGAATCGAAAGAACATATACAAATTTTATACAGCCAAGCGACCGAAAATTGGTCTGATAGCACAGGTGGCCATTGGGTTTGCTGTTATTATGATTAGAGTTTTCAGATATATAGCAGACGTTCGAGAAACAAACAGAGGAATCCAAGCTGAAGAAATTCGTTTAAAAAACACGATTTATTTTCAAATTTGACGATACAAAAAAAGAATATACACATTTTCAGCGTTTGGGGACCTTTCGTTTGATTAATTTTGTCGTTGACAATACATTTCTATGCTGATGTACCATCATCACGTATCTTGCATGAATATGAACTGCTTTGAGGATGAAGACCGTTATCAAATAGAGCACTTAGTAATTGATAACAAATTATGAAAAAAGTGATGAAATCCCCCCCCCCAAAAAAAACATGACTCATGTATGAAAGAAGCTAATTCCCTTTAATTCACTAAAAAAGTTCACCAGCAAATATTGTGAAATCATCTTTGCTAATTCCAATTGTACCTTTAATTCACGAAAAGCATTAAAAAAGTTCACACGCAAAGATTGTGAAATCAACTTTGCTAATTCCAATTGAATTCTCGTTCTCCGTTCGACCACTGATTCCTCTGTCACTTTTTAAATTAAAAAAGTTCACATGCAAAGATTGTGAAATCAACTTTGCTAATTCCAACACGAAAAAAGTTCTCACGCAAAGATTGTGATCATCTTTGCTAATTCCAATTGTACCTTTAATTCACGAAAAACATTAAAAAAGTTCTCACGCAAAGATTGTGAAATCAACTTTGCTAATTCCAATTGTATTCTCGTTCTCCGTTCGAACACTGATTCCTCTGTCACTTTTTAAATTAAATTCTCGTTCTCCTCTCGAACACTGATTCCTCTGTCACTTTTTAAATTAAATTCTCGTTCTCCGCTCGAACACTGATTTCCCTGTCACTTTTTATACTTGTTATTCCTTATTGGCCACAATTCAATTCAGTGGTCAGATTTTCAGCTTCGGTTGTAAGGAATTAGCGGGCCGTTGTGTTTTTATTACCCCCCCCCCCTCCCCCCTATAAACATGACTGATGTATGAAAGAAGCTAATTCCCTTTAATTCACGAAAAAAATTAAAAAAGTTCACGTGCAAAGATTGTGAAAGCAACTTGGCTAATGAGAATGTATCGCAAACGAAACTCGGTCGAGGTGGCGCTCTGATCGGAGTGCGCAAGATGGCGTCTGAGCATGCGCGTGATGACGCTGTGACGTCAAATCAATCAACGCCAAGATGAGCTTGGTTTTGCGCTTGCGTCGATTTGCGCCAAGATGAGCTTGGCTTTGCGCTTGCGTCGATTCGTTTATAGTGTTTATTATTATAACCTTTTTATTTGAAATCAAATATCATGATTTTTGCGTGCATCATTTCAAATCGGAGCAAATTATTATTAGAGAAAGTGTGATTGGTTTGACGTCACAGCGTCATCACGCGCATGCTCAGACGCCATCTTGCGCACTCCGATCAGAGCGCCACCTCGACCGAGTTTCGTTTGCGATACATTCTCATTCTAATTGTATTCTCATTCTCCGCTCGAACACTAATTCCTCTGTGACTGTTTATATTTGACAATCCTTTATTGGCCACAAATCAATTCATAAAAACACAACGGCCCGCTAATTCCTTAAAACCGAAGCTGAAAATTTGACCACTGAATTGATTTGTGGCCAATAAGGAATATCAAGTATAAAAAGTGACACGGAAATCAGTGTTCGAGCGGAGAACGAGAATTTAATTTAAAAAATGGCAGAGGAATCAGTGTTCGAGAGGAGAACGAGAATTTAATTTAAAAAGTGACAGAGGAATCAGTGTTCGAACGGAGAACGAGAACACAATTGGAATTAGCAAAGTTGATTTCACAATCTTTGCGTGAGAACTTTTTTAATGTTTTTCGTGAATTAAAGGTACAATTGGAATTAGCAAAGATGATCACAATCTTTGCGTGAGAACTTTTTTCGTGTTGGAATTAGCAAAGTTGATTTCACAATCTTTGCATATGAACTTTTTTAATTTAAAAAGTGACAGAAGAATCAGTGTTCGAACGGAGAACGAGAATTCAATTGGAATTAGCAAAGTTGATTTCACAATCTTTGCGTGTGAACTTTTTTAATGCTTTTCGTGAATTAAAGGTACAATTGGAATTAGCAAAGATGATTTCACAATATTTGCTGGTGAACTTTTTTAGTGAATTAAAGGTACATGATAAGCGTAAAGTTCAATTTCTTTTTTTTTAAATTTGGCACGACGCCACTTTCATAATAACTGACATACTTCTACATTTTACTTCCAACCCAAGACTGTATTTAGACATATTCCGGGTAAAGATTCCGATTACCGTCATAGTATTGTTGTAATTTTTTGTGCAAAATCTATCCTGTGAAGTGTGATTGTTTGAGTGTCCGCGTGTTTCTCAAGCTGCGTATCGCCATTGCGGGACTGCCTCGCATGGCACGTCATTCGCGGAGTGGAGAGTCGAGAGACTACCTCGATCATGATCACTTTACGTGGCATCAGCCCTCGATTTTTTGACGTGCTCACAGGTGCCTCGCGGCCTCCAGATAAAAAATGGCTAGCTCGGGCGACGCAATTATCATGCTGGATGGAGCGCGAGACTGTCGCAATAGCCTGCCTCGCAAAGTGATCATAATCGAAGTAGTCTCCAAACTCTCCATTCCGCGAACCGTGCCTCGCCCGGCATCGTCGCAATGTCGATACGCAGTTTCACGCCCAGGGATTCGTGTATTCATTCTCACGTAGAATAACAAAGTTATGTTATAATTTACCCGCGAAATGTCTAGAAAAGTTATATACATTCGGGTGGAATTTAGGCTTCCTTTAGTTGAAACTGAAAACAAGTGATGAAAATTAGACTGTTTCTAAACATCAGAAGTGAAAAAATCGGAAATTTTAAAAATGAAGGCTCGGATGCAATAAGGAGACTAGCGCTCGAAAATGCGAAAGAGTATTGTCCAAACGCTAAGAAAGATTGGAAAATTAAATGTTATTAACCTGAATTTTAAAAAATATAGTGTTGTAAAGCTCGTCACGGCACACCTTTATCTTTTTACAGTTTCTTTATCGAATCATTACTTAGTATTCGAGATGAAAATTATAAACCAAACAAATTTCTTCCACCAAAGTCAATATTTTTTTAAACATAAATTGCGATAACTTGAATAAATATTAACGGATCGTTATGAGACTTGAAACATAAATCTCGGAAAACTGTAGCGAAGCTATAAAATGTATGCACAAAATCCTTATGTTAAAAAAAAGTAATAATATTTAATTAGAAATGAATACTGGACATACCCCATATATATATACGCCATATATTCTACAATTATTTATTATTCAGTGTGAAAATTTGTGAAAATCTTCTTTGTATATCAAGGAAAAACTTTGGCGCTGCAAGTTACATGCACGTAAAAATTGCCTCGATACTTTTTAACGACGAACGATGAAAAACATGGGTTATATCCAGTATTAATTTTTAATTAAATATTATTACATTTCTTAATATAAGAGTTTTGTGCATATATTTTACGGCTTTGCTAGAATTTTCCGAGTTTTATGTTTCAAGTCTCATAACGATCCGTTAATATTTACTCAAGTTATCGCAATTTATATTAAAAAGATATTGACTTTGGTCGAAGAAATTTGTTTGGTTTATAATTTTTATCTCCAATACTAATGATTCGATGAAGAAACTGTAAAAAGAAAAATGTGTGCCGTGACGAGCTTTACAACAACATATTTTTTAAAATCCGGTTTAACAAAATTTAATTTTCCAAATTTTTCTAACGTTAGGACAATACTTTTTCGCATTTTCGAGCGCTAGTCCCCGGATTGTATCCGAGCCTTCAATTACAGATATTTTGAACCTTGATAACCTTATAATTACAAATTTTGGAAATGTTTGAATTTCAACGCTTTCAAAATTGGAAATTCAAGCATTTAAAAACATGAAGATTTCCCTCCTGCGCTAAATCTTGGCTAAAGAAAGCCTATATTGCACCCGAATGTACCGAATTGATAAACGTTTACTCTTCTACTGCACTTTCAAATCTATTTCAATAATTTCACTGTTTCTTCGATTCGCTTTTAGATGGCAAGCAATGCAGGGACGCAGAATCTGGAGGGAGAAAGAGAACGAACTCCGTCGCCGGGACGGAGTCCGTCTCAACGACGGAGTCCGCGAAGAGAGAGGACTCCGTCCTCACGGAGAGCGCCCACGCCGCGGCCGTCCTCGCGACGGAGTCCGCGACGGAGTCCGTTTAGGGAAGAAATCAACTGGATGGAAATGGCCATCCAGTATAGAAGACAAGTATGTAGATACGTAGGCGATCTCACGCAAACATTTCTTACATTCTCATGAAAGTATGAAAATGTCTAGACATTATTGCAGTAATTGACATAAGATTTATGTTTATTTTTCATATTACAGTACACTGAGATGAGAAGGCAGATGAGGAGGCTGCAGTACGAACAAGAAAGAGGAGGCAGAGGAGGAAGAGGAGGAAGAGGAGGAAGAGGAGGAAGAGGAGGAAGAGGAGGAAGAGGAGGAAGAGGAGGAAGAGGAGGAAGAGGAGTGAACAATTATTTCTATTTTTAAAAATGTAATGAAATATATAAATTTTTTTAATAAAAAAATGTAATAATTTCTATATTCCAAGGTCTTTCATCCGTCGGCCATGAATAATTTTCTCGTATTTATTCCTACTCTAGTCGAGAGTAGGGTTGCCACCTTTCTTGCAGAAAAATAACGTACATTTGCTTTCGTGGGGTATACAAAAAAGTACGCTCAACAAATTAAAAGTACATTTGAATCTTATTAGTTTTTATTTCTTCCAAACATATTTTCCATTACTTTTAGAATTACAGAGTAAATTTTTATTATTTTGAAACATCTCAATGGCATCATAGCACTCAATATTCATATTGAAATAGATAACTAATTTGATTTTTATTAGATTCAGAGAGGCCTTGTTTCTTTCATCCCGCCACTTCACATTCATGACAGAGAAAACTCTCTGAATAAATGCTAAAGTGGCAGGAACAGATAGAAGATAATAATATTGCGTTACGTTTCACGTAACATCGTTAATTGTGAAATAAAGTATTTTCGCGTAGGTACTTTATTGTTATTCAAAAGTATAGAGTACATTTACCTATAATAACGAAAGATACTTTATTTTAATGTACGAGTGGCAACCCTAATCGAGAGTCATATATTTAGTCGAGGAAGTACGAATAAACACGAGAAAATTATTCATGGCCGACAATTGAATTCCCCATGATTAATTAATTCAATGATAACGCTTTAAATACAAATTGGCAGGGGTTATTTATGTAATGCCCATCTTTGATATATTGCCATATAATTGAAGCAGTGAGCGCAACAACCAACTAACCCACATTATTTACGAAATTTAGTTAGTAGCAATAACGTATTCCAATAGGCTCTACTAATTATATCGATGGCTTACTGCACACATATTGTAGGTCCACTTTTTATAAAATTTGAGTTTTCATATGCAACAAATAGTGCTTGACTGTGTCTTTCTGCTGTATAAAATCACATTTTTATCTTTTTTATAAATTTATCAAAAATAATATTTTTGTTTATTGTATGTCCCTAAATATATTGAAGTAAGATTATTTCCAGTATTATTCCTTTCATTCATTTTTATATAATATCATTCAGTATAGAGTAAAGCCACCAGTAGTCGACCACTTTCAGAAAAACATGAAAAATAAGGTTTTTAGAAGTGACAATCTTTTGAACAGAGTGCAGTTACAGTGCAGTTCGAAAACTGCACTTTGTTCAAAAGATCGTCACTTCTAAAAACCTCATTTTTCATGTTTTCTAAAAGTGGTCGACTACTGATACATGGTCGACTACTGGTGGTTTTACCCTAGTATGTCCTCCTTTATACGTGGT
Source organism: Andrena chrysosceles (assembly GCA_963855975.1). Taxonomy (NCBI): domain Eukaryota; kingdom Metazoa; phylum Arthropoda; class Insecta; order Hymenoptera; family Andrenidae; genus Andrena; species Andrena chrysosceles. The sequence goes on along the minus strand of CAWLCU010000348.1, from coordinate 812,484 downwards.
TACATGTAGCATGTCCATCTTCCAAGTTTATTATCAAATTATTATTATAATTTTGCAGATTCTAACTTATACTACTAATTACATATTTTCACTGATACCTACATTACATATATATGATAATACAATAACGCAAAAAGTATTTATTTAATTATAAAGTACCATTGAATGTTTGAACCTGTTTTTCTCAAAAACGTTAAAACTGGACATACAATATGTGTGCGCTAAGCCATCAATGTACAGGGTGTCCCACGGTAGACTGGACAGCGCCGTAGCTCCTAAAGTATTGGAGATAAAATTTTTTAAAAAATAGGGAATTGCAGGGTTCGAAGGGGCTAATAAATTAGCCCGAACGATTTTTTTTTCGATTATTATTTTAAAAAATACGATGGTCAAGTTCGGTTTTTCAAATGGAACTATTTTTTTTGAAGTTCCGAGTTGATAGTGCGTTCCAAGACAAATTCAATAAGCATCAATGTATACACTTTATTTTCACTGGTTTTTGAGATATTGCGCTTGCAAAGGGTCTAGCAGGGTAAGTATGGGCAAACGGCCCCCACGCCGATTCCTGGAGGTGTTATTCTTTAAACAATGCTCCTGGCCTGAAACACCATTGTGTAAAGTTTTAGATCGCTACCCCCCCGTTTAAGGGTAATACGGGGGTGAACGCCCTTAACGTTATTATTTTTTATCTCGGTTACTACTTAAAATATTTGAATGAGAAAAATATGAAAAAAAGCTACATACTAACTGTACTTCGTGTATTTTTCTCGAAATTGTAAATCAATTATTAAGGGTAGAAAAAAAATAATTAATTTTTTGAGGGTGGTTTTTCGAAACAACCCTTTGAGTGACAACCTCCAAAAAAATAAAAAATAATGCTCTATTATGGTGGTATTATATAAAAAATCCTGAAGATGATCGAGTTGGTGGAACATAGTTAAATAATTTAAAGAAGATCATTATATTATAAAGGGTCTAGCAGGGTAAGTATGGGCAAACGGCCCCAACGTCGATTCCTGGAGGTGTTATTTTTTAAACAATGCTCCTGGCCTGAAACACCATTATGTAAAGTTTTAGAACGCTACCCCCCGTTTAATACGGTAATACGGGGGTAAACGCTCTTATATTTATAATTTTTTTTCTTGGTTAAAGATATTTAAATGAAACAAAAGCGACAATATTTTTCCGGATTTGAAATGAATTATTACGGGTAGAAAAATATTATTTATATTTGGGGGTAGTTTTTGCACACAACCCTATGAATGACAACCCCTTGTCGTGATAATCGCTTATATTTGTTTGCACATATCGAAGGGATAATCCGTACTTAGCCAGGCGTATTTTGCTGTCTTTCTGATTATATAAACGCTGATAACTTATAATCGATTAAAGAAAAATTACAAATAATGCAGTTATCACTACTGCTTTCAGGCATTTTTCTAAATAATACGGGTGCTAAATAAATTCGCGGGGATTAGTACAGGGAGATACGAAAATAATGCAATTTATTCTTAGCTTAATTATTCGAGAGCAGTCTAGAAACAGTATTTATCAGTTTGCGGTCCGTTGACGCCATGATGCCGCCGCTGCATTATCGACGTCGCGGTCCGCCGACAGCACGGAACCGTCGCTGTTTTATCGACATTTTGCTTGCGAGTTTACTAATAGAGAAAATCATGAATATTACGATAAAAATTGTTTGAGTGCTTTATTTAGCATCAGTATTATTTAGAAAAATGCCTGAAAGCAGTAGTGATAACTGCATTATTTGTAATTTTTCTTTAATCGATTATAAGTTATCAGCGTTTATATAATCAGAAAGACAGCAAAATACGCCTGGCTAAGTACGGATTATCCCTTCGATATGTGCAAACAAATATAAGCGATTATCACGACAAGGGGTTGTCATTCATAGGGTTGTGTGCAAAAACTACCCCCAAATATAAATAATATTTTTCTACCCGTAATAATTCATTTCCAATCCGGAAAAATATTGTCGCTTTTGTTTCATTTAAATATCTTTAACCAAGAAAAAAAATTATAAATATAAGAGCGTTTACCCCCGTATTACCGTATTAAACGGGGGGTAGCGTTCTAAAACTTTACATAATGGTGTTTCAGGCCAGGAGCATTGTTTAAAAATAACACCTCCAGGAATCGACGTTGGGGCCGTTTGCCCATAGTTACCCTGCTAGACCCTTTATAATATAATGATCCTCTTTAAATTATTTAACTATGTTCCACCAACTCGATCATCTTCAGGATTTTTTATATAATACCACCATAATAGAGCATTATTTTTTATTTTTTTGGAGGTTGTCACTCAAAGGGTTGTTTCGAAAAACCACCCTCAAAAAATTAATTTTTTTTTTTCTACCCTTAATAATTGATTTACAATTTCGAGAAAAATACACGAAGTACAGTTAGTATGTAGCTTTTTCTCGTATTTTTCTCATTCAAATATTTTAAGTAGTAACCGAGATAAAAAATAATAACGTTAAGGGCGTTCACCCCCGTATTACCCTTAAACGGGGGGGTAGCGATCTAAAACTTTACACAATGGTGTTTCAGGCCAGGAGCATTGTTTAAAAAATAACACCTCCAGGAATCGACGTTGGGGCCGTTTGCCCATACTTACCCTGCTAGACCCTTTACTGATTTGCACTGCAAGAAACTTCTCTGGAATAGCAAGGACCGGGGACGGTCTTACTGGCGCCACGGGTGGCACTGCCTGTTGAAATAGATACCTACCTGCGAAAGGTCTACGCCAGGCCCAAAGGCTGGACAATTCTTTTCCGCCAGAAATGTTACTTAGGTAGGTACATCTGCGGTATCGAGAAGCGCATCGTTACTTTTATTTCGCACTTGCTTCTAGGCTCGGATAGCCAGTTCGTCTGGGAGGGATGCAAGTTGGATTGGTTAGGTTCGGAGGAGTGAAAGTTGCTAGACTAAATTTCAACTATAGGGAGCAGATTGTATCAGAACCAATCGGATTTGCATCCCTCACAAACGGCTGCACTCTTGAAGAGGCCCTCTTCACAGCAATACCTTCTCCCCAATGCCCACCTTCTTTCGCACGGAATACGTCAACGCATGGTTTTGTTTTGATATCGAAGCTCATGTTTATACTCGAGAGGACCACGCGTCGACAGCGGACTACCCCTTTTCTTACCGTGTCTCTCCACGAGGAGTATTGCCGATGGATTGTAGAAGCGCAGATGTCTGGATGCCAGTTGTTGAATTCAGGAGACGATAGAAACACTTTATTACAAAACACACATGTACTATAATTAAAGTAAATCGTATTCCTCTCGGGCAGGAGTCGCCCGACGTTCGTCAAGAAGATGCGGCCTGGTACCCCGTGGCGAGGACAACCCTTCGCAGGGTCTCGCTCGATTTTTATGACTTTTACCGGAAAAAGGTACGAATCCTGGGCCGAACGTAACGAATTGAGGTCGAGCCCCCGCAGCCGGGTGCGGAATATCCATTACAACGTATTAAAAAATTCGTTTCTTCATCGTATCGAAAGGGAAGTGACGCCAATGGATTCCTTATGTTTTCTGATGAAAATCATACCAAATATCATGCAAATCGAACTACTTTGACACAAGCTATTTGTATTCCCTATGTAAAAGTTGTCCGATTTACACGAAATTTGGTATGATTTTCATCAGAAAACTCCAAGGAATCCATCGGCGACACTTCCATATTCATACGATAAAGAATAAAGAATTATGTTATTTCCTAAACAAATACAGGGTAATTCTGAAGGTACGCCCGTCACCTCGTGGCGAGGACAACACCCCGCAGTGCCCATCGAATTTTATGGCTTTCGACCCTCGAAGGGTTTGGTATATCATTAAGAAGTGAGAAATGTTTAGGATTTCAAATGTTTACTTCTTTTCTTCATCGTATCGAAGGGGAAAATGGTGCCAATGGATTCGTGGCGTGCGCCGATCGGTGTAGTGGGCAGTCAACGTGTTAATACGCTGTGATGGATATTCCACCCTCGACTGCAGGGGCTCGACCCCAGTTCGTTACGTTCGGCCCAGAATTCGTACCTTTTTCCGGAAAAAGTCATAAAAATCAGGTGAGGCACTGCGAAGGGCAGCCCTTGCCACGGGGTACCAGGCCGCATCTCCTTGACGAGCGTCGGGCAACTCCTGCCCGGGAGGAATACGATTTACTTTAATTATAGTACATGTGTGTTTTGTAATAAAGTGTTGCTATCGTCTCGTGAATTCGACAACTGGCATCCAGACATATACGCTCCTACAATCCACCGGCAATACTTCTCGTGGAGAGACACAGGAAGAAAAGGGGTAACCCGCTGTCGACGCGTGGTCCTCTCGAGTATAAACACACGCTTCGATATCAAAACAAAAGCATGCGTTGACGTATTCCATGCGAGAAAAGATGGGCATTGGGGAGGAGGTATTGCTGTGAAGAGGGCCTCTTCAAGAGAGCAGCCGTTTGTGAGGGATGCAAATCCGATTGTTTCTGATACAATCTGCTCCCTTTGGTTGAAATTTAGTCTAGCAACTTTCACTCCTCCTAACCTAATCAATCCAACTTGCATCCCTCCCAAAAGAACCCACCATCCGAGCGTAGAAACAAGAGCGAAATAAAAGTAACGGTGCGCTTCTCGATACCGCAGATGTACCTACCTAAGTAGCATTTCTGACGGAAAAGAATTGTCGAAAGTTTTTTTACGAGCATCTAAAAAACTTACAAAAGTGTTAGAATAACGAATCTTCAAGTGAAATTAAAAGTGTTCGCTAACATTTAAAAGAGAGTGAAGTGTTTCCACCTCCAATTCCCCATCCTATAAATTGAGGGTTCGTTCTTTTCGTATAATGAAATCAAATACGAGAATGTGCATTAATAGTACACGGGTTGCGCTGATTAATGGTATTACCTATGAGCAGAACGTTGCCCGCTGTTTTACCAGAGATAAAGCGTAAAGCGTGATCGACGCGATTTGTTTACATATTAACGAAATTTTAATGAAATATATGCGCATGAGGAAAAATCAGGCTTTCCTTCCCCGATGGTGCCGCTGACGAGCAGAACTTTGCCCGCGGTAGAACCTGGAGCGGAAGGTGGAGAGTGATAATATATAGAATATATAGAATATATAGAATACAAAAAAGTACTTTGGTACAATAAATGTTAATAATTTTAAAACTTCACTGTATACTGGCATCTGTACCAGTGTTTATATAACCATTAAACACGCGTTTATAACTGGTCCGTGTCATAGTATCGTGTACCAGTGGGTAAACGCAACAATTTCAATATTAAAAACAAAAAACTATTAAGAAATCCAATTAATTTTCAATTCTTCAATATATAATAAATCCAAAACAACTGTACTATTTGAAAAATTATAAAATAATAATTTATTACAACCTTAACAAAAATATTGTCTCGCTTGTTTGAGCCCTTTAGGTAAGAAGCGAGATTGAAACTCTTGAAGCTTTACTGTAAAATAATATTTTTGCATGATATAATTATTCAGCTATGTAAGCTTATAATTGTATCTACATAAAGTTAATACATTTTGCAATCATATTTCGAACAGTTTAAACGTTGCAAATTAGTAAAACTGTTATTATTAATAAAATTTCTTCTCAATTTTTAATTATTAGGCCATGTTTAAGGACAGGGTCATTTAATTTAATTATCATTATACCCATTATATGGGGTTAGAAGGAAATCGGTATCATTAAAAAGTTTCATAAAAAAGTGGAAAAATTTCATAGAAATTGTATATACAGGATGATTGGCTCGAAACGCCTGATCCGCCTGGCAACCGTGACGAGTTCAACCCAACCCCCCGTGGTGTCCCTCCGAAAGGCTTTCGACCCTCGGACGGGTTGGAGTACCTATTAGGAAGTGAGAAATCTTCGAATTCCTCATTTCTCATCAGATCTGTGCGAAAGTGACGCCAATGAATTCCTGGCGTGACGACAGGGTTAAATAAATACAAAACTGTTTTAATGATTTTGATGCGATGTGAATAGGGCTCTCGTACATCCTGTATTGTGCGTTAAGACATCTCGCGAAAGTTTCAAATTTATTTAGCAATCTAAGAATTTTTATTGTGTTCGGTACTCTTATTCCAGTCTGCTTGACATTTCGGTGCTGTACCTTTCACATAATACGAACACATAAGAAACACACGTTGTTGAATGGAATACACGTCGAAACGATTTCGAATAATTACAACAGTTTTGTATTCATTTAACCCTTTCCCTGCTCACTAAAATAAGAGAGTGTGGTAAAAAATGCCTACTCCTTTTATGATTTGTATTGCTTGTGTCAAAGTAGTCCGATTTTCATGACATTTGGTATGATTTTAATCGGGAGAACGCCCGGAATCCATTGGCGTCACTTCCCTTTCGATACGACGAAGAAAATAATTTCTTAATACGGTGTAATGGATATGTCACCCCTTGACTGCGAGGCGGCGACCTCAATTCGCTACGTTCGACCCAGGATTCATACCTTTTTCCGAAAAAAACCTATAAAATTCGATGGGCAGTGCGGGGTGTTGTCCCTGCCCACGGGGTGACGTGGGCAAATTACCCTGTTTCTGTTTCAGAAATAAAATAATTCTTTATTATTTATCGTATGGATATGGAAGTGTCGCCGATGGATTCCTTGTGGTTTTCCGATGAAAATCATGTCAAATGTCATGTAAATCGGACTACTTTTACATAAGGAATACAAATAGTGTTTTAGAAATAGTTCTGGCTCTTTTTTGTCGTTTGTTCGTTTTGGTCAATTTCTATGGTGTTTGCTCCCTTTAAATAAAATCGTGGAGCAGGATATTTTATAACAGAATTTGAATCAATTTAATACAACATCAAGCGTCGAAATGAATTTGTTGTGAGATATCCTGCGCCACGATTTTATTTAAAGCGAAAAAACACTATTGAAATTGCAGTAAAAGAAAAGAATTTTTTGTTACTTTTTATTATATTTATAATAAAATGGTTTAATATAATTTTTGTATATATATACTTCTGCTCGTACTTTATTTTCTATTATATGGCTTTCATTTTTTTTACTTTCCCAACATGCGTAAATATGTCTCTGAATATCCGTTTCTTGTATTCTCGTTTGAATTTTTTCCCGGAAAATGTTGGTGACGTAAATAACGAACACGGAGAGAGATTCCATCCGGATAGGAAGGGTATTGAACGGCGGTGTCATAGATTTTGAGATGGGACAATGATGGGAGGTTATTTTTGGTTCCTCATAAGAGAAACGAATCCCAAAACGAATATACGACAAAAAAGACCCAGAACTATTTCTAAAACACACATATATACTTTTAAGTTTTAAGAATGTATGTTTAGTATTAGTATAGGTAATTTTAAGTAACTTTAGTTTTGTATGGTTAGGCTTACAAACAGTTTCTACTGCAGCCTCGCCTTTACTCGCTATTACTATTTTACTATTTTCTTTTTCTTTTTCTTCTTTCCTCATGTACTATATCTTTACTGTTTTTCTCTCTTTTTTCTGCTTTTGTTTTGATGAGTAATAAAGACGAAATAATAATAATAATAATAATAATAATATATTAACAAAATACTTGAGAAACTATACAGTATGAATTAAAATTCAAATAACACAATAAAATGGAAAAAACACAAAAACCGAGAAAAAAAGGAAATTTTAGTGTTTTCACATAATTGTCTCTAGCTTCGGTGTTTATCTATAGAGTATCGTCGGTAGCACTTTATTTTTTTCGCAAAAGTGCAGCCTCAACGTAAGAAATGAGAAACCGGGCCCATTTTTGCGGTTTCGATTTTTCCCTGATGATTAACTGAATTGTCGATGTCAATTTCGGTCGAAAAATTACTTTTTTCACATATTTCCATCGATTTCACTCGAACAACTGAACCGATTTCAAAATGTTGTACGGTAGATTTGTTGGCGATTTAATTATCATTATTTTGAGATAATTTCAACAAGTGATATTTACCAACAAAAACTAGGGCTGCGTTACGGATGAACAACTCTACTTGCACATCATAATTTTCTGAATTTGCAGGTTGTCGAACATCCATTTTAAGCCACTTTTCTCGTCCTGATATTTTATTTCAGCACTGTTCTCTGTCACCAGATGGGTTGGCTTCCATCAATCTATTAATGAGAATGTATCGCAAACGAAACTCGGTCGTGGTGGCGCTCTGATCGGAGTGCGCAAGATGGCGTCTGAGCATGCGCGTGATGACGCTGTGACGTCAAATCAATCAACGCCTAGATGAGCTTGGTTTTGCGCTTGCGTCGATTTGCGCCAAGATGAGCTTGGCTTTGCGCTTGCGTCGATTCGTTTATAGTGTTTATTATTATAACCTTTTCATTTGAAATCAAATATCATGATTTTTGCGTGCATCATTTCAAATCGGAGCAAATTATTATTAGAGAAAGTGTGATTGGTTTGACGTCACAGCGTCATCACGCGCATGCTCAGACGCCATCTTGCGCACTCCGATCAGAGCGCCACCTCGACCGAGTTTCGTTTGCGATACATTCTCATTAATTCGCTTTTCGCACCACACTTAGCCGGTCCTCTACCTCGCAGCTTGTTCTACAATTCTTGCACTGTAAAATTAGTTGGTGTTGTTGCCACACTCATCTCGCTGTTACTTGTACTCGCCGTATTACTTCAATGTCTATTCACTTGCCTCTGTGCCATACGCCCTATTCACTTTCTAATTGTTATAATCCGGATTGAGCCATCAAATTTTTAAGGATCAAGGGAGTCTATTTTATATTTGTGTAACTATATTTATTTGACTGGTATATAAAAAAATTATACGTTAGATCATAGCTCGCGCGTCTTAACACACTCTCTCTCCCCATTGCCACACACTCAAATACGCAACAGTTCTCAAGGCAAGAATATGTGTTGAACATATTTCATCCTACATTATAAATATTTAGAGGATTTCATTTTTTTATAATGTATATTTGAAACTTTATTTTACCAGCAATATTACTAATGTATCCTCTTCTGTGTGCCTTCTGCTGTACTCAGCAAGGGTCGCGTGCATCTCAAATAGAATCAACCCTCTAATTCGATTTTCAGCTGAAAAAGAAACATACACTTATACTTTTTAACATGATTATTTATCACCTGAACATATATATGTATGTATAGGGTGTTAAAAAAGTATTGTTCACCGCTTGGAGGGGTGAATCTACACCCCCGGATCGGTGGAGATTTGCAAACAAAATTTGCTGCAAAATTGTTTATAACATTGAAAGTTAATGTTAAATTTTTTTACATCAACACATTCTGCTCGGTGAAAGTAGAAAAAGTTTGAAAGGAGCCATATGTCGCAAACGAACCGTGTCGTGGGGAGAAATTGTTAAAGATTTCACAACGATTTGAATGTATAGAGTTGCACGAAGATGCATGGGCCCACCATCACCACTTTGCCGTTTGCCAGTATTTACTACCTGTAAGGTAGTGCCCTGGGGTAGGTAGCTCCTGGGCTCTACGCAGACACAACACGGCGTTTAAAGGGACAGAAGACCGTGCAAGGTGCATTGATCCGGCTAGGCCTGAATTAAGTGGTGTTTCCCAACAGAAATTCGGAGTTGGCAGAAACCAGTTACAATTTTTACCTATCTTATAATTTATTTTTATAGAGGGGGAAAATGCATTACGCATACCCAGGCAGGGTTGCCTGGATTATGTGGGACTCGCCGCTGCTAGCGGGATACCCACTAAAAACCCCCTCTTTCTTGGCCTCCTTCGTTTAGCTCCCTATGCTACGGCCGGAACTTTACCTATCTTTTGCCTACGGACAGTTGTGCGGATAGGGCACAACAATAGATTCTGCTGATTAACAGGTGGAAAAGTTTAAAAGGAACCATATGTCGCAAACGCACCATTTTGTGGGAAGAAAATTGACAAAGTTGAATTGTGAAAGTTGGACGATATTGTTGCGAGCACCGGGTATAGGCCCGTGCATAGCCTGCTGGTGCTCGTAGCTGAAGACAGAAGAGGGTCAACCCCCTTCAAGAACAACGGCGTGGAGACTGTCTTGTACCGAACGCCGTAACGTTCGGATGTGCGGGTTATACTGTCATTACTCTGTACATCGAAATATAGTTGTATTGTATATATTCCCGCGTATCATTTTATTCCTTTGCGTCGGGGTGGTCGACGATGGAAACACCCCGGCGCAACATTGGTGTCAGAAGTGGGATCCGTGGCCACAGATCCCGAAGACACGCAAGGAGCTGTCGCGTGCGATACGCGAGGAGCCGTTGCGTGCGATACGCAAGGAGCCGTTGCGTGCGATCCAACCCGCGGCAGGACAACGGGGGACATCCGCAGAAGGAGCGGCGGCGATGGCGGCCGAGGCCCGCCGACATCGAGGGACATACGCGGGAGCGACGGCGGTCGAGGCCCGCCGACATCGAGGGACAGTCATGGGAGCAATGTCGACGGTGGTCGAGGCCCGCCCACATCGGAGCGACTACGAGGCTTCGGCGAGGAAGCTGCTGAAAAGAAAGGAGCTCCGGAGGTCATTGCTGGGTTGGCTCTAGAAGCTGGAGAAGCCGACCTACGACAAGGGAGCCGAATTCTGGTTGTATCGTTCTCATTGGGTAATGTAAAATGTAATACAAGCGTACGTCAAATAGAAATGACTATGCACTGAAGTTGGCGCTTTCGCGAATATCGAACAACATTAACGTTTTGACACATGACGTTTTGACGCATTGATGTTTTGACACATTGATATTTTTGAGCCACAGGAGTGACGGAAATCGCGACGGAGGGAGTTAGAGGGCGAACACCGTCGCGGGAGTTGCAGAGCTGCGACGAAGAGAGTTCTATGGCGAATATCGTCGCAGGATAACTGAGTAGAGGAAGCCACGACGGAGGGAGTTCGAGGGCCAATACCGTCGTGCCGCTGCGACGAAGGGAGTTCGATGGCGAACATCATTGCAGGATAACTGAGTAGAGGAAGCCACGACGGAGGGAGTTCGAGGGCGAATACCGTTGTGCCGCTGCGACGAAGGGAGTTCGATGGCGAACATCGTCGCAGGATACCCGAGACGGAAGCCGCGACGGAGGGTGTTCGGGAGCGAACACTGTCGCGGGAGGGAGAGAGAGAGAGAGAGCCTGGGATGTTGAGTTCGGGTATTAATGTTTCCTTGTCTCCTTTTGCAAAGGGAACTGCGGAACCATTGATGGATTGGAGTTCCGGACCAGGCCCATGGGAAGGACATAGAGGACGAACCCCAGGGGCTGCACGTGGCTGAGACTTCGGCCGGGAGCCGAATCCGAGGGGCTGGAGATCGTCGGCGTTGTGGATCTCGTCGTGGGACATGCAGGGGGGCGAGACCGTCGCTGGACATCCGAAGATGCTTCGCCGCTGGAATCAACACAGCGGGATCGCCGTTGGAGGGCAGAGTTCCAGGGACGTCGTGGGACAGAGAGCTGGAACGCGCCACGGAAGAAGATCACGGCGAGAGGATTTCGACAGCCATCCCGTTGTATCCACGCCTTGCCCCAGGTTTTTGGTGGTTTTCCCTTGGGGCGTGAAGGCGAATGCCAAGGCGGTGGTCTGAGGAAGCCACCCAGATAGCACCACCACTTCTTCAGACCAGGGTACAAAGATTACGAAGAGAAGCTAACGCAGTCGGGACGCCCGCTATTCCAGAGGGGGAGCAGTGTTGCGAGCACCGGTTATAGGCCCGCGGATAGCCTGCTGGTGCTCGTAGCTGAAGACAGAAGAGGGTCAACCCCCTTCGAGAACAACGGCGAGGAGACTGTCTTGTACCGAACGCCGTAACGTTCGGATGTGCGGGTTACACTGTCATTACTCTGTATATCGAAATATAGTTGTATCGTGTATATTCCCGCGTGTCATTTTATTCCTTTGCGTCGGGGTGGTCGACGATGGAAACACACCAGCGCAACAATATTAACTTATTAATTTACCAACGTTCACGGTGGTTCACCTCCTGCGTCTTCTTCTCACCAACAGGACACTCCCATCATTGTTGATGGCGCGTAGCATCCATGCCTGTCCGGTGGCTTCGATATGACCACCGTCATTGTCGAGGCATTGTTGGAGTCTTGATCTCATGTTTCTGTGAACTTTTTCAAAAGTGTCCGGGGAATTTTGAATTGTTCGAAACGCTTCTTCTATTCGCTGTTTCAATTGTTCCCGCGTTTCAATTTGACTCCCCGATCTATAAACAATGTCCTTCACTGCTCCCCACCTAAAAAAGTCCAGGGGATTGAGATCGGGCGAACGTGATGGCCACAAATGAGGTGCAGGCCTACGTGCTATCCACCGTGTGCCAAACATTCGTGGTAAGAAATCTCTGGCAGCCAGGCTGCAATGTGCTGGTGCACCATCATGCATAAAATACGGCGAGCGGCGTCTGTTTCGTGGAACTACTTGGCGAAGTTGGCCTAACAAATTTTGTCGCAAAAACCGCAAATATGTTGCATTGGTTAATCTGGGCAAATAAACAAGGCCAATAATCTGATTTCCCACAATTCTTGCCCACAGAGTCACTGAAAAACGTCCCTGCTAAAAGCGTTGGATGGTTGCGTGGGGATTTACATAGGCCCACACTCGTGTATTTTGCCTGTTTTGTAGAGTCACGCTGGAAAAACTGTTTTCGTCCGCGAATAGCACATTTTCTAGGAAGCGGTCATTCCGTTGTAATTTCCGCAGCATCCGACGACAAAAGGTACGCCGAGCAGCGTAATCACCTGCACGGAGTGCTTGAACTCTTTGAATTTTTAACGGTCGTAGATCTTCTTCACGTATGATGCGTCGCACCGTCACGTGCGAAATATCTACACGACGAGCAATATCCCGGAGGCCCATTAGTGGGAATGCACGCGCTAACGCGATCACGCGTTCTTCCGTTCTCCAGGTTACGCGAGGTCTATCTGGTCTCGGATGATTATTGACTCCCACATTCAGCTCCGAAAAACCGTGATCGAGCCGTTGAAATTCTCGTCGGTACGGGACTCGTATTTCCCGGCCACTATCCGCCAACCATTGTCTGTATATTTCCCGGGCTAATGAATAGTCCTTGTTTGCTTCGTCAATGGCACGAAACATTTGGCCAACGTCTGCCTCGTAAACGTCGCTCCATGATCGTTTGTTTTGTTTGAGCGAGCGTTAGCACGCGCCTGACCCAGTGACTCTGTTTTGTTCGTGAGACCGTTATTTTTGGTGTGCTGTTGGAGCTCTGTGCGTTTTCCTTTGGGAATATCTCCTAGCTCCTGTCATCTTATTGACAGAATAGTCCAATTCTATTTGTTGTAACAATATCTGTTACGGATTTTCTTCGTGGACCGTGAATCTTGTCCTGTTGGAAATGCCAGCTGGGTCGAAGAGATGCAAGGGTCGTTCAGCCCCAGTTGCCAACCCAGTCACCTGTCCCGGTTGTGGGATCGGCTGTCATCCTTCTTGTCTTGGTCGTTCGGGACATCCATGGTTCGAAAAGAGTCTCCTCAATTGCCGTTCCGGATCACCGAGGACTCAATCTGCCGTTAGCCAGACCATCGCTTCTAAGGTGCAGCCGCTATCTATATTACCGTCTGCAACACTCCAGACGATTTCTTCATTACCCTCGGCTGATATGGTCAGGGATATAGTGAACGAGGTAATCGATGCGAAGCTGACTGCATTTCGGGAAGACTTTTTAACAGCTATCAGAGCCGAATTGAGCGCTATGAGGTCGGACATCCTCTCATTGGCCGATCGCGTTAAAACGCTTGAAGATACGTCTTCCGTAAATTCGGAGCAGCTGCCCGCGTCCTCGGCCAATGAAGTCATCGGGGAATGGATGGATAGGGAGGCAAGGGCTAAGAACGTCATAATCTTTGGTATGCCGGAGCCACGTGAATCCTCTTCCGAGCTGTCAAGATCTGCAGACGTTAAAGCGGCTCATGAGGTCTTGCGTGAGATTTGCCCCCTTATCAACAAGGCTCCCGTCGTGCATCGCCTCGGGAAGCCGGGCAACACAACCCGCAGGCCTCTCTGTGTCCGCCTAGACTCTGCTGCTGATGTGAAAACAATTCTACAGGGTAAACAGCGATACAAAAGCCCGTTTAAAATCTCAGACGACAAGACTAGGCAACAACGAGGGATCCTCCTGCAGCTAAGAGAACGGCTCCGAGATCTTCATGAGCAAGGGGAAACCCATATGACAATACGTTATATTCGAGGTTTTCCGAAGATCGTATCGGGAAGACCATATAAGGACTCCACCCAAAAAAACTAAACCGGAACCCTTTAGTTTACTTCCAAAATGTCCGTGGTCTGCGCACTAAGTTGGATACTTTTATTAATTCTGTTCTTGCATCTGCAGTGTTATACGACATAATCATTTTGGTTGAGACCTGGCTCTCCTCTGCGATATCTACAAATGAACTCGGATTGCGCGATTACTCTGTGTATAGGTGTGACAGATCCCAACGAACTAGCTGTTATACAAGGGGCGGCGGTGTTCTCATCGCGGTTAGGAATACGATGTCCTCTCGCCCTGTTACAGTCAGCTGTTCCGAGGTTGAACAATTGTTCGTCAGAGTTCACCTGCATTGCAACAAATACATTCTGTTGGGGGCCGTATATATACCGCCTGCTTCCCAGACATCTATATATGCTAGTCACGTTGACTCAGTCATCGAGTTATTTCACAAGTATAGTGAAGATTCCTTTTGTCTTTGCGGTGATGTTAAACTCCCTCATGCGGTATGGTTTGGCGACTCGGGACAAGGGTGCTTTAGAAGGGCGGGTATCTCGCGTAACGAATCAGCAGCCATCGATCTCCTCCTTGGTTGTGCGGGTTATTGTAACCTTACCCAAGTGTATACGGTATTTAATGACTTTGATGTTATGCTAGATCTTATCTTTGTTAGCTGTCCTAACATTACTGTTGACCGAGCCATTGATGTCTTATTAGAACCAGACACCTACCACCCGCCCTTGTATGCAATGTTCAGTGGACTGGCCTCGAGTCGTGACCTCAATGGTGGAAACCGTGAATTTAGGGACTTTAAGCGTGGTGATTTCCCTAGCGTGCTGGAATATTTTAATTCAGTGGATTGGGATAAAGAGACCGGTGACTCTGACCCTGTAGTCGCCCTAGATCGTTTATATAACCATATTAATCTGGCAATTGAAACCTATATTCCGATCCGGGCGGTGGTACGTTCCTCGTTTCCGCAGTGGTTCTCACCTAGCCTAAAGTCCCTGATCCATCAAAAGAAAAAGGCTCATAGGATCTTTAAGCGTTCTGGCGATTACTGTGATTATATAATCTTTTCCAATCTCCGTTCGAGATGTAAACAAGCCCTGGCGCGTGATCACCGTATTTACATTGATAGCGTCGAGACTGCGGTGTGTGACAATATATCAAGCTTTTGGAAATTTGTAAATACTAAGCGTGCTGTGCAGGGAATTCCTAGCATGGTACATCTCGATCGTGCTTCTGCCTCGTCGCACGTGGCAGTGGCTAATCTTTTTGCGGATTTCTTTGGCTCTGTGTATAGTCCCCATAACGGAGCAGCGCCGGCCCTAATTCCTGTTCCGTCCTCATACAACGAAGTAAATCTACATTCGATTTCCATCACTATTGGTCGAATCTACTCCAAGCTCCAGTCTCTTGATACGACAAAAGGTCCTGGATTTGACGGGATCCCGCCTCTGTTCTTAAAGGAATGCAGTTTCATTCTTGCTACGCCTCTCTGGCATATTTTCAATTCCTCACTTGCTTCTACGCTCAGATGGCCGGTTCTTTTGGGAGGTATGCAAGTTGAATTGGTTAGGTTGGGAGGTGTGAAAGTTGCTAGACAAAATTTCAACCATAGGGAGCAGATTGTATTAGAACCAATCGGATTTGCATCCCTCACAAACGGCTGCTGTCTTGAAGAGGCCCTCTTCACAACAATACCTCCTCCCCAATGCCTACCTTCTCTCGCACGGATACGTCCACGCATGCTTTTGTTTTGGTATCGAATCTCGTGTTTGTACTCGAGAGGACCACGCATTGACAGCGGCTTACCCCTTTTCTTTCTTGTGTCTCTCCACGAGGCGTATTGACGGTGGATTGTAGGAGCGTAGATGTCTGATGCCAGTAGTTTTAACTCGCAAAAACGTGAACACTTGAATGATTCCATGATTTTCCTTCAAGTGGCATTATGGTTTCTACAAAATGGTAAGTATGCCATTTTTAAGGTCATTTTAAAATGGATTTAATACGATTAAAAAAAATCTCATTAAATTGGCAACTGAAGCTTTAGAAAGAAAACTTTATTAGCTTTATATTATTAGCAAAATAATCATGAAAATTTGTCTACGGTCATGAGTTCGCAAGTTATAGATGTTCAATGTGAAAAGTACCTTTTTTGCTTTGACCGCGAATAACTCGGTCAATAAAAATCATACAACAAAACCGAGAAAGGGAAATTAAAGAGAAATGTTTGCTCAATAAGAGCTCTTCATTGGATTCACGAGGAAAAAAATTTTTTTGGCCCGTGCATACGTTCAAGCTAGGCAAAAATTTCTGAAACTTCGTTTCCTGCGCTTCAGCTTGTTAAAACAGTATCATAGTGGATGAAAACAAAAATTGAGTCCTTGATTCAAAAACTAGAAACTTCAAGTTTTAAATGTTTCCTGCGACCATTTTTCACAGAGATACAGCCATTTAAAAATGACCAAAATTTTCGGGAAATTATAGTGTTCCTTTAATTTTGACGTGGAGTGTATTATGACCAATCGGGCTTGCATTCCTTTGAAACGGCGGCAACTTTCCACTTATTACATATACGCAGACGTAGGCTAGGAGATTCCGCCTTTAAAGGCATCCGTCGGTCAAATCGCGCAAAAACATTGGTGTCTTTTATAATTTTTTCTAGAAAATGGTATACAATGTATGGGTCTAAAACCTTTTCCACTTTATTCTGCAACAAATGTAGAGTATAAAACAATTTCTTTATTTCATTTTTACGCACCCCTGCCTCTGATATGCATTGCGTGCTGCATCGTTGTAAAAAAAACTGGCATGCACTGGCGCGACGATAACTTTGGACAGGATCATCCAAAATCAAAAGAGCCAAAGACATTCCTTAATTACACATGTGTCGTTATCGCGCTACCTTCAGGCAGTGTTAAGAAACAAATTCAGTATCGAAAAAAATGTACTTAAAGTTTGACGCCGAACAGGTTCGTCCATAGTGACGGGGACTTGCCCGTGAGTGCCATATTTTCCATGCATTTTTTTAGATCAATAAATTTATCATTAATTAAAAGAAAACTCAGATTTCTGTTTATTATACCTGTTTCACAATCCATCTTCAAGATACACCTATTTAAAGGCCGTCACACTGGTGAATTTCGATCCAAAATTTTAAATGAACATTTTTCAGCTGTCGTTGAATGAATGATGCGGATGCTTTTAATAGACACTCGTCGCAGTGCATTTGCGTCTACAGTAGCCTAAGCTATTGCTGAGGCAGACGCGCGTCAGACGCGTGAGAGAAACATGCTTCTCCATTATACCAGCGCATTGCTAGGAGATCCCATCTTTATAGGGTCAATCCAAACGAAGCGATATAACAATACTGCCGCAAAAAATTGCGTCACGTGTAATATATACATATGTCTCAGCATACATGTATATGTACCGAAATCGCATCGACGCACAGTGGTTCGAGTATACTACATACTAGTTGGACAAAATTATTTTTTCGCGGGTTTGGGTTTATATGGGGTTCAAATTCCTTGAAAACAAACCTGATTCGTATTACAGTTTATTATTTCAATAAAAATATCAATAAAATAAAAATATGACTAATTCAATTAAGGGAAAAGAACAAAACGACAGTATTGTACTTTAAATATAATTAACAGTTATAACATTATGTCTATTCCTGTAATTTCTGAGTTTTTATGTTTAAAACCTGGTTTTTGAAATCAGTCTTCTCTGCATCGCTATTAAAATAGTGTTTTACTATATGTTCCACGTCGATCCACGCGACAAGGGTTGAATGTACGGAAAGTAGAGACTTTCTAGTTTATTTTAATCAATCGATCGATCTGCAAAAATTTGCAAAACTATATTTTTCTAATTGTTTTCGAGCGCGACGCTCGGCATAGTTTTGCAAATTTTTGCAGATCGATCGATTAAAATAAACTAGAAAGTCTCTACTTTCCGTACATACAACCCTTGTCGCCTGGATCGACGTGGAACATATAGTAAAACACTATTTTAATCCACTGAGTGGTGCTACCGAGCGTCGCGCTCGAAAACAATTAGAAAAATATGGTTTTGCAAATTTTTGCAGATCGATTGTTTGATTAAAATAAACTAGAAAGTCTCTACTTTCCGTAGATTCAACCCTTGTCGCGTGGATCGACGTGGAACATATAGTAAAACACTATTTTAATAGCGATGCAGGGAAAACTTATTTCAAAAAGCAGGTTTTAAACTTAGAAACTCAGAAATTACGGGAATAGACATAATGTTATAACTGTTAATTATATTTAAAGTACAATACTGTTGGTTTGCTATTTTTCCTTTATTGAATTAGTCATATTTTTATTTTATTGATATTTTTATTGAAATAATAAACTGTAATACGAATCAGGTTTGTTTTCTAACAATTTGAACCCCATATAAACCCAAACCCGCGAAAAAATAATTTTGTCCAGCTAGCATGTAGTATACTCGAACCACTGTGCGACGCCGCATCGCGCGTCCGATTTCACCATTATTAGACGTTCTTCACCCTGAGTTAATCCTTATTATGCTCCGTGGATTTCACGCGATGACCTGGGTCCCGCGCTCACCGTTCCCCAGCGCGTACTCGCAGAACAATACGGTCATAAACCGCCACCCTGGACGAAACACTCAGGTCGATCCAATTGCCTGCTAATTTTTAGGAAACAGATATTTGCATTTTCTTCGTTTAGTCCTTCTAGAAGGAGGGGGCTCCCCCCTCCCCCAACGAATTTCCAAACCTCAAGGTCCCTCCTACACCAAGAAAATGCAACCAGTTAGATTTTCGTTGCCTCCTAATCACCTAGGAGCGAACATCATATGTTCGTCTTCATCACTGAGACACTGGGATTCACATCGCATCGCGTGTAGTGGTTGCGTGTATTGGACACACACGGAAGATCTGTTACATAGTGTAGTTTAGTGTTTGTTTAGTGATTAGTATAGTTAACATTTATTACTTATTAGTTACTATTTAGTGATTTAGTGATAAGTAGTCCCCGAGTGTCATGGAGCGACGTTTAAGAGGTAGAGGTCGCAACGATGAGGGAAACGTTCGCCAAATGTTTCGTGCCATTGACGAAACAAACAAGGACTATTCATTAGCCCGGGAAATATATAGACAATGGTTGGTGGACAGTGGCCAGGAATTTCAACGGCTCGATCACCGTTTTTCGGAGTGATCGCGTGATCGCGTGATCGCGTGCATTCCCACAAATGGGCCTCCAGGGTATTGTTCGTCGCGTAGATATTCCGCAAGTGACGGTGCTACGCATCATACGTAAAGAAGATCTACGACCGTTAAAAATTCAAAGAGTTCAAGCACTCCGTGCAGGTGATTACGCTGCTCGGCGTACCTTTTGTCGTCGGATGCTGCGGAAATTACAACAGAATGACCGCTTCCTGGGAAATGTGCTATTCACGGACGAAAGCAGTTTTTCCAGCGCGACTCTACAAAACAGGCAAAATACACGAGTGCGGGCCTATGTAAATCCCCACTCAACCGTCCAACGCTTTAATCAACGACGTTTTTCAGTGAATGTGTGGGCAAGAATTGTGGGACATCAGATTATTGGCCCTGTTTATTTGCCCAGATTAACCAGTGCAACATATTTGCACTTTTTGCGACCAAATTTGTTAGGCCAACTTCGCCAAGTAGTTCCACGAAACAGACGCTGGTCGCTGTATTTTATGCACGATGGTGTACCAGCACATTTCAGCCTGGCAGTCAGAGATTACTTACCACGAATGTTTGGCACACGGTGGTTGGCACGCAGGCGTGCACCTCATTTATGGCCACCACGTTCGCCCGATCTCAATCCCCAGGATTTTTTTATGTGGGGAGCAGTGAAGGACATTATTTATAGATCGGGGAGCCAATTTGAAACGCGGGAACAATTGAAACAGCGAATAGAAGAAACGTTCCGAACAATTCAAAATTCTCCCATTCACTTTTGAAAAATTTCACAGAAACATGAAATCAAGACTCCAACAATGCCTCGATAATGATAATGGTCATATCGAAGCCACCGGACAGGCACGGATGCTACGCGCCATGAACAATGGTGGGAGTGTCCTGTGGGGGAGAAGAAGACGCTAGAGGTGAACCATCGTGAACGTTGGTAAGTTAAATAGTTAATATCGTCCAACCTTCACAATTCAACTTTGTCAATTTTCTTCCCACAAAATGGTGCGTTTGCGACATATGGTTCCTTTTAAACTTTTCCACCTGTTAATCAGCAGAATCTATTGTTGTGCCCTATCCGTTCAACTGTCCGTAGTCAAAAGATAGTTAAAGTTAACAAAAAACACATCCGTGACTGATTCCGCCAAGAGCGAGTTGAAACTGCTGACGCTGGGATGGCTCGGTGGGAAGGCAAACAGAACTGCAAAACGACCTTTTTGGAACTGACACTATTTATTTCCAGTGGTTCTACTTGGCCACTGGACGTCACAAGCACTTGTACAAAACACGTATTCACAATAAGTATAGGGTCTGTTCCGACTTGCACATTGAACACAGGAAATTGGTAGCATCGTACAATTCCCTAGAATTTCTCTCACTTGCCACCAATACGATGCCTCATGCACCGCAAGTGGCATCGTATTGGTGGCAAGTGGAAGAAATTCTAAGCAATTGTACGATGCTACCAATACGATGCCACCAATTTCATGTGCTCAATGCGCGAATTGGAACAGACCCATAGTACAGGGGCGCATGGGCGCGTGGAAAACAACTCTTTAGCTCAGAAGCGCAATGGGCGCAAACAGAAGAACGTTCGTACGTGCTTGTCACAGAAGATCGAGAAAATCGTTGGCGTCCACAAAGCAATGCCAACGGGCCTCAGTTGACTCATCAGTTGTTGCAATGAGTCAGCGGGCACACGTTTGAACGTCCGACGTGGCGAATTTCTTGCGGCCGCAACAGTGATCTTGAAAACTCGAAAGTGACCCCCGGCGCGCACGCAAAGATCAGAATATCAGGCGCTCGAATGACAGATCGAGACAAAGTATCAACGCGTCGTCTTTCTCGTACCGTTTCTCGCTTGCTTTCAGTCTCTCTGACGCACTCTCGCCCTCGCAGGACAGGGGTGAGCGAGAAGCGGTGAGTATAGCGAAAATTTCTATAGATAGAATAGAAAAGAAAAAGAGAAAAACCCACTCTCAGTTCTTTGGTGGGAGAAGCGTTTCACTTTTCGTCTCGCCCGAGAAAACACGCTACCGCGGCTAAAGAAGATTCATTTAAGAAAAAAGAGGAGAGTACACATTGACCGTAGATAGCCACCATGCTTTTATTCCCTCCCGTCAAGCCCTCTGGCGGCACCCGGAGTCACACGGAAACGTGCGCGATACCTAACGATTATCACAGAATTTTTAAATTAGTCAAGTTCACACCAGCAAAATTATGTCATAACATAAAATTACATCATTACTAATTCTTATCCAAATTCCTGACATGAAGTGCACAATGATTGATTTGGTATCCAATGACTCTACACTGCATTCCACTTTAGTTTGGTAGTAAACCGGCGGGGACAGTGATAAGACTAATCGCGTGTAGCAGTAAGGCAAAGCGGGTTCTAGATCCGGTCGTCTGAGGAGAGCGCGGGGGCGGGCGGAAAGTGATGGCGAGCCGGGGAGTGCGGTGGAGGGAAACCTTGGCGCGGCGGGTGCGGGAGAGGAAGACAGGTTGCGCGCGCACGAACCGAGGAGTGGGGGCAGCAGCAAACGTGGAGGGGATCAGTCCAGGCTGAGCCGTCGCGGAGACCTCTTCAGACCGGACCCAGCGTCGGAAATTTCCATAGAGGGAGAGGATCACAATCCGAAAATTTTTTCATACCTAACCGAGGGAGGGAATGAACCTGGCCCACCCCCGAAAACTTTTTTGCAGGCCTGACCAACAACCGAAATTTTTTTTTCCATACCAACAGACATTTTTTTCCTAACGCAGAGAAATAATAATTTTAATCCCCACCCACACCGATCTACCGAAGCAATATGTAGGAAACAGACACTCTAAAGCTAACAATTTTTCAAAATGTTTTTCAATCTTAACGTCGCAGCGTATCGCGCGATCACGTGTAATTTGAATCCCTCGTGATGGGACTGCCGTGCACGATGACATCATTTGGCGGCGTGAAGAATGCACGATCGAAATATAATACTTTTGGAAACGTCGAATCTTAGAATTAGGTGGTGAGGAGAGAAGGAGGATGACGGATAAGTAAATAGAGAAATAATATGTTTGAGAAATTTATTTCAAATTAAAAGAATACAAATACAATACAAATATAATTTAACATTTTTTGCTACAAGTATCATCTACAATATCATTCAGGCGCATGCTAACAGTTCACAATCTACAAGAGAATCCTCGTCGAAATATTCACTTTCACGTGTAATTTAGCAGCACGATACGTATCTAATGTTTCGCAGGCAACATCGCTCCGTTGCAGCACATTAACAAAATGTAAATCATTTCGTCTGCACCAGATGTGCAGTTTCATACAACCGCGAATACACATGGCCTATACAACGCTCGAGATTAAATAAAAATGTTACTGTGTCCAGTTTGAATTACAGCGGCTTATTATGTAGTGTCATCTTTACAATCGGAGAATCATACATCTGACAAAATTCCACCGTTAATTCATCAATCCGTAGCGGCGCTGATTCAGTTAATTGTGTGCATTCTTCGATGTCTGTACGTTTTTCGACTAGTATGCCCCATGTTGAAATCGGCAATATGGGATTATTCCCGCGATTGTTGCCGATAACAATTTCTACATCGGTTATAGATCGTACGCTGATTCCAATTTCCAAATATTTGCAGGCCATGGATGTTAATGCGTATCTTCTGACAATGATACGCGATGATTGGCGCGGACTAAGAGAACAATCAAAGCTATAAAATTATCCATTTGTATCAGGAATAAACATAAAAATTTCGAGAAGTTATGAAAATTAACCCTTACCTGTTACATGCATTCCCCTTGCACGTAGCTCATCGAAAAGCTAAGTCAGCTATATTTAGTGCCCCGATTGCGGGGCCCCAAGTATCGGCGGCGGAGAAGGTGGCGAGCCCTAGAACATACAAACATTGATATAACACTGATACATTGAACACAATAAACATCAAACGCACAAAACAATGCAAAGTATTACATACCGGCGGAGACGGCGACGGCGGCGGCTTGGGAGAAGACGGCGGCGACGCTGTAGGGGGCGGCGAGTCCTAGAACCCAATAATTAGCGATATTAGCTCGCTAAAAACATAATAAACATAAAAAATCACAAAACATTGCCGAGTACTAGGTACATACGTCCTGATTATTCCGCCATAGCGACAGGTCGCAGGCGAGGGCAATGCGCAACAGTCCCATTTGAGATAGCTGCTGGCACAACGATTGACAGACAACTCGTCTCGCATCGTTCATACAATTTGTCACATGTGGACCCATGCCTAAAGTGGCATACGTAGCAAAGTAGGATGCCTTTGTTCTTCAGCTTCTTCTTCACTGACTTGCACGCATCTTCTTCGAATTCTTCACTGGCCATCCTCTCCTTCCTTTCGCACTAGTCTTCTTCGAACTCTTCACAGATCATTCTCTCCTACTTTGCACTCATTACTTGATTGGGAGTGTTTTAGTAATTATTTCCATTAAATTTATTTACATATAATGATGTAGTATTGTAAAGGAACATTTTTTATTTAATTAAGTAAAATTCATTTTTACCTTTTGTATCATATAGTGCTCGACACTATTTTTTGCCGAATATATGATTATGTATACATTAATTGAAACATAATTGACCACGAAAAGGCATATACAATCTTCTTAAAAATCATGTAAGAAGAAAATACGACAGAGAAAACAATTTGCATACCCGAAATTTGCGTACAACTTTAGAAAACTTATAACGGAGGCTAATTTATTGCGACACATTTTTTTGACGATAAAGTTTGAATAGTCACTTGTTTACTGATTCTTCAATTTGAAACAATACGCCGTTTTCTTTTAACTAATAATTGATCATTTAAAACAATGCCATTTATGTATCAGATGATATACTATTTACTTTACAGGAATTTCGTTTAACTTTTCACGTGACCGATCGGCAAAAAATAGTGTCCAGCACTATAATTAATATAAATTGTATTAATCTCGAAATTATAAGAGATAATTATAAATTATTTTTTATGTGGAACAATAATTATAAATTTATAGTTAGAGGTGATGTGTTATTCGATTTTATTGATATCTAGTTTTTAAATGAATTTATTCATACATTTAATTAATTATGAAAATGATTTTTTATTTTTGTTAAATATAACAAATTTATGGGATAATAATTTATATTATTGATTTGATGTACTTAAGAATTGTAATTTTAAAATTTAATTTCATTTAAGATAATCTAATATTTTATTTCATTGACAATCAATTTAAGAATTTTTATGTGATTTTGTTAAATAAATTATATAAAAGAATTATGCGTAGGTGTAATGGTAAAAATTAGTAACTAATTTAGTGAATATATTTTTAGATAAAAATGAACTAAAGGAATTCTGCAAATTAAAATTTTTCTCCTGTCACGTCCCGGGTGAGGTCTTTAGGAACGATGACTATTGGGGGGAAGGAAAGTTAGGCGCGAATCTTACATCCAGCACACTGAGGATTTTGAAGGGAGGTCAGGCACAAATCTTGCATCCAGCACGCTGAGGATTTTAAAGGAGATCAGGCGCGAATCTTGCATCCAGCACGCTGAGGATTTTAAAGGAGATCAGGCGCGAATCTTGCATCCAGCACGCTGAGGATTTTAAAGCAGATCAGGCGCGAATCTTGCATCCAGCACGCTGAGGATTTTAAAGGAGATCAGGCGCGAATCTTGCATCCAGCACACTGAGGATTGAAAGGGAACCCAGGCGCGAATCTTGCATCCAGCACGCTGAAGCTAAAGGGAGATCAGGCGCGAATCTCAAATCCAACACTCTAATCGACCAGGGAAGGTTTAAATAGTGAATACACACCCGGGAAACACCCGTTAGAGCACCTTATGTTTGTTTTGATTTTGGTAAGAGGATTTACCGTTGCATTTATGTAAAGAAAACCACACGTAATATTTCCGTGAATTGCACGGCTCATGCAAAAGTATGTTTGTAAACAGTGTAAGCGTTCTCGCGTTCACAACAGAAATCAGCTGTTGCGGTAGCCTGTCTTGGTTTGGAATCTTTGTAACCAAAGGATGCACACAATAATTCGAAGCGTGATTTAAAAATAAAGAGGTTTATTTACTTTAAGCACGAATACGTTATTACTGTTTAATGGTAATTAAGCACAATCTATGAATATGGACATGAAACACAATATGCGATAATTAAGTAAAATGACATAAGCAATAAGCGTTGATATAGAAAGCAAAATAAATGATCGCAATAAGCGTTGATATAGAAAATAATAATATGAATAGTTATACAAACAATAAATGATCGCAATAAGCGTTGATATAGAAAATAATAATATGAATAGTGTATAGAGAGAACTCAAAAATTGTTGAGAATAGTGCGGTTTATTGAGATAGAGACTAGATAATGAGGTGATACAATAGAGGTGTAACGATTTCGACGTCTGTTGTCGAGATACTACTGCTCTGTATAACCGAGCACTCAGGTCGGTCACGAGAGCGCGAGTGTGTGTGAGTGTCTGTGTAGAAGAGTATGTATGTATGATGTCGCGAGAAGTAAATAAGAAGTCCGTCAGCTGTTCGAGTGAAAGAGAAAGGTAGAGAAAAAGAGAGATGGACAGAGAGAGATGATTTTGCCAAAACAAATAGTTATACAAAATAATAAATGTTCGCAATAAGCGTTGATATAGAAAATAATAATATGAATAGTTATACAAAATAATAAATGTTCGCAATAAGCGTTGATATAGAAAATAATAATATGAATAGTTATACAAAATAATAAATGTTCGCAATAAGCGTTAATATGCAAGATAATATGAACGACAATAAGAGTAAATAATATAAAGATAATGAAAATAATACGAATAATAATACAAGAATGACATACGCAATAAGCGTTAATAAGACACAATAATAAAGAAAGCAATAGAAATGGTAATACAAAATATAAATGATGGTGGTGATGTACAATATTATAAATGGTAATTGTAATATCTTACAATGTTTGACGAATGGTGATTGTTGGTCACTGAATTTATAATAAAAATGTTTAGTAGCACTAAACATATAATAATCTTTCGAATAATGAAAATGTTTAGTATCACACGGTACTGAAGGAATCTTTGAATAATAATGAATCTGTTTAGTAGCACACGGTTCTGAACGAATCTTTCGAATAATAATGAATGTTGAATAATGTTTGGTAACACAGAAATTGATCGATAATGAATCTCCGGCTTCTCGGGACCTCATATTTGTGTATCATTACAGGAATGTTGCGGGGGTACGCGCGGTAGGAACCTTGACATATATAAGAAATAAGTCGCAATAGGACTTCCGGGGTTTTTATGAACGGTACGTCTATTATTAGACATATTTATGTCACGTACGCCAAATATTCGTCGTAATTAGACTTCTGGGGTTTTATGAACGGTAAAAGGAGATACTCAACCCGTCGAATGGATTTTGGGTGTTTTAATAGGAAAGGGGTTAGAATGGCTTGGACTCAGTGAGTCGTAAAGAGGGGAGTGAGACGTGGTCTCGATTTAAGAAGGTTTTGGGGCGAGGGACTTGTTTAGATGTAGTATGAGGAAGGGAATTCGTGCCTCGTAGGGCGAATAGGCGAAGGAGGTTTCGTACCGACCATCTTGAGATGGGGACCGCTAAGGTACATCGTCAAGGTGATTGGGGATTGGGGAAAAGGGGTAATAGTTGAGTTTGAGGGACTTTGGTGGAGTGATTTTGAGATATATGGGAAAGTATTTAGAATAGTACCGCGCGAAAAATGGTGGGATATCACACTCCTGTGTATAAAAAAAACTAGTCGTTTTGTTTAATAATTTAAAATCTGCTCTGCCCAACGATTTATTTTTAAATGGCTGCGGTATATTGACTGTACAAAGGTAGCATAATAATTAGTCTTTTTTATTGAAGGCTTGAATGAACGAGTTGATGAAATATTTCCTGTCTCTAGATTAATCTGTTAATTTACATTTTAAGTAAAAAATGCTTAGATTTTTCTATGACGAGAAGACCCTATAGAATTTTATAATTTATTTTAAGAATAAGTTTTAAAAAATTGAATTATTTTATTCGGAGGATATTTAAATTGATTTAACTTTAAAAAAAATGTATCCAATTATTTTTTTATTAAAAAGAAATAACTTATTAAAAATTGTTAGACTTAATTATCTTAGGGATAACAGCGTAATATCTTTGGAGAGATCATATTTATGAAGATGATTGCGACATCGATGTTGAATTACGATATAATTTAACCTTCCGGCGGGCGCGCTCATTTTCATAACGGGAGCGGGCGCGTCGTGTACAAAGTACACCGTGAAAGAATAAGACTTATTATCATAAAATAAACATTATGCGGTGAAAGTTTATGATATTTGAAAGCTTATTAATGATTTATTTGAATAATAATTGTTCCAAAGTATCCAATAAAAATCGAATAATGAAAAGGAAAGTTATTCACCTTTTCAGACCGACGAATTCTCGTGTATGCGCACACGAATGCGCCCGTCGGAAGGTTAAGTACTGGAGTTTAATTTTAAGTCTGTCCGACTTTTAATATCTTATATGATTTGAGTTCAGATGGACGTGAACCAGATCGATTTCTATCTATAGCTACCTAATAAATTTTTGTACGAACGGACTTAATTTATAAATTATTTTTTGCTATATTCTGTCACGTCCTGAATTGCCGGAACGTTTAGGACGAGAAGGGAGTTCATGCCCTGCCGCCTCCGACGCACCGTAAACCCTAAGGCCGGCCCGGCAACGCCACTATGGAGTAACTATGCGGGGCGGGTGGATCGGCGATGGAGGATCCAGGAGGAAAAGAAGAGGTGTGTTTCGTCTTTAGACCGCCAGCCAGACTCATCAGTAGGGCTATAGCTGACGGCCCCTGCCCTAGACACACACGGGGACACAGAGGATATGATTTGGAACGTGTATATATACGAATGATATTGAGAGTTAGGACCAGCGGGAAAGATTAGAGACCTCTGGTGGCACTCGTCGACACTAAGTCGCGATACCGTGGTGGGGCCAGGA
The DNA here is from genome assembly GCA_963855975.1 of Andrena chrysosceles. Taxonomy (NCBI): domain Eukaryota; kingdom Metazoa; phylum Arthropoda; class Insecta; order Hymenoptera; family Andrenidae; genus Andrena; species Andrena chrysosceles. The sequence continues at coordinate 783,942 of CAWLCU010000348.1, read as the reverse complement.
CGTCACAATTCAATAAAAATTGGAATTTTATATTTATTAAAAATAGGTGTTTACCCTGCGGCAATTGGTGTTCGGGCTTCAAATTCTAATTATTCAATATTAGGAGCGATTAGATCAATTTCACAGTCAGTTTCTTCTGAAGTAAGTTTATTTTTAACAATACTTTCTGTACTTTTATTAATTGAAAGTTATTCATTATTGGATTTATACAAATTTCAATATTATCTTAAATTTATATTAATTTTAATTACACATTATTTAATGTTTTTAATTAGATTATTAATTCAGTTAAATCCAACACCTTTTGATTTAGTGGAGGAGGAATCAGAATTGGTGTCTGGGTTTAATACTAAGCATTCTAGACGTAGATTTGCATTAATTTTTTATAAGATTTTTAATTTCATTGATATTTGATTTTATATTTAGCTAGAATTAAATTTTTATGCTACTGCACGACGAAACGCTAAGACGCGGACGGTAAAAAAGATCTAACACCCACATGGATAGGTCCCTACACGATTCAAAACTCGCACGATAACAATAACTACAGTATAAAAGGCGACGAACAATCACATTCACGCGAAACGACTTAAACACTTTATAGAATAGAGCAGGAATAGGGAAATGGTCGTAGTTATGAGGGAAAATAACAATACGACTAACTAGATTTGAAAAAATGGTGCGAAATATATTTATTTATTTTTAAAGAATTTTGAATAAGAATTTAATAGAAATAATCTAACTAATCTGGATATTCGCAGGTTCTTAGGACGGCCGCGATGGCGGTTTCACAAAGAACCCACAAACGTGGTCTTCGCGCGGGCCTAAAGAACTGGCCACCGTGACGCCCTAGAACAAACATCAGACGCGACACAATTAATTTCGAACAACGGAAAAATAAACAAAACGTAAACAACGGGAAACTCACCGAACAAGGCCCGCACGATCCACGCGTCCTTGTCGAGAGGATTTGGGACTCCTCTCGTTATATCCATAATGAATTCGAACAAGACTTGCATGTCGTGCAATAGTGTTTCTGACGCTGTTTATTAGTATGAGGTGTTCGTCTACTGGCTCTTGAAATTTAGTAATATTGCTTGTCCGTTGGAGTAAGTATTGAATTTGCCAAGTCGCGTTTAAGAGTGTGTTTTTGTTGTCTCGTTTGTCATGTATAGTCTCGTTAAAACTTCAACAATTAATAATCTAATTAAAAACATTAAATAATGTGGAATTAAAATTAATATAAATTTAAGATAATATTGAAATTTGTATAAATCCAATAATGAATAACTTTCAATTAATAAAAGTACAGAAAATATTGTTAAAAATAAACTTACTTCAGAAGAAACTGACTGTGAAATTGATCTAATCGCTCCTAATATTGAATAATTAGAATTTGAAGCCCGAACACCAATTGCCGCAGGGTAAACACCTATTTTTAATAAATATAAAATTCCAATTTTTATTGAATTGTGACGTCCTGGCCCCACCACGGTATCGCGACTTAGTGTCGACGAGTGCCACCAGAGGTCTCTAATCTTTCCCGCTGGTCCTAACTCTCAATATCATTCGTATATATACACGTTCCAAATCATATCCTCTGTGTCCCCGTGTGTGTCTAGGGCAGGGGCCGTCAGCTATAGCCCTACTGATGAGTCTGGCTGGCGGTCTAAAGACGAAACACACCTCTTCTTTTCCTCCTGGATCCTCCAACGCCGATCCACCCGCCCCGCATAGTTACTCCATAGTGCCGTTGCCGGGCCGGCCTTAGGGTTTACGGTGCGTCGGAGGCGGCAGGGCATGAACTCCCTTCTCGTCCTAAACGTTCCGGCAATTCAGGACGTGACAGAATATAGCAAAAAATAATTTATAAATTAAGTCCGTTCGTACAAAAATTTATTAGGTAGCTATAGATAGAAATTGATCTGGCTCACGTCCATCTGAACTCAAATCATATAAGATATTAAAAGTCGGACAGACTTAAAATTAAACTCCAGTACTTAAATTATATCGTAATTCAACATCTTCATAAATATGATCTCTGTGACCTCCCACTATTTTTCGCGCGGTATTACCACAACTCTCCGTCATAAACCTCAACACAACTCCATCAAAACCACTCAAACTCAACTCTTACCTCTTTTTCCCAATCCCTGACCACCTTGGCGATGTACCTTAGCGGTCCCCATCCCATCAAACCACCCAAACTCCATCAAATGGGTTGAGTATTCCCTTTGAAAAAGCACAGAAATCATATTGCTGCGCATATTTCGTACAAGCGCCTATAAAAAGCCCGGAAGCCCGAAATTCTATTGTCTACAAGTCTAATTATAGACTCACCTTTGGTACCTATAAAAACCCCGGAAGGCTCGATGCATACCGCGCACACCCTTCATACCGACAAACTGAAGAAAGTATAAATACAAGGGCCCGCGAAACAGAGGCTCTCTTTCTACGGAAATACCTCAACGAAAGTTCACTTAAATCTTGACTGTAAAATAGAAACAATGTTCAACGAAATATTCTACGGCAATTACTGTAAGATATTATAATTACCATTATTACTACGGCATATCACGGACTTCCATTTCCGGTTTGAAAGAGTCGAGACGTGCGAGTGTAGGAAGCAGAAAAGGTGTTTGTAGAGCGAGTAGGGAGTTAGAAGTGAGAGGAGAAGGAGAAGGGGGCAGGGAGTGAAGGGAGAGAAAGGGCGGCGAAAAGGGGCGTATGGGTGAAGGGGAAATCAGGCAGGAGGTTTGGGGTTTTGAGGTTACGGCAAGGCAAGGAGGAATAGAGCGGGAGAAGAAAGCGTGGCAAAGCGTCGAGAGAGAGAGGAAGGTAGTGACATCGGGCGGTAGAGAGTGAAAGTAGTAGTGTAGTAGTGGATAAGGAAGGGAGCGCAGGGAGAGAGGTTAAGCAAGAGAGTCAGGAAGAAATGGCGGGAGAGAATGAGGGGGAAAAGGGAGAGGACAAGGGAAATGAAAGGGCGATAGGAGAGAAGAAGGGAGAAGAAAAGGGGGAAGAAGAGGCGAGAAGGAAGACAAATGCGGAGAAATTGACGAGGGAAAGGAGTATGAGTGGAGGAAACGTAATGGAGATAGCAGAGATGTGGAAGAGGAAAAGAGAGAAGGATGAGGAGAGGAGAGGGGAAGGGGGAGAGGGGGAAGGGGCGTTCATGAAGAGCAGGAAGGTGCAGAGATCGCCAGAGGAGAAAAGGGTGGGCGAACACGAAGCGCTGGAGAGGTTGATTAGGGGGATGAGGGAAGAGATGAGGAAGGATTTAAGGGAAGTGAAGGAGCAGGATAGGGAGGCGAAGGAGGAGATGGAAAAAATTAGAGGGAAGATGGAAGAGTGAGAGGATAGGTGGAGAAGATAAAAGGAGGAGATGAAGGATAGAATGACAAGGTTGGAAAAAAGGATGGGGGAGGCAGAGCTAGAGGAGGGGAGGTTAAGAAAAGTGGAGGAGAGACTAAAGGCTATAGAGTCTTGGAGGGGAAGGGAGGGGACGGATAGAGAGAAGGGGGAACGAGGAGAATGGGCAGGGCGGGAGAGCGGAGGGGAAGAGTGGGAAGCGAGGGTGCAGGAGGTGGAAAGAAAATTGGAGATGAAAGAGAGAGAAGGGAATAGAAAGAACTTGATAGTAAAGGGGGTAGGCAGGGAGGGAACGGCGTTGCAGAGGGCAAAAGAAATATTGGCGATAGTAGGAATAAAGGGGGGAATAGAGGGAGCAAAGGAGCTAGGAGGAAGGCAAGACAGGAAAAAAGTGATGCTGGAGGTGAGGATGGAGACTATGGAGGCTAAGAGGGAGGTAATGAGGAACAAAGGAAAATTAAGGGGAAGGAAGGAGAGGTTGGAAGATGACCTGACATGGAAGGAGAGGAGGATGCAGTGGCGGTTAAGGAGGATAGGAGAGGAGAAGGAAGCGAAAGGAAAAAGAGTAAGGGTAAGCTATGGGAAGATAGTGGTGGATGGAACAACGTGGTTCTGGGACGAGCGGAGGGAGGTTTTAAGGGACTGGAGGGGGAGAGAAAAGGGAGGGCTAGAGAGGGAAATAAGGGAGGGGAGCAGGGATGGTAGGAGGAGGGAGGAGGGAGACACAGAAAGAAGAAGTAAAGATAGAGAAGGGACAAAAAACTAAGAAGGAAGGAGGAGGAAGGGGGAGAGAGATGCAGGGAGAGGAAAGGAAGAGGTGGAGGTTAGCGTTCTGGAACGTAGCGGGTGCGATAAATAAGGATGAAGAATTCTGGAAGGGTTTGGAGGAATGGGAGGTAGTAGTCCTGATGGAAACATGGGTGGAAGAAAAGAGTTGGAATAGTGTGAAGCGCAGGCTGCCAGAGGGATACAGGTGGAGAGTGCAATGGGCGAAGAGAAAGAATAGGAAGGGGAGAGCGATGGGAGGTATGATGATAGGAGTGAGGGAAGAGATGCTAGGAAAGGAGGAGCTCAGACAGGGAGAAGAGGAAGGGTTGATGGTGGAGAGGGTAAAGGCGGGGGAGGAGGAATGGACGGTAGTAGCGGTGTACGTGAACGGGGATATGGAGAGGAAGCTGGGAAGGATCAGATGGTGGCTGGAGGGGCAGGATGAGGAAGGGAGGTTGATAATAGGGGGGGACTTCAACGCGAGGACAGGCGTGCAGGGTGGCAGTATAGAAGGGGGAGAGGACGAGGAGGAAGGTGGGGGAAGAAAGTCGAAGGACAGGAAGATAAACGGGGATGGGAGGAAGTTAATTAAGCTGGTAGAAGAGACAGGGTGGGAGATCTTGAACGGGAGCATAGAAGGGGACGAAGAGGGGAATATACGTATACGGGAGGAAGAGGGGAAACAGTGATTGATTATGTGCTGGGGGGTGAGGGGACGAGAGAGGGGATGGAAAGGATGGAGGTAGGAGAGAAGGTTGAATCGGACCATCACCCGCTAGTGGTGACGATGAAGGAGGGAGGAGTGGGGGAGAGAAGCAAGAAAAGGAGGGATAGGAAGGTGGGAGGAGGACGGTGGTCGGGAAGGATGAAGGAGGAATTTGAGAAGGGGATGGGTGGTGCGGAGATAGAAGGAGAAGGAATACAGGAGTTAGTGAGCAAGGCGGTGGTTTCGATAAAATAGGTGATGAGGAAAGGGGAGGAAGCGGGGGAAGGGAGAAAGGGCGGAAGAAGGAAGGGTGGTGGGACGGAGAATGTAGGGAGATGAAGAGGGAGGCGAGAAGGGAGTTAAGGAGATGGAGAGGGGGAGGAGAGAGGAGTACAAGAGAAGGAGGGGGGAGTACAAAGAGCTGTGCGAAAGGAAAAAAGAGGAGGAGAGGGAGAGGCTGATAAGGGAGATGTTAGAAGCGAAAACGGAAAACAGGGTGTGGGAGATAGTTAACAGGGGAAGAAGGAAAAGGAAAGTGGTGGACGCAAGGATAAAGAAGGAGGAATGGAAGGAATACTTTATGGGGTTGTTAGGAAGAGTAGAAAACAGAGTTAGGACGGGAGGGGGGATAGGAGAAGGGGAGACGAAGAGGGAATAAGCATGGAGGAAGTAAGGAGGGTAGTGAAGAAGCTGAAGGAAGGGAAGGCAATGGGTGGGGACGAGATACCGAATGAGGCGTGGAAGCACGGGGGAGAGAGGGGGTTGGAGTTGGCGTGGGAGATCTGTAGAAGAGTGTGGGAAGGGAAGGGGTGGCCGCAGGGGTGGAGAGAGGGCATTATAGTGCCGCTGGCGAAGAAAGGGGGCGGGGCGCGAGTGCAGGAGTACAGGGGGATAACGTTGATATCGAGGCTGTACAAGGTATATGTAGCGGTCCTGGTAGGGAGGTTAGAGCAGGAGGTGGAGGGGAAGGGGTTGATCCCAGAGAATCAGGCGCGGTTTAGGAGAGGGATAAGTACGATAGACCACATATACGTGCTAAACCACGTAATAGGCAAGCGGATACAAGGGAAGAAAGGCAAGCTGGTGGCGTTATTTGTGAATCTCCGTGCGAAAGACTGGGGAAAGAGAATGTGGCTGTTCGATGCACTGGTGTGGACGGTGGTGGCTTACGGGGCGGAGGTATGGGGGTGGAAGGAAAGGGAAGAGGTGGAGAGGATCCAGGAGAGATATATAAGCTGGTCTTTGGGGGTGGACTGGAGGACGCCAGGACACATGGTGAGGGAGGAGACAAGAGGAAAAAGCTGAGGACGTGGGCGGGAGGAAGGGCGTGGAGGTATGAGGAGAAATTGGGCAGGGGAGGGGGAGGAGAGCTGGCCAGGTGGTGTTTGGAAGAGATAAGAGAGAGAGAAAAGGAAGAGGGGGCAGAACTGTCCGCGTGGGAGAGGGAGAGGAGGGAGTGGAGGGAGAGAGGGGCGAGGGAAGGTGGGGAAGGGGTAAGGAGACGAGAGGGGCTGGAGGGTTGGGAGGAGGAGGACGGCAGGAGGCAGGGAGAGGAGAGATGGGAAAGGATAGAACAATCGAGGTTTAATAAGTGGTACAGAGAGATAGTGACGAGGGGGATCCCGAAATACCTGACGGCGGGATGGGGCGAATCGAGGTACGGGAGGATAGCTAGGTTCAAGCTGGGGAACGAGATGAGGGGAGGAAGGTATTGGGAGGAGGAGAAGGAGAGGAGATGCAGGTTGTGCGGAGGGGAAGAAGAGACGTGGGAGCACGTGCTGGAAAGATGCACAGGGGAAGAAGGAGACGAAAGGGGGTCGGGGAAAAGATAAGGGAAATCTTGGACGAAGGAGGGAAGGGGGAGGAGTGGATGAAGGGGTTAGAGCGAAGGAGGAGAGAGAGAAGAAGGAACGGAGGAGGAGGGGCGGGTAGGAGAGAGGGTTGAAGGTAGGAAGGAACGAAAGAGGGAATGGTATGAAAGAGTGGAAAGGGAAGTCAAAGGCGGAGGGTGCGAGCGGAAGCAAGGGCGAAAAGCGTATATGTAAGAGGCGTATGCGTTAGGATAATAATAGTTTAAGCGTAGGGTAAGAGAGGGGAAGGCGGCGGAGGCGAGCGTGCGGAGAGAGAGATAGTGTGAAGAGGAGAGGGAGCGAAGGAGTAGGCTAAGGTTTAGAAGTAAGATAGGTTAAGGAACAACTGTACAGGAGAGGAGAGAGGTGGAAACTTGTAACCCTAAGGGGAAACAATAAAGCAATACATAGTACATAGTACTACGGCATATCATCATCATCCATATTTTGTACCATTATTCTTGTTGTTTTCATATTATTTTTAATTATTAACGCTTATTACTTTATATATATTTTGTACTATTAACGCCTATTGCGTTCATACATTTTGTCTTACCATTCTTATTGCTTTCATATTATTTTGTACTATTAACGCCCATTGCGTTCATACATTTTGTCCTATCAACGCTTATTGCTTTATATATTTTTGTCTTATTAACGCATATTGCTTATATCATTCTACTTTATTATCATATATTGTATTTCATGTCCATACATATATTGCTATTGCTTACCATTTATATAAATGTCATGTGCTAATGCTCAATGTCCAACGCATAATTATAAAACCAAACAACACCACAGTGCTTAGAATTGAATAAACAATTCTTATTTTAAACTACGCTTCGAGTTATTGTGTCAATCCTTCGGCTACGACGATCCCTAAATCAAAACAGGCTGCTGAAACAGCTGATCTCGGTTCGCGAACGCAAGTGTTCTTACAGTGTTTACAAACGTTCTTTCACATAGCCCGCGTATAGCCGTATGTCTAGACGGATTCCGCGGAATTATTACGGGTAACTCTTTACCTTAATGCAACGGTAAATCCAATTACCGAGACAAATCAAAACAAGTGCTCTAACGGGTGTCTCCCCGGTGTGTATTCACTTACTAAACCTTCTCTGGTCGATCAGTGTGCTGGATTAAAGATTCGTGCCGGACGTCCTCCCAAAAACCCTCAGTGTGCTGGATTTAAGATTCGCGCCTGGCCTCCTTCAACCCTCAGTGTGCTGGATTAAAGATTCGTGCCTGACATCCTTCCAAAAACCCTCAGTGTGATGGATTAAAGATTCACGCCCGAACGATTCCCCCGAAACACAGTGTTATTGTCCCCCAAGACCTCCACCCGGGACGTGACATCTCTCCAAAGATATTACGCTGTTATCTCTAAGATAATTAAATCTAACAATTTTTAATAAATTATTTTTTGAATAAAAAAATAATTCGATAAATTTTTTTTAAACTTAAATCAATTTAAATATCCTCCCAATAAAATAATTCAATTTTTTAAAACTTATTTTTAAAATAAATTATAAAATTCTATAGGGTCTTCTCGTCACATAGAAAAATCTAAGCATTTTTTACTTAAAATGTAAATTAACAGTTTAATCTAGAGACAGGAAATACTTCATCAACTCGTTCATTCAAGCCTTCAATAAAAAAAGACTAATTATTATGCTACCTTTGTACAGTCAATATACTGCAGCCATTTAAAAATAAATCGTTGGGCAGAGCAGATTTTAAGTTATTAAACAAAACGACTAGTTTTTACCATTACACCTACGCATAATTCTTTTATATAATTTATTTAACAAAATTACATAAAAATTCTTAAATTGATTGTCAATGAATTGATCTATTAAATTCTTTATCAATGGAATAAAATATTAGATTATCTTAAATGGAATTAAATTTTAAAATTACTGTCACGTCCTGAATTGCCGGAACGTTCAGGACGAGAAGGGAGTTCTTGCCCCGTCGCCTCCGACGCACCGTAAACCCTAAGGCCGGCCCGGTAACGCCACCATGGAGTATCGGCGTTGGAGGATCGGCGTTGGAGGATCGAGGAGTAAAAGAAGAGGTGTGTTTCGTCTTGGGACCGCCAGCCAGACTCATCAGTAGGGCTATAGCTGACGGCCCCTGCCCTAGACACACACAGGGACACAGAGGATATGATTTGGAACTTGTATATATACGAATGATATTGATAGTTAGGACTAGCGGGAAAGATTAGAGACCTCTGGTGGCGCTCATCGACACTAAGTCGCGATACCGTGGTGGGGCCAGGACGTCACACCTCCCTCCGTAAGGGGAAGATCCGTCCTCGGATCGCAGCACGATCCACCGGCATCCCACCGCTGTCACCAAAATTATGTCACGTCCCGGGTGGAGGGCTTTAGGGACGATGACACGTGGGGTAATTGTCAGGCGAGAATGCAAGTTTTCCGCACGCTGATCGTTTTAGAGGGACTCAGGCGAGAATGCAAGTTTTCCGCACGCTGAGGGTTTGGAGGGACTCAGGCGAGAATGCAAGTTTTCCGCACGCTGAGGATTAGAAGGAACTCAGGCGAGAATGCACGTTTTCCGCACGCTGAGGTTTTAGAAGGAACTCAGGCGAGAATGCAAGTTTTCCGCACGCTGAGGGTTTGGAGGGACTCAGGCGAGAATGCAAGTTTTCCGCACGTTGAGGATTAGAAGGAACTCAGGCGAGAATGCACGTTTTCCGCACGCTGAGGTTTTAGAAGGAACTCAGGCGAGAATGCACGTTTTCCGCACGCTGATCGACCAGGGAAGGCTTAAATGGCGAATATACACCCGGGGAACACCCGTTAGAGCACTTTCTTTTGTTTTGGCTGGGTGATTGCATTTGCCGTTGCATTCACATGAGAAATTCACATAATACTTCCGCGAAATCAGTCTAGGCATGCGACGGTATACGGCCCGTGTAAAAGAACGTTAGTAAACACAATAGGCACTTTCGCGTTGCGGACCGAGATCAGCTGTTGCTACAGTTTGTTTTGATTAGAGAATCCCCGTATTCGAAGAGTAGACACAATAATTTCAAACGTGATTTAAAAATGAGAATTGTTTATTCAATTCTAACCACTTTGATAGAATGTTTATAAATATGCGTTGGACATTTAGCATTGGCACATAACATTTATATAATAATAAGCAATAGCAATGTGTGTGTGGACATGAGTTACAATATATGATAATAAAGTGGAATAATATGAGAGCAATAAGCAATAATTATACAAAATAATATGAAAGCAATAAGCAATAATTATACAAGATAATATGAACGCGGTAAGCGTTGATAGTACAAAATGATAGAAAGTATTAAGCAATAATTATACAAGATGGAATACGAACGCAGTAAGCGTTGATAGTACAAAATGATAGAAAGCAATAAGCAATAACTATACGAAATAAATGAAAGCAATAAGTAATAATTATGCAAAGTAATATGAAAGCAATAAGCAATAATAAGACAAGAATGAAATAGATGATGGTGATATTCAATTTGGTTAAATGGTAATTATAAACGCTTACAATGATTGATGAACGTCGTTGATTTACACTGTTTTAGAAATACTTGTTGGATAGTCCCTTCGCGGATAGGTTTCGTTGAAAGAGGACTTCTGTCTCGGTCCCCTCGTATTTATATAATTGTCGCGGGGGTACGCGCGGTATAGGCCTTGACCTATTTAATAAATAAGTCGGAGTAGGATTTCCGGGGTTTTTACAAAGGTGCGCCTATTATTAGACGCGTTTCTGTCACGTACACCAAATATTCTTCGCAAATATATTTCCGGGGTTTTTATGACTAGGGAATAATATGCTCAACCCATCGGATGGATTTTGGGAGTTTTAATGGGAAAGGGGTGATCGTGGTCTTGACTTGTAGGGTCTTAGAGAAGGGGTGACACGTGGTCTCGATTTAAGAGGTTTTTGGGGCGAGGGACTTGTTTAGAATTAGTAAGAGGGGGGGGAGTTTGTGCCTCGTAGGGCGAATAAGTGAAGGAGGTTTCGTACTGACCATCTCGAGATGGGGACCGCTAAGGTACATCATCGAGGTGATCAGCGATTGGGGAAAAGGGGTATTTGTTGAGTTGGAAGGACTTTGGTGGAGTGACTTGGAGGTTTATGCGAAGGTGTTTCAATAGTACCGCGCGAAATATAGTGGGATATCACATTACAATTCTTAAGTACATCAAATCAATAATATAGATTTATAGATTATCCCATAAATTTGTTATATTTAGCAAAAATAAAAAATACTTTTCATAATTAATTAAATATATGAACAAATTCATTGTAAAACTAGATATCAATAAAATCGAATAAGGGGGAACCACGTGCCGTGCGCGAGAGAAGAACGTGTGTATGCAGACAGGCGAAAGAAATAGACGAAAAGTGTGGCAAAAGGCGCAGAAAATAACGAGGTCGAGTGGAATACACGGGGAGAAGACAAGGTTCCGGTGGACAGTATAATTGAGAGTTAATCAAGTGTCGAAGGGTGAAATAAAAGGTGAACAAGAGAAAGTGTGAAACGAGTGCACGAAGTATAAGAGACGTGGCAAGGATAAGTGACATCTACGAGAGTGGAAGAAGTAAGAAGACAAAACGGAGACAGCAGTAGGTAACGAAGAGCAGAGACTCTAATGAACCGAGCAGGCGAAGGCGGGGACGTGCAAAAGGAAATGAGAAGAAGGGGAAGGCCATCGTTGGCAGAACAGCTGGGAAGAAGTAGAGCGGGCTGCGAAAGTTCTATACTGGACACGTTCAAGAGGAAACGGGAGGAAGAGGAGGAGCAGGAGAGGTTAAGGGCCGAAAAGGAAATAGAGGAAGAATTCCTAAAAGCGAGGAAAATAGTGAGGTCATAGGCAGTTATAGGAACTGCGGTAACGCCGGTCAGCCAGGAGACAGAACAGGACAGAGAAATGGATAAATTAGACAAATTGATGGAAGTAGTGCTGACAGTTAAAAATGAATTGGAGGAGCTGAGAAAAGATAATAAAGAGCTGAGGGACGAGTGGAAAAGGAGAGATGACATATGAGAAAAGGAAATGAGAGGTAGGATAGAAGTACTGGAGGCCAAGAAGGATCAGGCAGAGAGGCTGACAGAAAGACTGAAGGGGCTAGAAAGGAAGGAAGAGGCTAGAGAAAAAAGAGAGAGAAGAAATAATATTACCCTAAGGGGAGAGGATCTACCGCGGAAAGAGACGCCGAAGGATACGGTGGAGTATGTGTTAAGGCACGAATTGCAGGTAGAAGCAGAAATCGAGGAAGTCTACTGGGTAGGAAGGGGAGAGAAAAGAGGGCTACTGATAGCGAAGTTAAAAAACTGGCAACAGAAAAGAGCAATAATGCTAAAGAAGAATACATTGAAAGATAAGAGGCTGTTTATTGACAATGATCTGACGAAAAAGGAAAGGGAGATACAAAAATATATTATAGATATCGCCAAAGCGGAAAGGGAGCAAGGGGCAAAGGTGAAAATTGGATACAGGAAAGTAAAAATCAACGATAAGACATTTATTTGGAAAGAGGATGGTGGGCTGAAGGTAGTAAATTTTTGGAGTCGGCAAAGTTCTGTGAACCTCTAAATTATTGGAGGATCACAGAGCTTACAAGGACAACCAACACACGACAAAAGGCAGTACCAACACCCGTTCCCCGCGCGCCTGCGTATGCAGATATGCGGGGAGAGGGGTACACAGATTTGGGAAAAGAATAAGAAGTCAAAGAGAAATAGATTCATTTAAAATTGGCTACTGGAATGTTGCAGGATTATTCAGCAAAGACAAACAGTTTTGAGATTTCTTAAAAGATCTCGACGTAATAGGATTAGTAGAAACGTGGATTGAAGAGAAGCAATGGGAAGGATTGAAAGATAAATTGCCACAAGAAATCTCATGGAAATGTAAATATGCCACTAGAGAAAGAAAAAAAGGGAGAGCGATAGGCGGAATTATCACAGGAGTAAGAAAGGGTATAGAAGAGGAGGAATCAAACGCAGGAACGGAACATATTCAAGAGAGAACAATCAGGATACAAAATAAAAAATGGAGAGTAATAACTGTGTATGGCAGAGATATGAAGGAGGCGAAAGAAGAGCTAGACCAGATAATAGAGGAGAGGGAGGTGGAGAAACTGATAATCGGAGGAGATTTCAAAGCGAGAATTGTACAGGAAGGGGGCGACTTTCGAATAGAAGAAAAGCATGATGTAAGGAGATCAAAATACAAAGTTAAAAACACGCAGGGAAAGTTGTTATTAGAGATGGTGGAGGAAAGAGGATGGAATATTCTGAACGGGAATATGGAGGGAGACGAGGAAGGAGAGTACACATACACGGGACTGAGAGGCAGCACGGTAATTGATTTTACAGGGTAATCGTTTAATCCTGCAACCCGCGCGCGCGAACGTGTAAAATGGTAACACCGCCTTACGGACGCATTCCACTACAACCATACACCGGCCCAGCGCAGAGCTGCCTGCTACCACTGGACAAGAGTGATGCCCGAGCTACGAAAATTTTAGCGTCGCAAAGAGCTAGGTATTGGGAATTTCCCGGCCCAGGTAATCGAATCGCGCGCTCCGCTTTTATGATCGGTTTACCACTCACACCCCAGATTACTGTAATGAGGTTTGAAAATAATGTCAACTGATCTCGGACCCGTCTCAATTTCAAATATTTTAGCTGCGACAGGGTTGACCGCGGCGCTATACCCTTGGACGGTGAGATTCTTCGCCACCAGCTTGTAAAAGACACAGTAATGGCACATCGTTCCAAAAAATGACATTAACGCAAGCCGGTATAGGCGTGGCGTTGAGTAGCTAAAACATTCACACACAAAAATTCTAGAAAAAAAATTCAAACACCACTACAATCAAAGACACGTTGCATGAGTTATCCCTTACGTCTGATCTAGGTATGCACCGCATTAAGGATAAAATCATAAAAAAGAAAACCAAAACAATAGATTCTGAGGTCTGCAGAACTAAGACATAATTGAATAAAAATTTAATTTCTCAATTTATGACTGTAATGACACAGAAACAACTAGCCTATTGTTTATCAAAACCACGAATTTTAAAAACAGCGTTAAATACATTATCAAGTAAATAGTTTCCAACAGCTTTTTAAACAATTATGGTTAAAAAATTGATAAAAGAAAAATTAAGTAAACGTAAAATATGTTAAAGTATCCATCATTAAGAGGGAATAATTTTTCCTCATTTTTCGGCGCAAATTGCATTCCGATATCTCTTACAGTTCAAAAGTTATACGAAAAAGGCCCCAAACTTTTCAACCGTGTCCGGGAAATTCTGAATACAGTATTGTCTCCATATGTACCCGATTTGGTGTACACGATGTAGGCCTGTCGCTATCCCCACCACTTCTGTCTCACTCTTGTCCGGCGAAGGCGAGAGCGACATGGAACGAGAGCGAGCGAGAGCCCCTAAAAGCGAGCGAGGACAGTACGAGACAGACGACAGCGTTCATGTTTAGTCTCCCTCCGTCTTTCGGGCGCCGTGACACTCCGTCCTTTGCGTGCGCGACGGGCGTGTGCGATGGTCGCAGGCACATACGGAAGCACGAAACCGCAACGCAAAAACTTGACGCAGGCCCGGCTCAAGTTTTTTTTGCGCCCTAGGCCAACTTTTCAAATTACGCCCTTTATTATAATACATTTATTTGAGATTATTAATAACCTTACTTTGAATTTTTATTCGTAGTTTAATCCACTTATAGTACAACTTGTAATATTTAATTCTAAAGTTTATTTTCAGCAATAGCAGCAATGAAAATACATACCATTTTGCACCACTTGTCGACTTTCGTCCCTATAAGCAAAATTGGACGTCTGCCTAGGGCAGAAAGTCGACAAGAGGTGCAAAATGGTATGTATTTTCATTGCAGCTATTGCTGAAAATAAACGTTAGAATTAAATATTACAAGTTGTACTATAAGTGGATTAAACTACGAATAAAAATTCAAAGTAAGGTTATTAATAATCTCAAATAAATGTATTATAATATAGGGCGTAATTTGAAAAGTTTGTCTAGGGCGCAAAAAAGACTTGTGCCGTGCCTGGCTATCTGACCGTCGCGCGCATGCGTTGGGCAGTCACGATTCCATCTGAGTGCCCGCACGCCCGCGCGCAAGAAAACCGGCCCATCTCGCTCACTCCTTCGGCCAGAAAGAAGCGAGAAACGCACACTCGGAATTAGGGATCTGCGCATTCTGAGTGCCCAACGCCAGTCCCGACCACCGGGCACACACGGAGACAATACTGTAGTTCTTTGCAACGTTAATTTGGAAGAGACCAGCCCAAAATTCTCGAAGCTCGGGCATCACTGCTGTCCAGCGGTCGCTAGCAGCTCTCCGAACGCCGGGACGGTGCATGGTTGTAGTGGAATGCGTCCGTGAGGCGGTGTTGCCATTTTACAAGTTCGCGCGCGCGGGGGTTGCAGGATTAAACGATGACCCTGTATACTAACAAATGTCGAAGCGAAAGAAGATATCAAGAAATTCACAGTGGAAGATAGAGTTGAGTCAGATCATATGCCTCTGATAGCAGAACCATATAGGGGAAATAAAATGAGAGAACGAGAGGGAAATCAGGAGGGGAGGTGGAGAGAGAGAAGAGTCTGGACAGAGGAAGGAAAGAGAGAGTTTCAAATGGAATTAAACAAAATAAACTTTAATAGGACAGAGGTGAATGAAATGGTAGAAGAAATGGTAGGAAAAATAAAGAATGCAGTACGGAAAGAAGAAGTAGAAATATAGAAATGGACATTGGGCAGCTTTAAGTAGTGGAATTCGAACTATACAAAAAAGAAAAGAGAAGCCAGGAAAGCATTGAGGAACTGGAGGAGGGGCAAAGGAGACAAAGAATACTATCAGAAGAAAAGAAGGGAGTACAAAAAAGTGCGTGAAAAAAGGAGAAGGGAATTACAAGAAAATATAGAAAATGTGATAATGCAATTAAAGGGAGAAAATCAAATATGGGAATATATAAATAAACAAAGAAAGAAAAGAATAGGGATCTCCAATAAAATAGATTTGAAAGAATGGAAGGATCATTTTAAAACATTGTAGTCCGGGAGCCAGTGAACATTTTTAGTGTCCCATCGCGACAAGGTTTTTCTATCATTTTTCTAATTAACCTTATGCTGAAAGTCAAGGAACGCGCGGTCTGGCAGTCGAGACCGGGGACAGGGCCGGAGGGCACGCCCTCGAACATGTCAAGTTTGAGAGCATCCCCGACTCATCGCGACAAGGTTGAATTTCCACCCATTAAGGGGGGAGACCACTGTCTCAAATCTGATTCTTTTACATTTTCTGAAAGGCGTATGTTTCAAGAATGTTCTCTCCAAATTTTATGAAGAAATTCACAAAATTGACGGAGATATGGTGTTTTTCGTGAAGCAGTGTCAAACGCGCGACTGAGCCACGCGGAACATTGAACGCGATTTCCTCAGAATGACAATTTTCAACCGCGTTGACAGTCTACAGAGAAAACTATACGTCCAATTGGCATGATCAAGAACATTTATTGTACGGAAAACCCGTCACTATTACGTGACGATCAGACATTTTGAATTTTCGACCTGCTTCTATTTTTTTTAGCAACATTTCCCCAATTTTGTACCCCGAAAATACGACTCTTTTTTTCAGTGGTCCGCCATTTTGTTATTTTTTACAAATTCCGCATTTTGCGATCGTCACGTAATAGAGGCAGGCTTCTATTATCTAAATATTATTGTTTTTTTGAATTTCGATGAACCATATGGTCTGGGGACTGTCAACGCGACTAGCATGTTTTTTCCGGAGCGCAAATTTTGTCGGAGTGTATACAGAAAACGGATTTATGAATTTGATTAAAAAAAAATTTTTCTTACCCTTCGATATATATACTATTGACTATACTAAGCAATTGATTTACTTGCGTTGTTTGGTTGAAATAAATTCCCGAAAATACCCTTACATTTCGGGCCGAGACAGTGGTCTCCCCCCTTAAGAAACAATTTAATACAAAATAAGAAAATCGCAGTCTGGCAGTCCTCCGTGGGGACCTTAGTCGTCTGGCAGACCTCCAAACATGTTAAAAAAATCGACTCATAGCGACAAAGTTGAATTTTTCTGGAACAATTGTTCATGTTGTGAAACCAATGGAAAAAATAGTCTGACAGGCTATAGGCGGTGATAAGATCTTGCCAGACGTTTGCAAATGAATCGAGCTTATAGAGAGCACAAGGCCCTTTTGGCTGCCTCTACACATAACTTTACATTTGACATAACCGACGGGGAAGAAAACGACAGCTGTTTTACCATTGCATCGACGAAGTATACGATAGTAGTGACTACACGCTCGATTTGTAAACGTCGGGCAAGGTCTTATCACCGCTTATAGACTGCCAGACTATTTTTTCTATTGGTTTTACAACATAAACAATTATTCCACAAAATTTCAGCTTTGTTGCTATGAGTCGATTTTTTTTAACATGTTTGGAGGTCTGCCAGACGACTAAAGATAGGATATCCTAGACACGATTCGCCGCGGCGGCGCACAGTGGCGAATTTCGCCGAAAAGCTGGCCAAAAATCAGAATGTAAAAGTTTTAAATTTGCTAAATCCAATTAGTGCGATTTATTTGTGACATATTTGTGCATAATTTCTTACTAATGTAAATATATAAACTGCAGCCCTTGCTGAGATGTGTCAGTTCAAAGTTGACGCCCGAAATTTAAAGGTCTACTTTGAGATTTATTTTCAGATTATTGAGTCCAGCTATCAAAATAAACATTATATATTGTGGTGTAGTATCATATACACTATTATTGTTTTAAATGTGAAGTCTGTAAAAGTTCTTATAAACAAGTAGTGAAAGCATATTCATTTTTTGTTTATTCTTAAGCAAAAAGTTACAACTCAAGCGAGCTCAAGCACCATTCTTTTTTTTAAATAAAAGCTCAAGGTATTCACTGTAAGACCCCGTTGCAGTTTTTTGCAACAAATTGCCATTTTGGCAAATATTCTCATTTTTGTGTACACTGATACGAGTATAATTTCCGATCCATTCAGTTTATGCATATACACGAGTCATATTGTTATATTATTCTGTATATTATATATCGGAGTGAAGGCAAGTGATTGCATTGCAATTAATAATTGAATACTGTGCAATTAGAAATTCGGAAGTAAAGGTGTATTCGGGAATATTTACAGAAGTGACGTATGCTACAACGCGCAGTGAAACTCATTTATACATAAAACATGCACTGTTCACCTACAGATAGCACTTTCAGCAGATATTTATGCGAGTCAAAATAAGACGGAAGTTAATAGTGACAAGATTGCGGTTGATCTCTCACTTAGTAATTATAACGTTTAAAATTCCGCAAGAAAAGCATCTCGTTGATCATCAGTGCCATGTACCAAATGTTTGTATAAATATATATGTATAAGTATGCAATATAATAATGTTAAAATATATACAAATATTAATGTTTCAGTAATGACTGCGTAATTATTTGACTAAAAACTACAAACCACAATACTTTTAATATTTTTAATAATATAATTATAATTAAAACAACAAATTAAACATTAAACGTTAAAAAATTATACTTTTAGCTTCTTAGAGTTATATTACAATAAAATATTTTAATCATTTGCACGGGAATTGTAGATTCATTTTTGGCCAGCTTTTCGGCCAAATTCGCCACTGTGCGGCGGATCGCGGCGGCGAATCCTAAGCACCGCTCTTACGGAGAAGCGTGTATCCGTTTTCCTAGGCGCGTTTTCCAACCGCTCTGTCAGTGTGTCTGTCTCGGCAGCTACCTAGGCTACTCGAGACGTAACACAATGCGATGAGTGTCTGTTTTCCGCCATTTATGGCGGAATCTCCTGGCGGGCGGCGAATCGCGGCGGCCAAAACCTTGACTGCTCCAAACTGAGTCTAGCGGAGACCGCCGCGCGATCCATTTCCATAGTGGGACAGAATCCCAAGAAATAAGGAAACTAGTTGAAATCCAAAAGTTATGGGATTATGCTTTCTTTATATATTTCTTGTAAACTAATAATATGAGCATTCATTGCACAGATGTACTGAAGCAGGGTCATAGAAGTATTACAACAGCATTAATTACCTATACGTACCTTATTTCATATTAATATTACGTTTTTTCGACGTTGTCGTATGCTGTACACTAGCTTTCCAATTATTTTAGATTCGATAGAATTCCATATTTCTAAAATTTTTTGTTGTAGTATGTCTTCCGATGTTATGTCGTACTTTTTTAATCTCCTGTGAATTTCCACCCATAAATATTCGATGAGGTTAATGTCCAGACATTATGGGGATATGACATGTATGTAATCCATGCGGCATATTATACAATAATCATTCTTGCACAATTCTGGCCATAACACTTGCGGTTGTTGTCTTGTCGTAAATAACAAATTAGCAGGGTTCCGAACTGAATATATTGAAAATATATTAAAAATGTATTGGAAATATATTAAAAATTATTTCTACCAAATTGGGGTTAGTGAGGAATTTTTATTTACAGCAAGACAACGACAGCAAGGAATATGCCGCATGGATTACGTACATGTCATACATCCCCATAATGTCTGGACATTAACCTCATCGAATATTTGTAGGCTGAAATCCACAGGACATTAAAAAAGTACGACATAACTTCGAAAGACATATTACAATAAAATATTTTAGAAGTATGGAATTCTATCGAATCTAAAATAACTGAAAACCTAGTGCACAGCATGCGACAACATCGGAAAAACGTAATATTTATATAAAATTAGGTACGTATTGGTAATTAATGCCGTTGGAATATTTTTGTGACCCTGCTTCAGTACATCTGTGCAATGAATGTTTCATAACATCTACAAATCTGACATGTATATTTTTATTGTTAACAATTTTATTCTTTAGGTATATCCTTTTTTTACGGGTGGACAAACCAAACTTTTGTTGGACAAATGTCGACAATCGAATGCCATCAGGGTCATTCCACGCCAAATCGATCACTTTTGTCCCTCGATGTCTCGGATTTTTTTAAACTTCAATATGTTGTAGTCCTCGTGGAATTAGGGAGGGTTTAAGTCATCATTTTGTCGATATCGAGTTTGTTTAAAAAATACAGGGCCTTGAATTTTGCGATTTTTGCCTATTTTCGTGAAAATGGGTTGTGCTTTTGAATTTTTATCTCGGAAACTATTTTTCGGATTTAGTTGTTTCTTACGGCATTTTAAAGTGGAAAGATCGGCCTTTCTGAATAAATTTTTTCCAGATCGAAAAATTAATTTTGCAACATTGAAAATTATAAACAAATTTTTATTTTTTAAATTCGGGCTCGAGGTCGCGATTTTAAAAATCCGAAAAAAATACTACTGTATTCCTTGAAGTTTTTTCTTCAAAATAAGCCTACGTGCAGGGTGGTGCGGCTCCTATTAACGTCACAGTGGAGTGGTAAATACGGCGGTGCGCGCCGAATCAGGTAAGCGGACCGGGCGTCGTGCAAACACTCCGCTATTACGGTCATCTGACCGTATCGCTACCATGCTACATTACTTCAATGAGGTCTAAAAACAATATCGGTGGATCCCGTACTGGTCTGAATGGTGCAATTTATACCTGCAGAAGAACTTTACTAACCCACTCTTGGCCAATGACTTTTTTTTTATAATAATCAGATTTCTATGTATCAACTTGTCCTATCGTTGATTATTTGTTAAAAAATTGTCATTGCTCGATGGAAACCACGGGAAGGTTGTGGGCTGCTTCCATCAGGGAGGGGGGTAAGGATGGGTCAAGAAGGATGGCATGGATAAGGATCATTTCGAAGGGGATGGGCTGGGGGATTAATGGTTGCGAATAAGAAATCGGCCGAAACTATTTCATTGTGCTGAACACAGTACAATTTTCATCCGACGAAAAAGTTCTACATAAAATTTTGTTTCGTGATATTGGCGTAAAGCTATGGAAGCTTCTGGTGCCAGTGATAGCAAGTGCTGCAGCAAAGCGAGCTTCTAAGCTAGCAGCATGGTTTTTCTGTTCATCCTGTTTTACATAATCAAAAGTAATGTTTGGAAAAGATGTTCTTGCCCATTCATATAAAGCTACGGGTGTAAGAATTTGATTATCCACTGGTCTTTGTAAGCTAGTGCGCATTGCAAGTCTTTTCACGGCACCTCCAATCCCGTCACATGGTCCTTTACCGTGTGCCGTTGCAAAAAAATGCCACTCAGCAGCAACACCGAAATCGCTAATATGATGTCTCAAATTTATGAAATTTTTTCTATTTTTATACTGTGCAGCCGCTCCATCGGAAAAATATATTTTTTTTTTACGTTTCCTGTAAATTTATCTGCAAGGTATTTTAATAATCGTTTTTGAAATAGGTGAACAGCAGCTGTATTATGACCTAAACTTTCAGAAATTATAACAAAATTGTGATGAGCTCTATCTTTACTATATATTACAAAAGGATGAATAGTTACTTGTTGATGACTCCAATGGTAATTCTGGATTTCATCTTGCACTACGAAACTGTAATTTTCAGCAAAATCGCCAATGACTACGAATTCGCCATAATCTACCGATTCTTTAATTTTATTTAAATACAAACTCTGCATTTTAGCAATGTAATCGTGTGTCTGCAAAATGACAATCTTTTCACTCAAGCGTTGTAAGAATTCGTCACAAGAAGATGTAACCGTAAGTAATGAAGATCTATCAGTGTGGGTCCAACTTTTAAAAGTGATATTTGTTATATAATTATTATCAAAAAAGGTTTCAAATTCTGAATAAATATTAGCATACCCGGGACAAGAACTACACTTTCGAAAATGACATGAAGGAGTTGGTAATTCACATATAATTGATTTCAAAATATCTTTATAATTTGTTAAAACGTTATTTGATTCTGTGCGATGTGTACCTACTGCTGCTTTAATCGCAGCTAACATTAATTTCACATTCTGATGGATTATGCAAACACAAACGGTGTGCGTTCCACTAGCCCCAGCCAAAATGCACTCCTGCGGACGTAAACTCGCAAATGTACTAAAACCTACATTTTCCATGGGATATGTTTCTTTAAAACATAAATAA
Organism: Andrena chrysosceles; assembly: GCA_963855975.1. Classification (NCBI taxonomy): domain Eukaryota; kingdom Metazoa; phylum Arthropoda; class Insecta; order Hymenoptera; family Andrenidae; genus Andrena; species Andrena chrysosceles. Next base: position 762,088 of record CAWLCU010000348.1, on the reverse strand, counting down.
ATTTCTCTAAGATTATCTAAAACTAATCGTTTTTGAATATTAGTTCTGGACCCATTTCTTTTTACAGAAACAACATCTTTATTCCCGGGCATTACCCTACTTATATCATCACTACGATAAAAATCTTCTATATGTGACTTCGTACTTTCTGGTAACTGACGACCAGCTGTGGGATTTGGAGTTGACATCACTCCGTGCTTAACTTGCAATCGCTTTGCTTCTCTTGCCATGTGGTATGAACTCTTAAATTCTCTGCAAATTTTTCTAATGCTCCACGATTTCGGTAAAATTGTAAGAATACGAATTTTTTCACTGTTATCAGATTCTGTACTAAATTTATGTTTTAACTGTTCAATTATCTCGTTATTATTTTCCGCAACACTACTTGCACTACTTTCTGCATCTACTAAACTGGATATTATGATATTATGGACACGATCTATTTTTTCTAATGTTTTTCTATGGGACTTTAAAGTTGTACGTGTTAACGGAGACTCTCCTACAGATGACATTAATATATTGGTGGAACTCACCACATCAGATGGATCAAGTACACAAAAAGTGGTATTTGAGCTGTGACAACTATTATTGTCCGTCTGCATACCCGACAGTCCAGAAGACCGTGGTTCAGCAAATGCAGTTTCGGCCTGTTTCTTACTTTTTTCCCGATACAACCGTACACGACAAGTTGTACAAATGAACATTCCTTCAGTAACAATTGGATATGAACGAACCACTCCCAATGATACTTTTCGGAGTCCTCTTGTACAACGAGTATGTCCCGTCCGGTTGAAGGGATTACAACACCACTGATGTACCATTTTCGGGATTCTACTAAACAGATTTTCAGGCTTGAAAAGAGGTTTGAAAACTTGGAAAGTTGATACCTATGTGGCGGTAGCACTCGCGAGCAAGCGGGACACCGTTACGCCGTAAGTAGGCGGAAACGGCCGAGCCCGACCGAGGCCTCAGGCGTGAGGCGCAAAGACGGCCGAGCACGAAGGCGTCCGAGCGTGGCCGATATTCGAACGTGATCGCGACGCGCCAATCCCCGAAAACTATGCTGCTAGCTTAGAAGCTCACTCTGCTGCAGCACTTGCTATCACTGGCACCAGAAGCTTCCATAACTTCACGCCAATATCACGAAACAAAATTTTATGTAGAACTTTTTCGTCGGATGAAAATTGTACTGTGTTCAGCACAATGAAATAGTTTCGGCCGATATCTTATTCGCAACCATTAATACCCCAGCCCATCCCATTCGAAATGATCCTTATCCATGCCATCCTTCTTGACCCATCCTTACCCCCCTCCCTGATGGAAGCAGCCCACCACCTTCCCGTGGTTTCCATCGAGCAATGACAATTTTTTAACAAATAATCAACGATAGGACAAGTTTATACATAGAAACCTGATTATTATAAAAAAAAGTCATTGGCCAAGAGTGGGTTAGTAAAGTTCTTCTGCAGGTATAAATTGCACCATTCAGACCAGTACGGGATCCACCGATATTGTTTTTAGACCTCACTGATGTAATATAGCATGGTAGCGATAAGGTCAGATGACCGTAATAGCGGAGTGTTTGCACGACGCCCGGTCCGCTTACCTGATTCGGCGCGCACCGCCGTATTTACCACTCCACTGCGACGTTAATAGGAGCCGCACCACCCTGGACGTAGGCTTATTTTGAAGAAAAAACTTCAAGGAATACAGTAGTATTTTTTTCGGATTTTTAAAATCGCGACCTCGAGCCCGAATTTGAAAAATAAAAATTTGTTTATAATTTTCAATGTTGCAAAATTAATTTTTCGATCTGGAAAAAATTTATTCAGAAAGGCCGATCTTTCCACTTTAAAATGCCGTAAGAAACAACTAAATCCGACAAATAGTTTCCGAGATAAAAATTCAAAAGCACAACCCATTTTCACGAAAATAGGCAAAAATCGCAAAATTCAAGGCCCCGTATTTTTTAAACAAACTCGATATCGACAAAATGATGACTTAAACCAGTAGTATGGTTAAGGGGATTCCAACGCAGGTCCTCTGAGGGGAGCGCGAGGGCGGGGGGAAGTGAGGGCGCGCGGGGGAGCGCGGCGGAGGGAAACATGGGCGCGGGGCCTGCGGGGAGAGGAAAACCGGTTGCGCGCGCACGAGCCGCGGAGTGGGGGAAGCTGCGATGATGGAGGGGATCACTCCAGGCCGAGCCGCCGCGGAGACCGGACCCACCGCCGAAAACTTTTTAGAGGGAGTGAATGACCCCCGAGAACTTTTTTTAGACCTAACCGGAGGGAGTGAATGACCCACCCCCAAATATTTTTCCAAACCATTATGTAGCTGAAATTGTTTTAATAATTTATTTTTATTGGGAATTATTTCGGACGATCTCGGGAAAAATCGGCGTTTTTTTACACACCGCGTCTTCGGAGGGTGGGAAAGAGATAGAACATTACTTTAAAGCTAAAATCGGGGAGAGGGAAAGAGTCAGCGCTACATAGTGATACAAACACATTTTATTCTAAAGCTAAAAGTATTTCGAAGCGTTTCGATTTACTTTAAAGCTAAATCTGGGAGAGGAAAAGAGACAGCGCTACATAGTGATACAAACACATTTTATTAAAGCTAACAGTATTTCAAAGCGTTCCGATTTAACGTCGCTGCATATCGTGTGTAATTTGAATCTCCTCTAGCAGTCGTGCAGGATGGCGACATTTGGCAGCGCGAATCATAGAAAGAATTATGCGGCGTCAGCAGAAACTTTTTTCCATACCAATATGTGATGGAAAGTTTTCCCCAACACAGAGAAATAATAATAATTTTTTAATCACCGATATAGCAAACTGTTATGTAGCAAACAGACATATTTTTCCGAACCATTATGTAGCGAGCATTCTAAAGCTAACAGTATTTCAAAGCGTTCCGATTTAACGTCGCGGCGTATCGCGAGATTTCGCGAAATCTGACTCTTCTGGAGCAGCCGCGCTAGATGACGTCATTTGGCAGCGTGAAGAACAAAATACAATACATGTAGAAACGTCGAATCTTAAAATTATGCGGCATCAGCAGAAAAAATCTTTTCCATATCAACAGACATTTTTTTCCCAACGCAGAGAAAAAATAATTTTAATCCCCTCCCTCACCGATCTACCGAACCAATATGTAGCAAACACACTCTAAAGCTAACAATTTTTAAAAATGTTTTTCAATCTTAACATCGCAGCGTATCGCGCGATCACGTGTAATTTGAATCCCCCGTGATGGGACCGCCGTGCAAGATTACATCATTTGGTGGCGTAACGAACGCACGAATCATAAAAAGAATTATGTGGTGTCAGCAGAAATTGGTGAGGTGAGAAGGATGAAGACGGATAAATAAATAGAGAAATAATATGTTTAAGAAATTTAATTACAATTAAAAGAATATAAAAATATAAACAGAAATGAAATATAATTTAACATTTTTTTCCTACGAGCATCCGCTAAAATATCATTGATGACAGATGCTACCAGTTCGCAATCTACAAGATAATCCTCGTCGTAGTATTCGCTATCACATACTATTTTAGCAGCACGACGCGTATGTAATGTTTCGCAGGCAGCGTCGCCCTGTTACAACACAGTAACAAAAGTTTTAAAGTTTGTCCTCACATCTTCTGCAGTTTGATACAGCCGCGGATACACATAGCTTACACATGACTTAAGATTAAATAAAAATGATACTGTATTCAGTTTGAAATACAGCGACTTATTACGTAGTATCGTCTTTAGAATTGGAGGCGAGAATCATAGAAAGAATTATGCAGAGTCGATAGAAATTGATGACAAGTGAAGGAGGGAGACAGACAAGCAAATAGATTGCAATATTTGTAAAATGATTACATATTGTTCAATTAATTAAACAATAGAAATATAAAAATAGAATATAAATAGTGAATCAGCAGAACCATCTCTGTCTATCTCTCTCTCTCTCTCTCTCTCTCTGTCTGTCTCTGTCTCTCAATCTCTCGTTCTTTCTCCTTCTCTTTTTCTCTTCTTCACATCAATCGCAAGACAACATGAACATTCACGAACAGCTGATGGACTTCCTATTTACTTTTCGCGACATCATACATACATACTCTTCCACACAACACCTCGTCTACATTCATACGCACTCACGCTCTCGTGACCGAACCGAGTGCTCAGTTACACAGAACAGTAATATCTCAACAACATTCGCCAAAAGTGTTACGTATCTATTGTATCGCCTCAATTCTTTATCTCTAAATAAACCGCACGATTCTCAACATCTTTGAGTTCTCTCCATACAAATAGAATATAAAAATACAATATAAAAAAGACAAAAATATTATAATAATAATAAAAATAATAATTTAATTTATTGCCCACTTTTGCGTTACAATTTAACGATGAAATAATCTTTCCATTTCATTCTCATGATTGTGTCAGTGTAAGTCCCACCCTTCTAATGTATCCTGCTGTGTCTTAACAATTTTTTCTATTTTACAAGTGTTTCCTAATCTATTCTATGTTGTATAATATTCTTTTATCACTTTCCTGTTCTTCCCATGTTTTCCTTCTCCCTATTATCTCCCATAGAATAGCCAAGTTTTTCCCTCCTCCTCTAATTACCTCTTTCCAATTCCTAAATACAACACAATATAAATATAAATATAAAAGAAAATACAATTAAATAAGAAATATAATAAAAAAGAATATAATAAAATAAAAGTAAATACAATTAAAGAAGAAATATAATAAAAAGAATATAATAATATAATAAAAGAAAATAAAATAATAAAAAAAGAAAATACAATTAAATATCAAATATAATATAAAAAAGAAAAAATATAAAAATAGAATATAAATAGAATATAAATAGAATATAAAAATAAGAAATAAAAAAATAAAAATATAAAAACTCAATTCAATATAAAAATACAATATAAAGAAATAATATAATAAAAGAAAATAAAATAATAATAAAAGAAAATAGAATTAAATATTAAATATAATATAAAAAATAAAAATTGTAAAAATAGAATATAAATAGAATATAAAAAATGAAAAATAAAAAAAATAAAAAATATAAAAATTCAATATAAAAGTGCATTATAAAAAAAATATAATAATAATAATAATAATAATAATAATAATTTAATTTATTGCCCACATTCGTGTTACAATTTAACGATCATATACTCTTTCCATTTCATTCCCGTGATTGTGTCAGTGTAAGTCCTACCTTTCTAATGTATCCTGCTGTGTCTTAACCAATTTTTCTATTTTACAAGTGTTTCCTAATCTATTTTATGTTGCATAATCATCTTTTATCACTTTCCTCTTCCTCCCATCTTTTCCTTCTCCCTATTATCTCCTGTAGAATAGCCAAGTTTATCCTTTCTCATCTAATTACCTCTTTCCAATTGCTGTCATTCTCTCCACTTACTTCACATGCTTCAATCACGTGTTTCACTGTTTCTTCCTCTTTCCTACAAAGCCTACATATCCTTTCATCTTTCGATATCCAATATTTACATGTCCTCGTTTCACTACCCTGTATGAATCTTCCTATCCATTCTAATTCTCCTCTCCTTTTTTCTTCTTCCCTCATAAGTATTTCGACTTATCTCCTGATTTGCTTGCCACCTCTCTTAATTCTCTTAGGAACTTTGACTCTTTTATTTTCATCTCTCTTTCTTGTTCTTGGATGTATATACTTATCTGCTCTATTTTCGATCACACTTCTTCACCAATAAAATATAAAAATACAATTGAAAAATAAAATAAAATAAAATAAAAGAAAATACAATTAAATAAGAAATATAATAAAAAAGAATAAAATAAAATAATAAATATAATATAAAAAGAAAAAAAAACATAAAAATAGAATATAAAAGAATATAATATAAAAAAGAAAAAATATAAAAATACAATAAAAATATAAGATAAAATACAATACAATATAAAAAAATAAATATAAATGAATATAAATGAAATTAAAAATATAAAAATACAATTAAAATAGATAATAAAATACAATACAATATAAAACTCAATAAAAATATAAAAGAAAATAAAAAAAATATATATATATATATGAATGTAAAAATATGAATTAAAAAATAAAAATATAAAAATTCAATATAAAAAATACATTATAAAAAGAAAAAATATAATAATAATAATAATAATAATTTAATTTGTTACTCACTTTTGTGTTACAATTTAACAATCATATACTCTTTCCATTTCATTCCCGTGATTGTGTCAGTGTAAGTCCTACCCTTCTAATGTATCCTGCTGTGTCTTAACAAATTTTTTTATTTTACAAGTGTTTCCTAATCTATTTTATGTTGCATAATCATCTTTTATCACTTTCCTGTTCTTCCCATCTTTTCATTCTCCCTATTATCTCCTATAGAATAACCAAGTTTGTCCCTTCTCCTCTAATTACCTCTTTCCAATTGCTGCCACTCTCTCCACTTACTTCACATGCTTCAATCACGTGTTTCACTGTTTCTTCCTCTTTCTTACAAACCATACATATCCTTTCTTCTTTCGATAGCCAGCCACGGAGACCTCTCCAGACCTGACCCACGCCCGAAAATTTTTTATACCTAGCCGAGTGAGGAAATGACCTTGGCCCAACCCCAAAAATTTTTTCCAAACCAATATGTGATCGAATTTTCCCCCCAACACAGAGAAATAATAATTTATTTTTATCGGATGATGTTTCAGACAATGTCGGGAAAGATCGGCATTTTACAAACCATGTATTCGGAGGAAGGAAAGAGAGAGCATTACATTAAAATCTAAATTCGTGGAGGGAAAGAGAGAGCAATACTTAGCGTCGCAGCGTCTCGCGCGATCGTGCGTAATTTGACTCCTCTGGAGCAACCGCGTGCGATGACGTCATTCAACGGCGCGAAGAAGGCTCGAACGAAATAGAATTATGCAGTGTCTGCAAATGTTAGAATTATGTGGCGAAAGGAGAAGGAAGACGGGTAAATAAAATGTAGAAATAATATAAGTTTAAGAAATATATATTGTTATAGAAAAAAATATAAATATACAACTAAATAGAAATATAATAAAAAAGGAATATAATAATAAAATATAATAATAAAATGTTATAAAATAACACGGAATAAATAGTAAAAATAGAAAAAAATAGTAAAAATAGAAAAAAATAGAAAAAATAGAAAAAAATAGTAAAAATAGAAAAAATATATACAAATGAAATTAACTAAACAAATTAAAATCTATATAAATTAATCTCTCCGCGCTGCGTTGGCGGTGGCGCGAGCAAGATCCGGGAGCATGTCTAAAACATGTAAACGCAAATATAATATTAATACTTTCCGCACAATATCCTATCACAATATCACTTACCAGCAAGCCATCAATGGCTGCAGTGATGTTGTCGCTGTCATCGCTGTCATCGTTGTCATCGGTGTCGGAGGATGAGGAGTCCTCGATGCTGTCCTCACCACCACCACCACCACCGACTGCTCCCTGCAAATCCTAGAACATAGAAACCTTGATATAATATTCACGTGTTAAACGTAAAAAAAAACGTACAAAACATTGTTATGTACATACCTCCTGATTATTCCCCCACATCTCCTGGTCCTCGTCGGGCGCAATCCTGAATATTCCCATTATTTTTGGTTGGAACTATTGCCTTTAAAGAGACTGTTGCCGTCAAAGATTTGAAGACAACTGGTCACGCTGCATCTCCAGGCTCTTGCATTTAAAATCTTATCATGAAATCGAGAAGTGCGTAGCTTTGCAAAAGTAAAATGCTGTTGTTCTCCACATTCATTTTCGCTGACCATCCTCTCCTTCTTCACACGCATCTTCTTTCCCTTCTTCTTTGGACACACCAAGCGACTAGAACAAATCTCTTTGATCATGTATCGAACGGGTATCGAACGTGAATCGAACGTGAATCGTACCACTCTGAACGTGAATCGTACCCCTCTGAACGTGTATCAAACGGGTATCGAACGTGAATCGAACGTGAATCGTACCACTCTGAACGTGAATCGTACCACTCTGAACGTGAATCGTACCACTTCGAACATGCATCGAACGTGAATCGTACCACTTCGAACATGCATCGAACGTCAATCGTACCACTTCGAACATGCATCGAACGTCAATCGTACCACTTCGAACATGCATCGAACGTCAATCGTACCACTTCGAACGTCAATCGAACGTCAATCGTACCACTCTGAACGTGAATCGTACCACTCTGAACGTGAATCGTACCACTCTGAACGTGAATCGTACCACTTCGAACATGCATCGAACGTCAATCGTACCACTTCGAACGTGTATAGAACGTATATTGGACATGTAATGAACTACTTCGAACATGTAATGAACCACTTCGAACATGTATCGAACGTCAATCGTACCTCTTCGAACGTGTATGGTACCACTTCAAACGTGTATTGGACATGTAATGAACCACTTCGAACATGTAATGAACCACTTCGAACATGTATCGAACGTCAATCGTACCTCTTCGAACGTGTATGGTACCACTTCGATCGTGTATTGGACGTGTAATGAACGGCTTTGAACGGGTATTGAACGGCTTTGATCGGGTATCGTCGTAATCTAGCGTACATCACATGTCGGAAGTTGGGGAGGGTGAAGAAAAACATTTTCATATACATTAAAAATTGATTATATTTAAATTATTGAATATTTTAAATATATTTTAAATAATCATTTTAAATATTCATCAATTTTTAATGTATATGAAAATGTTTTTCTTCACCCTCCCCAACTTCCGACATGTGATGTACGCTAGATTACGACGATACCCGATCAAAGCCGTTCAATACCCGTTCAAAGCCGTTCATTACACGTCCAATACACGATCGAAGTGGTACCATACACGTTCGAAGAGGTACGATTGACGTTCGATACATGTTCGAAGTGGTTCATTACATGTTCGAAGTGGTTCATTACATGTCCAATACACGTTTGAAGTGGTACCATACACGTTCGAAGAGGTACGATTGACGTTCGATACATGTTCGAAGTGGTTCATTACATGTTCGAAGTAGTTCATTACATGTCCAATATACGTTCTATACACGTTCGAAGTGGTACGATTGACGTTCGATGCATGTTCGAAGTGGTACGATTCACGTTCAGAGTGGTACGATTCACGTTCAGAGTGGTACGATTCACGTTCAGAGTGGTACGATTGACGTTCGATTGACGTTCGAAGTGGTACGATTGACGTTCGATGCATGTTCGAAGTGGTACGATTGACGTTCGATGCATGTTCGAAGTGGTACGATTGACGTTCGATGCATGTTCGAAGTGGTACGATTCACGTTCGATGCATGTTCGAAGTGGTACGATTCACGTTCAGAGTGGTACGATTCACGTTCAGAGTGGTACGATTCACGTTCGATTCACGTTCGATACCCGTTTGATACACGTTCAGAGGGGTACGATTCACGTTCAGAGTGGTACGATTCACGTTCGATTCACGTTCGATACCCGTTCGATACATGATCAAAGAGATTTGTTCTAGTCGCTTGGTGTGTCCAAAGAAGAAGGGAAAGAAGATGCGTGTGAAGAAGGAGAGGATGGTCAGCGAAAATGAATGTGGAGAACAACAGCATCTTACTTTTGCAAAGCTACGCACTTCTCGATTTCATGATAAGATTTTAAATGCAAGAGCCTGGAGATGCAGCGTGACCAGTTGTCTTCAAATCTTTGACGGCAACAGTCTCTTTAAAGGCAATAGTTCCAACCAAAAATAATGGGAATATTCAGGATTGCGCCCGACGAGGACCAGGAGATGTGGGGGAATAATCAGGAGGTATGTACATAACAATGTTTTGTACGTTTTTTTTTACGTTTAACACGTGAATATTATATCAAGGTTTCTATGTTCTAGGATTTGCAGGGAGCAGTCGGTGGTGGTGGTGGTGGTGAGGACAGCATCGAGGACTCCTCATCCTCCGACACCGATGACAACGATGACAGCGATGACAGCGACAACATCACTGCAGCCATTGATGGCTTGCTGGTAAGTGATATTGTGATAGGATATTGTGCGGAAAGTATTAATATTATATTTGCGTTTACATGTTTTAGACATGCTCCCGGATCTTGCTCGCGCCACCGCCAACGCAGCGCGGAGAGATTAATTTATATAGATTTTAATTTGTTTAGTTAATTTCATTTGTATATATTTTTTCTATTTTTACTATTTTTTTCTATTTTTTCTATTTTTTTCTATTTTTACTATTTTTTTCTATTTTTACTATTTATTCCGTGTTATTTTATAACATTTTATTATTATATTTTATTATTATATTCCTTTTTTATTATATTTCTATTTAGTTGTATATTTATATTTTTTTCTATAACAATATATATTTCTTAAACTTATATTATTTCTACATTTTATTTACCCGTCTTCCTTCTCCTTTCGCCACATAATTCTAACATTTGCAGACACTGCATAATTCTATTTCGTTCGAGCCTTCTTCGCGCCGTTGAATGACGTCATCGCACGCGGTTGCTCCAGAGGAGTCAAATTACGCACGATCGCGCGAGACGCTGCGACGCTAAGTATTGCTCTCTCTTTCCCTCCACGAATTTAGATTTTAATGTAATGCTCTCTCTTTCCTTCCTCCGAATACATGGTTTGTAAAATGCCGATCTTTCCCGACATTGTCTGAAACATCATCCGATAAAAATAAATTATTATTTCTCTGTGTTGGGGGGAAAATTCGATCACATATTGGTTTGGAAAAAATTTTTGGGGTTGGGCCAAGGTCATTTCCTCACTCGGCTAGGTATAAAAAATTTTCGGGCGTGGGTCAGGTCTGGAGAGGTCTCCGTGGCTGGCTATCGAAAGAAGAAAGGATATGTATGGTTTGTAAGAAAGAGGAAGAAACAGTGAAACACGTGATTGAAGCATGTGAAGTAAGTGGAGAGAGTGGCAGCAATTGGAAAGAGGTAATTAGAGGAGAAGGGACAAACTTGGTTATTCTATAGGAGATAATAGGGAGAATGAAAAGATGGGAAGAACAGGAAAGTGATAAAAGATGATTATGCAACATAAAATAGATTAGGAAACACTTGTAAAATAAAAAAATTTGTTAAGACACAGCAGGATACATTAGAAGGGTAGGACTTACACTGACACAATCACGGGAATGAAATGGAAAGAGTATATGATTGTTAAATTGTAACACAAAAGTGAGTAACAAATTAAATTATTATTATTATTATTATTATATTTTTTCTTTTTATAATGTATTTTTTATATTGAATTTTTATATTTTTATTTTTTAATTCATATTTTTACATTCATATATATATATATATTTTTTTTATTTTCTTTTATATTTTTATTGAGTTTTATATTGTATTGTATTTTATTATCTATTTTAATTGTATTTTTATATTTTTAATTTCATTTATATTCATTTATATTTATTTTTTTATATTGTATTGTATTTTATCTTATATTTTTATTGTATTTTTATATTTTTTCTTTTTTATATTATATTCTTTTATATTCTATTTTTATGTTTTTTTTTTCTTTTTATATTATATTTATTATTTTATTTTATTCTTTTTTATTATATTTCTTATTTAATTGTATTTTCTTTTATTTTATTTTATTTTATTTTTCAATTGTATTTTTATATTTTATTGGTGAAGAAGTGTGATCGAAAATAGAGCAGATAAGTATATACATCCAAGAACAAGAAAGAGAGATGAAAATAAAAGAGTCAAAGTTCCTAAGAGAATTAAGAGAGGTGGCAAGCAAATCAGGAGATAAGTCGAAATACTTATGAGGGAAGAAGAAAAAAGGAGAGGAGAATTAGAATGGATAGGAAGATTCATACAGGGTAGTGAAACGAGGACATGTAAATATTGGATATCGAAAGATGAAAGGATATGTAGGCTTTGTAGGAAAGAGGAAGAAACAGTGAAACACGTGATTGAAGCATGTGAAGTAAGTGGAGAGAATGACAGCAATTGGAAAGAGGTAATTAGATGAGAAAGGATAAACTTGGCTATTCTACAGGAGATAATAGGGAGAAGGAAAAGATGGGAGGAAGAGGAAAGTGATAAAAGATGATTATGCAACATAAAATAGATTAGGAAACACTTGTAAAATAGAAAAATTGGTTAAGACACAGCAGGATACATTAGAAAGGTAGGACTTACACTGACACAATCACGGGAATGAAATGGAAAGAGTATATGATCGTTAAATTGTAACACGAATGTGGGCAATAAATTAAATTATTATTATTATTATTATTATTATTATTATATTTTTTTTATAATGCACTTTTATATTGAATTTTTATATTTTTTATTTTTTTTATTTTTCATTTTTTATATTCTATTTATATTCTATTTTTACAATTTTTATTTTTTATATTATATTTAATATTTAATTCTATTTTCTTTTATTATTATTTTATTTTCTTTTATTATATTATTTCTTTATATTGTATTTTTATATTGAATTGAGTTTTTATATTTTTATTTTTTTATTTCTTATTTTTATATTCTATTTATATTCTATTTATATTCTATTTTTATATTTTTTCTTTTTTATATTATATTTGATATTTAATTGTATTTTCTTTTTTTATTATTTTATTTTCTTTTATTATATTATTATATTCTTTTTATTATATTTCTTCTTTAATTGTATTTACTTTTATTTTATTATATTCTTTTTTATTATATTTCTTATTTAATTGTATTTTCTTTTATATTTATATTTATATTGTGTTGTATTTAGGAATTGGAAAGAGGTAATTAGAGGAGGAGGGAAAAACTTGGCTATTCTATGGGAGATAATAGGGAGAAGGAAAACATGGGAAGAACAGGAAAGTGATAAAAGAATATTATACAACATAGAATAGATTAGGAAACACTTGTAAAATAGAAAAAATTGTTAAGACACAGCAGGATACATTAGAAGGGTGGGACTTACACTGACACAATCATGAGAATGAAATGGAAAGATTATTTCATCGTTAAATTGTAACGCAAAAGTGGGCAATAAATTAAATTATTATTTTTATTATTATTATAATATTTTTGTCTTTTTTATATTGTATTTTTATATTCTATTTGTATGGAGAGAACTCAAAGATGTTGAGAATCGTGCGGTTTATTTAGAGATAAAGAATTGAGGCGATACAATAGATACGTAACACTTTTGGCGAATGTTGTTGAGATATTACTGTTCTGTGTAACTGAGCACTCGGTTCGGTCACGAGAGCGTGAGTGCGTATGAATGTAGACGAGGTGTTGTGTGGAAGAGTATGTATGTATGATGTCGCGAAAAGTAAATAGGAAGTCCATCAGCTGTTCGTGAATGTTCATGTTGTCTTGCGATTGATGTGAAGAAGAGAAAAAGAGAAGGAGAAAGAACGAGAGATTGAGAGACAGAGACAGACAGAGAGAGAGAGAGAGAGAGATAGACAGAGATGGTTCTGCTGATTCACTATTTATATTCTATTTTTATATTTCTATTGTTTAATTAATTGAACAATATGTAATCATTTTACAAATATTGCAATCTATTTGCTTGTCTGTCTCCCTCCTTCACTTGTCATCAATTTCTATCGACTCTGCATAATTCTTTCTATGATTCTCGCCTCCAATTCTAAAGACGATACTACGTAATAAGTCGCTGTATTTCAAACTGAATACAGTATCATTTTTATTTAATCTTAAGTCATGTGTAAGCTATGTGTATCCGCGGCTGTATCAAACTGCAGAAGATGTGAGGACAAACTTTAAAACTTTTGTTACTGTGTTGTAACAGGGCGACGCTGCCTGCGAAACATTACATACGCGTCGTGCTGCTAAAATAGTATGTGATAGCGAATACTACGACGAGGATTATCTTGTAGATTGCGAACTGGTAGCATCTGTCATCAATGATATTTTAGCGGATGCTCGTAGGAAAAAAATGTTAAATTATATTTCATTTCTGTTTATATTTTTATATTCTTTTAATTGTAATTAAATTTCTTAAACATATTATTTCTCTATTTATTTATCCGTCTTCATCCTTCTCACCTCACCAATTTCTGCTGACACCACATAATTCTTTTTATGATTCGTGCGTTCGTTACGCCACCAAATGATGTAATCTTGCACGGCGGTCCCATCACGGGGGATTCAAATTACACGTGATCGCGCGATACGCTGCGATGTTAAGATTGAAAAACATTTTTAAAAATTGTTAGCTTTAGAGTGTGTTTGCTACATATTGGTTCGGTAGATCGGTGAGGGAGGGGATTAAAATTATTTTTTCTCTGCGTTGGGAAAAAAATGTCTGTTGATATGGAAAAGATTTTTTCTGCTGATGCCGCATAATTTTAAGATTCGACGTTTCTACATGTATTGTATTTTGTTCTTCACGCTGCCAAATGACGTCATCTAGCGCGGCTGCTCCAGAAGAGTCAGATTTCGCGAAATCTCGCGATACGCCGCGACGTTAAATCGGAACGCTTTGAAATACTGTTAGCTTTAGAATGCTCGCTACATAATGGTTCGGAAAAATATGTCTGTTTGCTACATAACAGTTTGCTATATCGGTGATTAAAAAATTATTATTATTTCTCTGTGTTGGGGAAAACTTTCCATCACATATTGGTATGGAAAAAAGTTTCTGCTGACGCCGCATAATTCTTTCTATGATTCGCGCTGCCAAATGTCGCCATCCTGCACGACTGCTAGAGGAGATTCAAATTACACACGATATGCAGCGACGTTAAATCGGAACGCTTTGAAATACTGTTAGCTTTAATAAAATGTGTTTGTATCACTATGTAGCGCTGTCTCTTTTCCTCTCCCAGATTTAGCTTTAAAGTAAATCGAAACGCTTCGAAATACTTTTAGCTTTAGAATAAAATGTGTTTGTATCACTATGTAGCGCTGACTCTTTCCCTCTCCCCGATTTTAGCTTTAAAGTAATGTTCTATCTCTTTCCCACCCTCCGAAGACGCGGTGTGTAAAAAAACGCCGATTTTTCCCGAGATCGTCCGAAATAATTCCCAATAAAAATAAATTATTAAAACAATTTCAGCTACATAATGGTTTGGAAAAATATTTGGGGGTGGGTCATTCACTCCCTCCGGTTAGGTCTAAAAAAAGTTCTCGGGGGTCATTCACTCCCTCTAAAAAGTTTTCGGCGGTGGGTCCGGTCTCCGCGGCGGCTCGGCCTGGAGTGATCCCCTCCATCATCGCAGCTTCCCCCACTCCGCGGCTCGTGCGCGCGCAACCGGTTTTCCTCTCCCCGCAGGCCCCGCGCCCATGTTTCCCTCCGCCGCGCTCCCCCGCGCGCCCTCACTTCCCCCCGCCCCCGCGCTCCCCTCAGAGGACCTGCGTTGGAATCCCCTTAACCATACTACTTAAACCCTCCCTAATTCCACGAGGACTACAACATATTGATGTTTTAAAAAAATCCGAGACATCGAGGGACAAAAGTGATCGATTTGGCGTGGAATGACCCATCATTGTTTTATAAAAATTCGCAATTAGGGGGTTCGCAGACCTCGAATCATCGTCTCATTTCGTCCTCGAGACTCTGTATGTACATATGTATATGTACATACTGTATTGTACAGGGTGATTCTGGAGCGACGCCTGTTAAAGAGATGCCGGCTGGCACCACGTGGCGAGGTCAACCTTCCGTGATGCCGCACCGAATATTATGGCTTTCGACCCTCGAAAGGTTTGGAATACCATTAAAAGTGGAAAAATCCAAGTTCCATATTTCTCATCAGATCTTTGCGACAACGGTACCAATCGATTCTCTATGTTTCGCCGATGAAACTAACACCAAGAATGGCGTAATTCGGAGCATAATGAAGGAAATTGATGAAAAATTCATTTGCACAATTTCAACCTAACTTCGTTAAAAATAGCCCGATTTACATGACATTTGGTATGATTTTCATCGGAAAAACGTAAGGAAGCCCTCGGTGTCACTTCCATAGAGATACGATAAAGAATAAACAATTTGGTTTTTCTGAAGCAGGTATAGCAACCGTTAGAATAGACCCTTTCAAGTGCTTGAACTCAACTGGGTCCCTTAACGCGGTACCTGAGGTCTGCTCGCCGCGGCGACGGGCCACGATTCACCACCGCGATCCGCCGCCGCGGCGAATCGTGTCTAGGAAAACCTACCTTAAGGTCCCCGCGGAGGGCTGCCAGACTGCGATTTTCTTATTTTGTATTAAATTGATTATTAATGGGTGAAAATTTAACCTTGTCGCGATGAGTCGGGGATGCTCTCAAACTTGACATGTTCGAGGGCGTGCCCTCCGGCCCTGTCCCCGGTCCGGACCGCGCGTTCCTTGACTTTCAGCATAAGGTTAATTAGAAAAATGATAGAAAAACCTTGTCGCGATGGGACACTAAAAATGTTCACTGGCTCCCGGACTATTGCTAGAAGGCGTCGACTGTAAAAAAGAAGTAGGAGAGCTGGAAGAAATAGACAACACGGAAGGAGAAGAGGAAGAGGAAATAACAGAAGCAGAAGTAAAAGAACAAATCAGGAAACTAAAAAAAAAGCACCAGGGGAAGACAAAATAGAAAATGAAGCCTGGATTTACGGTAACGTGAAAATAGTAAAAAGGATTACAGAAATTTTCAATAAAGTGTGGAAGGGAGAAGGATTCCCGGAGAGGTGGAAAGAAGGGATGATTTCACCAATATACAAAAAGGGAGATAGAGAAAAGGTAAACAACTATCGGGGGGTTAACGATCCTAAATACAGCGTACAAAATATATGCTATGGTCCTTGAAAAAAGATTAAAAGAGGAATTGGAAAAGAACCACATAATACCTGAAACGCAAGCAGGATTCAGGAGCGGAAGGTCGACAACAGATAACATTTTTATTCTGAACTATGTAGCTAACAGAGAAATACAGAAAAAAGCGGGAAGCTGTATACGTTTTTCGCGGACCTAGGCGCTGCATTTGACAACGTGTATAGAGTAAAACTTCAGAACATAATGAAGAGAACGGAAATAAGTAAACGCTTAAGAATGAGAATCGCAGAAATTTACAAAGAAACAGGAAATACAATAAAAGTAACCGGAGAAATGTCATCCAAATTCTGGACAACAAAAGGGGTAAGACAGGGATGCCCACTGAGTCCAACGTTATTTGCAATATATGTAGCGGACTTGGAGGAATCCATGAGGAAAAACCAAGCAGGAGGAGTTAGAGTAGGAAAAGAAAAAATCTGGACTCTAGCATGTGCGGACGATGTAGCGTTACTAGCAAATGAACCAAAGGATCTTAAGGACATGATACGAAGATTCGGAAAATACCTTGAAAGAAAAGTGTTACAACTGAACGCAGAGAAATCTAAGGTGCTGATTTTCCATAAAGGAAGAGGAAAGAAGAAGAAAGAAGAATGGGGCTGGCAGGGGCACAATCTGGAAGAAGTAAAGGAGTTCAAATACTTAGAGTATAATTTTCAGAAAAACGGGGGCAGAGAGATGCATATAAGGGAAGTCATAAAGAAAGCTAGAATAGCAATGGCGCAGATGTGGGGAATAGGACAAAGAATGTTCAAGAACAATTTTGAGAGAAGAATGAGAATATTCAGAAGCATAGTGAAAAATATCTTGCTTTACACGTCAGAAATTTGGGGATGGATGGAGGCAGATAAGGAAGTGAAGATACAGGAGAAATACATAAGGTGGACTTTAGGTCTGGACTTCAATACACCAGCATATCTAATTTCGGAGGAAACAAACGGACAAAGTAAGGATAGAAGCGGGGAAAAGAACAATAAAATATGAGGAGAAAGTGAAGCGGCTGAACAAGAATAAAATAGTGCAAGAATGCTGGAGGGAAGTAAACGCGAAGGAAGCAGAGAAAATGTCGAAGTGGGAGGAAATGAGAGATGCATACTACAGGCAGAAAATGATGGGTATCCAAGAAATGGAAATAGAAAGAAGGCGAGGAAGAGAATTCGCTGAGGAACTAGCGCAAAGGAACAGGGCAGAGCAGGTTCAATGGCAATACGACAGAATACAAGGAGGCAGATATAACGTACATTACACAGAAATCAGGGAAGACCGGAGAGCAAATTACCTAAACGGAAACTACAGAGGCAGAGACCAAAGCATGATTGCTAAGTTCAGATGTGGAAACGAAGAGCTGGGAAGCATGTACTGGAAGGAGGAAAAAGGCACAGTATGCAGATTATGCAATGAGGCTAGAGAGACGCTGGGTCACATGCTACAAGACTGTAAGGAGCTGAAAAGAGAGAATTCAACGATCAAGGCGAAAAATAAACCTATTTAGGGTAGGGGGCCCATATTTCGTCCCCCATTTATATTTGACCCTGTAGAGGGTGTATAAAATGTTAGAATGAGCTGGCACTTGGCATGAATTTTCTTTGAACATTTCTCTATGTATCCACGAATCGCAAAATGAGATTATGTCATGTCAATACGAGATAATAAATAAAATGTGAGAACGTGCAAAATGTGAGATCTGAAAAAAGTGTTCCTAATTTCGTCCCCCCAGAAAATGTTTGTAAAACAGGAAATAAATTGAAAAATTAATTTTTTTATTGATACAAGCAATCTTACAGTTTATGTGTGCAAGCGATCACGGCAAAGGGTTAATTTTCATAATTTCTCGAAAGTTTTATATTTATTCCTGATACGAATTGTTATGACAAGAATCATAACCAATAACACCTGGCGTAACGGACGCCAGCAAACTCAGCAGTACGCGCAAACGAAAGAAACGCATACGCTGCAGAGACCCAGATCCACGGGCGAAGACCATTAGGCCTTCCTCCGCGGCCACCAAACCGTGACCCAAAACATTCTATATAAACCCACGGCAAATCAAGCATTGATGGCACTTGTAAAAGATCAGTACGCGATCACGCCCGTTATCGCTCGTCGCGTCTGTGCAATAAACTTGTTATAACTACGGTGAGTTGCAACTCTTTAACCGGCACGATCCACTACCTCTCGAATCGACCCGAGAATCCCGTTCCCGGCATTTTCACCGGTCCTATCGGAGCCCGAGGAACGATCCGTTCGAGGATACCCGCGGAGTGCAGCAAGATTCTACAGGAGAATCTCCACCCCAGCAAACCTCGCAACAAAATTGGTGGCAGCAGTGGGATCCAACCAAACGTAGGAAACAAATGAGCCTGGACGCCGGTGACCATCAGAAGTTACCACAAGCAACATCAACAAGGACTCGATCGACAACTAAGTACAAAGCCTACCGCACAACAGATTGACAGTCCAGCAGCGGCAATAACGATTACGATGCGACTCCTGCTACACGTGCTGTAAGTGGGACATTTCATATTAAGAAATTCAAGCATCGCGCCGCGGAAATTTTTTTTTCATGCAACGAGCAACCTCGTTAAGCAGCAATCTCGAGCGTAATTTAGGCCTCAGAGAAAGGCAAGATAGGGCACAACCTAGGGCTGAGCAACTAGATACCCGAAGTAGGGCACGTAGTGTATCCTCGATCGCAGTCAACGACGAGGCATACGAAGCAGCGATCGACGCGATCTTAGAAATCGACGAAGACGCAGTAGCCAGCCAGAATAAAGTAATAGGGCATGATAGCTCAATAGCCGAGATAATGCAAAATTCATTAGGGTCAGACGGGAATATAGTCTGGGAACGACTTTTCCCTTTTGAGGATTTAGATCCAAGCCTACTTCCTCACTTAAGACTGCACACTTCTGACGAGACGTGCTCAGAACCAAACGGATTTACTAATACCACATACGACAGCGAAGTTTTCGAAGCCTCAGCAGTCATGGTAATACATAGTCCGAAAGGGAAAAATACCGAAGGAAATTCAGGGGAAGAAAACGCGAATCAAGAATTCTCTCGTACAAGAGGAGAAACTTCGAGACAGGAGTCTAGGGGAGAAGAATTAATTTCGGAAAATGCAGATTCTGATGATAGACAAGCTAGGATGGAACAAACATTAACTCTACTTCAAGAAACCGTGCAGCAAACTTGGTCGCTTATGCAAACGTTAGCCGAAAGGATGACTGACCTAGAGGTAGCTAATAGAACAAGGATAAGAGCGCAAACTAATAGTGAACGCGACCGAATGGTAGATGAAGAAATAGATTGGATGCGATCGTCAATGAACGGTTCCCTGCAAGAGGACAGGAACAGGACCACGGTACACTTCGAGGCCCCCATAGACGAAGAGGGCATACCAAGACGATTCAGCATTTTTGTACCCCCTACATACGGGATAGATGAAGCACCCGACATGCCAACAGGATTAGAGGACAACAAAGTCCTCAACGCTTTAAAACTTATACCCAAATTCAACGGGAATCCCAAGGAATTAATACCATTCCTGGAAACCTGCAAATACATAATAAAAGGATTCACGATACCTGAATACAGGGCACAAATAGTACGAGGAATAAAAGCAACTAGGATTACAGGTACAGCCCAAATCGAAGTAAAGAATCGTCAAATACAGACATTTGATGACCTGGAGAATGTGCTGAATTCACTGTATAAACCAGTACGCACGACCGCAGCTGTGCAAATGGAGCTTTTGCAATGCAGACAAGGAATGCAGGAGGATGCCCACGCGTACGGGAACCGATTGTCCCTATTGCTCAACGAATTAATTGAGACCGTGTGACGGTCGTACTCCGGTGGCAAGGGTTGAGGAGGAGGAGGAACTCAGTCGGTACGCCAGGGTTATCGAACTCCTCTTGTTGGTGCTTACTTCCTTTATTTCGCTAATTATCTATGTACACTATTTACACGTTGATTGTTTAATTGGTCGTCGCGATCTGGCCCGCGGAACTGCGAGCGTCGCTTACCGAAACGATGGAGACCGGGCAGCGTCCAGGCGTCTCGGTTTCGGCGCGGTCGAGGAAAGAGACCGGGTAGCTTCCGGGCGTCTCTGATCGGAACGGTAGAGGAAAGAGACCGGGCAACCTCCAGGCGTCTCTGTTCGGAACGGTAGAGGAAAGAGACCGGGCAGCTTCCAGGTGTCTCTGTTCGGATCGGTAGAGGAAAGAGACCGGGCAACCTCCAGGCGTCTCTGTCCGGAACGGTAGAGGAAAGAGACCGGGCAACTTCCAGGCGTCTCTGTGCGGAACGGTAGAGGAAAGAGGATAGCATGCGATTATACGATCGGCGGACACACGGATGCTTTACCAATACTGCCACTGAGCAACATCCAGGCAGCTCTGGTAGTGGGGGATCCGTATCCCCACTGGAACTGCCGGTCCTCAGTCGCGTCGGGGCTTATGTCCCGATTCTCGGAAATTTCTAGCTGCGAGAAATCGACGCGATCTAGCGGCGCGGTGGGGAGTGAGCGTCATAGCTCTGACGCGTCGCGAGTTCGGCGCGCCTCGGGCCGGTTCGGCGATTCTCGGTGGCGGTCGCCTGCGCGCTCGGCCTCTCGCTCACTCCCCGGCGTACCGCCGTGCACTCGACTCCTCGCGCTGGGACGATACGTCACAACCGGACTAAATGAAAAGGATTCACTGGTAAAGAAGACAGCGGCCATCGAGATATTCAAGAGGCAGGCACACTGCATATTCCAGGAAGGGCTCCGTGATGACCTAAAAATTTTGGTAAAATCACGAATCAGCTGATCTAGCAGAGGCCGTATCAATAGCCATAGAAGAGGAACGGTCAATTAAGAAGCGGCCCGCAACGAACGGGACAAACCGCAACCCAAATTACAGGGGTCAAACAGGACAGAAATACTGTCACAATTGTAAGAGGTCGGGACATTCCACTGGGGAGTGCTGGAAGGGCACACGGAATGGACCACGACAATATGGTACGGGACCCGGAGACAGAAGAAATTCCAATAAGGGCAACACAAACTCCGCGGGAAAGGGAACCACCGATACCAACTACGGGAATCGTCAGTCGGACTACAACGGTAGATCACGCACACAGGGGCGACGACCCTACAATGCTTACGTAGCAAGAGCACAGACAAGAGGACCACGAACTCTTCCTACGGCAACGAACTCCAATAATGCTGATAGAAGTCAGAAAGCGATCAGAAATGCGAAAAGGGAACCACAAGAAGCTGGAAAACCTAATTTTGTTTCAGATGAGGTACAAGTGCAAATACAACAAGCCAAAAATCAGGAAGTAATAATGCTAGTGGATACAGGAGCCGAAGTATCCGTAATAAACAAAGCATGCGTCAAGGACGACATAGCATGGAAGGAAAGCGAGGTCCAACTGGTAGCCTTATCAGGAGGGACCATAAAGACACTAGGAGAAATAGAAGCTACCTTCCCGCTTGGGGAACAAAAAATTAAACACCCCTTATATATAATAGAGGACGGTACGCTAACGGACCACCAAGGGATTTTAGGCATAGATTTCTTAAAGAAGCACGAAGCAGGAATACAATACAAAACGCGAGAAATCACAATTAAAGGGAAACACTGGAAAACTCTCCAGAAAAAGAATGTAGTAACGGTTCCCCCGCGTACACAAACGCTAGTAGAAGTAGAAGTAGACGTAGATAGCAACAAGGAAGGAATAATAGAGAAACAGGATTTAGAAGATGGAGTATTCTTAGGCGAATGCGTAGTAAAACCAAAACGAGGGAAAAGTATAGCTTGTGTGGTAAATTTATCAAATAAAGCACATACAGTGAAATTGCCATACATACAACTGACCGAGATACAGAGCGACTCGACAGCCGAAGCATATTCCGCTACCGCAGAATTTCGCGCAACAGTAAGTAAAGAACCGCTGACGACACGCGTTAACCGTGTCCTGGAATTAATGAAACTTAGCCATTTGAATACAGAAGAAAGAATCAGCATGGAAGAAATAGGAAGGGAATTTTGCGATAATTTTCACCTAGCAGGGGATCTATTAGGAACTACGAACGCGACCACGCATCGAGTACCGTTGAAGGAAGGAACAACCCCCTGTAATATTAAACCGTATAGGTTACCCGAAATACATAAACGGGAAGTAAGAGAACAGGTACGGCAGATGTTGGAAGATGGAATAGTCCGAACCAGCTCCAGTCCATGGAACGCACCCCTATTAGTAGTACCTAAAAAAGAGGATACCGAAGGGAAAGCCAGGTTTCGAGTAGTCGTAGACTTTGGGAAGCTAAACGAAGTCACAATCGGCGACTCATACCCTCTGCCACATATTACGGAAATATTTGACCAGTTAGGGAAGGCACAATACTTCACTACGCTTGATCTCGCGTCTGGGTATCATCAGATACCCATGGACGACAGAGACAAGGAGAAAACCGCGTTCTCTACGCCACAAAGACATTTCGAGTTTAATCGAATGCCTTTCGGGCTAAGAAATGCGCCAGCAACCTTTCAGAGATTGATGAACACCATCCTCATGGGACTACAAGGAATAGACTGTTTTGTCTACCTGGACGACTTGGTGGTGTTTGGCACTAACCTAAAGGAACACAACATGCGACTGCGAAAGGTAATGAAGAAATTACGGGAATACAACCTAAAATTACAGCCAGAAAAATGTTCATTTCTGTGCAAAGAAGTGGGATTCCTGGGACGAGCACCTGTTGCGAGCACCCTATGGATGGGAATTCATGGCCCACTGGTGCTCGCGAGCGAGACAAGGAACAGCGAGAAGAAGGCGATCCGACCGATCGCCTGTCAAGCTGACTTGAGATACAGACGCCATTGAGAGCAGACGCATCGGAACTTATATTGCTACATTAGAGATTGTATTCGTTACCGTTGTTCTTGTACAAGTTGATGTTCTGTTACTGTTATACATTAATTAAATCTTTATTATGTCGAGCGGAAAACGTAACAATATAATAACGCCTGAAGGAATAAAACCGGATCCCGAAAAAACCAAGGCAGTAGAACAGTACCCCGTGCCGACTAAACTGGAGGAAGTACAATCCTCCCTAGGACTAGCAGGATACTATAGAAGGTTCATTCCGGAGTATTCGAAAATAGCAAGACCGTTATCAAAACTAACGAGCGATAAAACTAGCACCATTAGGAGGGCACCAGGGCATCCAGCGAACAGCACAAAGGATCAAACAAAAATACAAATGGAAAGGAATGGACAAGGACATAGAAGAATACATTCAGAAGTGCACATTAGGGTGGAGTGAAAAAAACTTTTTTTCGATAATCAAATTCTAATAGTGCGGAAAAGTTGTCTACTTGGCCCAATAAAACGTGTAAAAAAATTCAGCTCGATCGGATAATTTCTTCTGTGTGCACCAAAGGCCTTAACTTTCAAAATTTTAGTACAAAACTTAAGAAAGTTGAACTTTCTTTAGCTGGTGGATTCTACCTATTTTTTTTACCCAGGACTATATTTGCTGCGTAAATGATGCAAAGAAACATCCGTGGCTGGTTTCGGAACGATAGGATTGGCCTGACGGCACTGTAAACTATCAAAAAATACAGCCCTTCGCTATACTTTCTAAAAGTCGTCTGAGTGGTCGTAGAGTACAGTGACTGCCTGGGTTGAGTACTACTCCCACCTTCACGCATTCCCCCCACCATCCTTCCACGCGCCTGCCTCTGCGGCACGGTGAAATTACAGTACTACTTGCCGCGCCTTGTCAACAGACAAGGTTGATCTTGCGTCGATAGACCCCAGAGCTTAGCGCTGTCCGAGCGTTGTTCACACGCCCTTAAGTATGGCCCAATCAAAATTCTCTCTTCGCCAGACTTTTGTCTGTCCCCTTTTTGGCAATCCAAAAGATTTAGGGCTCACTCAACTCCCCACGTATGAGGACGTACTCGGATGCTGTGCTCATGAGAGACGTAGTTTGGGTATTGATTCGGGTGGAAACAGAGAACCGTCCTTTTCAATTATTGTTGAGAGGGTAGCGAACAAGGTTATCAGTCTTTATGGAAAGGCATCTATTCCTTCTGTTTCGTATACACGCGTCGTACAACTAATCACAGAGTACCATAAAAAATACAGAAAGGTCATAAAGTACACTTACAAGGCCGGCAAAAGCTCAGCCTTACAGAAAAAAATTGATTGTTTCAAAGCAACTGCCAACTATTTATTTGACATTGCCGCTTGCAAATGCCGTGATTTCCAGTCCTGTTCTTGTCCGAAGGATCGAAAGGTTCCTCAGAAGGAACAATCTTTTCTTCTTGACCAGCGAGGGGACCGAGTCGGTCGCATCGGAGGCGTTGACATTCCTGAAACAATAAAGCTTATAAACAGAGCTAACCGTCATAAGAAAATACAAAATATATATGCGGGGGTACCTACGTCAGAAGATGAACCTTGCTCTTCCACTAGTCGACAACCTTTACTATGTTTATCTGAATCTGAAATTTCAGAAAGCGAATCGAGTGATTTTGACGACCCTTACTTAGCACCATCAAAGCCTTCTCAAATGAGAGTGAATTTGAAAGAGACGGCACTTACTAGTCAAAGGTATGGTGTCAGTAATAGAGCGACAGCGATGATAGCTACTTCAGTGCTTAAAGATGTTGGTCTAGTATCTCCAGATGCCTCCGAACTAGTTACAGATCGAAGGAAAATAAGGCGGGAAAAGTATAAGATTCGGGAACAGGTGAAATTACAAGCGCAACAACATGCTACCCCACCTAGAGGACTGTACTTTGATGGTCGAAGAGACGACACACTCATTCAGGTCAAACAAGGAGCAAAGCTTTATCGACGCACTGTAAAAGAGGAGCACATTTCAATAATATCCGAACCTGGATCAAGGTACTTAGGACACGTAGTACCGAAATCAGGGAGTGCACGGGATATTTGCGATAGCATTTACGAATTGGTCTTGAAGGAAACAGATTTAAACGAGCTTGTAGTCGTAGGGTGTGATGGCACTGTTGTGAATACGGGAGCAAGAGGTGGTGTTATTAGGTGCCTTGAAAACAAGCTTGGTCGATCGCTTCATTGGATAATATGCCTTCTTCACTTTAACGAGCTTCCATTTCGGAGTTTCTTCGAGTTTATTGATGGAGGCACATCTGGGCCAAAGTCATTTGCTGGGCCTATAGGTGTTCGACTTAAAAACGTTGAAAGCTTCCCAGTTGTTTCCTATAATACCATTCAATGCTCCTTACCTGATGTGGGACCTGTAGATCTGAGTAAGGACCAGAAGTACTTGCTGGACATTTCTAAGGCAATTCAATCCGGTAGTTGCCCGCCTCACCTCAGCTGTCGTAACCCAGGTATCCTTAACCACGCTCGCTGGCTGACCTGTGCAAATAGAATACTACGTTTATACATATCCACTGAAAAACCAACGATAGAGCTGAAAGATATTGTCACGTACATACTTAAGGTTTATGTCCCGATGTGGTTTGCGATAAGATGCAACAGCTCTATTAAAGACGGGCCGAAGCACCTTTTCAATACCATTCAACAGTCACGGTACTTACCAAAAAAGTACTTACGCGTGGTTGATGCCACAATTGCCCGTAATGCTTTCTTCGCATTCCCGGAAAATGTTCTCATCTCCATGATGACGGATGAAAGGCGTGAAGTCCGTCTAGATGTGTTACGCAAAATTTTGCAAGCCCGAGAATTAGATGAAAGTGATGAACAAGTACTACCCCGTGCAGTTCCGGAAATCAACTTCTCCGCAGACGACTATTATAAAATAATCGATTGGTCCTCTGTCCGAATCACGTCACCTCCAATTTTGAACAAAGTAACTAATCAGGAGCTATCAGAAAAATTGTCGAGCAACAGCTTGTTTCTAGACTGGGAATTTCTTAAGTATCCCTGCCACACCACTGCAGTCGAACGCATGGTGAAACTCGTGTCCGAAGCATCCTGTCAAGTGTGCGGTAGCGATGCAAGGGATGGTTTCATTCGGTGTACATTGTTATCCCGCCAGTCAATGCCAAAATTTGAAACGAAGAATCAGTTCTCGTTATAAAGTTTGCACACCAATAACAGCTATAACAAGCGCAGTTTCTCATTCCGACAAATAAAAATATGAAAAAACATTATAAATACCAATAAAATTATTTAAAAAAAGAAAAATATAAAATACAAAAAACAACACAAAAACAAGGAGCCCGTCGTACAGCTACCTCCACGTGGTGGGTTCTGGGTCGTATTTTCCGTTAGGAAAGTGAGCGAAGAGCTGTATTTTTTTATAGTTTACAGTGCCGACAGGCCATTCCTATCTTTCCGAAACCAGCCACGGATGTTTCTTTGCATCATTTACGCAGCAAATATAGTCCTGGGTAAAAAAAATAGGTAGAATCCACCAGCTGAAGAAAGTTCAACTTTCTTAAGTTTTGTACTAAAATTTTGAAAGTTAAGGCCTTTGGTGCACACAGAAGAAATTATCCGATCGAGCTGAATTTTTTTACACGTTTTATTGGGCCAAGTAGACAACTTTTCCGCACTATTAGAATTTGATTATCGAAAAAAAGTTTTTTTCACTCCACCCTAGTGCACATGGTGCCAGAAGAATAAAATATGTAGACGAAATAAAGCACCAATGGTAATATCTGATACGCTTACTCGACCATTCGAGAAATGCGCACTGGATATAGTGGGACCCCTTACAATAACTAAGCTAGGGAACAAGTATATCCTAACATTTCAGGATCATTTAACCAAATTTAGTAAAGCGTTACCTCTTCCCAACCAAGAAGCACGGACCATCGCAGAAGCATTTGTGACCCGGATAATCTGTGAGCACGGAATACCGGACAAGATTTTGACGGATCAAGGGTCGAACTTTGTAGGTGAGCTGCAAGCTATTAAAAATAACAAAAAAACAAACAACCGCGTATCACCCAGAATCGAACGGAGCACTCGAAAGATCTCATAGAACGTTAGTCGAATACTTAAGGCACTATATAGATGGGGACCAAGCTGATTGGGACGCGTGGCTACCGTACGCGATGTTCGCGTATAATACTACCCCACATACAGCGACGGGCTACACCCCGCATGAACTAGTCTACGGACAGCAAGCGGAACTACCAACAGCTCTAAGACTCGCACCTAATCCTACATATAACTATGATGACTACGCGCAAGAGGCGAAGGAAAGACTACGAGCAGCGAACGAGACGGCTCGCGAGAATTTGAAGGATGCAAAAATACGGTCAAAGGTAACGTACGATAAGAAGACTAAAGAAATTCAATTCAACAAAAGAGACAGAGTACTGCTATATGACGAGTCCGTGAGGTGGGGAAAATCGAAGAAATTAGACTCTAAATGGGAAGGACCCTATATAATAATCGAGAAAAAATCTAAAGTCAATGTAGTAATTAAAAAAGGAAGGAAAACGTTGACGGTTCACACGAACAGAATAAAACATTTTATTGAATAAAAGGACCTTACACACCAAGAGGAAAAGGAAACGAAGGAGAGTAAACGGGTAGACACATAGTGAGGTAAAAATAAATATATTAAAAAAAGGGCAGACAGTATAAGTAAAATAAGAAAAATTACAAAAGGATGCCCAAAAGGTCAAACTGGCCCCAGTCTTCTTCCTGTAACAGACACAAAAGACAAGCAAGAAAATGAGAAGAAAAATAAAAAGGAAATATTCGCGGAAATAGATGTACTTACTTCCTCCTCAGGAAGCTGGAGGGAGAACAATTTCCGCAAGCCAATAGGGTCATATGACAAACGCCACTCTGGGAAATCGATCTCCCATAGATCCAGAATGGCGAGGCGGGCCAGGGAACGTACCAGCCAAACATGCTGCATTCGATGTATGTTGATGTAACCACGAATGTGTTGCCGAGCCCACCATTAAAGAAAAAAAAAGAAGAAAAAGAATAGGAATTAACAACCAGAACGCATACATAAACACGAAAACAGGAGTAAAAATACTTACTTCTAGTAAGCCCTCAGGATACATAGTATAGCTGTTTCTTTTTGTTCACTTGTAACACAACAAATTAAAAGTACTATGTAGCCAAAGGTCCTACATACCGGAAAGATCCGAAGTATGTAAGCAAGTGACGCAAAAGAAATCAGCGCTCATTTCGCGGAAATAGATAGTAAGCAAGATACGCTACAAATCGACATGAAGAAACAAATACAATTAACAAACACAACATTAGCCCATCTGCAAAAAGTGGAAATAGCAATCCAGCGAAATGAAGACCTATTAAACGAGCAGATGAAGAGACTACAAATACGGAACGCAGCAGACATGGTAGAGCAAAACAGAAGAACTACGTTAAATGAACATTTCACGACATTGAACTCTTTATTAGTCGACCTCACGGAAGACGTGAACGAATAACCCAATACTGTAGTCAGCTTAAAAGCGGGACCATCGACCCCAGCGTACTATCAAGAGGCGAGGTCGCCAGACTACTACAAACGGCTGCGCAACAGTTACCAAAAGGACTGAAAGCACCGACACCGGAGAACGCACACGTGATTGAAGAAATATCGTCAATAGTAGCCTACTATGACAAGCGGACACTCATCACGGTAATCAAGGTGCCACTAATCTCAACGCAGATGTACAGCGTCATGGAGGTGACACTCCAGTACCCGTGCATGTACGTGACAACATCTATGCACTACTCGTGATCCACTCGTCAACGATGATCATCGACACGGAGAACAGCCAGTACATCATCGCAGACACACAGGAGCTTCAAAAATGTAAGAAATTTTTAAATCAATATTATTGCGAACTACCAATGGTCGTACACAGGTTAACAGACACACTGGAGTGCGAAGTTAACCTATGGCTGAAACCAGCCGATAAATTCCCCGCGAACTGCGAAACGAAATATATAACCGCGAATAACACTCTCTGGATTAGTACGCCACAACCGGCAACGTGGATATATGCGACACACGAACCAGACGCGCTTACTATCCAATGCGAGTGTAGTAAAACATTCAGAACCACGATAACGCAATCAGGGATCATTACACTAAAAAATAATTGTAAAATCAGCAGTAAAGAAGTAATACTGCGAAATCAAAAAACAGTATACGAACAAGATTATGTGATAAAAACTGTACCACTGTACAAACTTAACACAAAATTAACAGGATTAGTCAACACAGCGAAACCACTAACCCAAGTACAACTAGATAGGATAATAAAGGATCCTTCGGAATTTTCAAAACTATATAAACAACTCGACCAAATCGATAGCAACTTATCCGTAGATACTAACATACCGATATGACACATAATATACCCTAGTGCCACCACAATACTAATAATAACCATAATAATATTCGCAACCATAATATACCTTGTGCTTCGCCGAAAGAAAACAACAGGAAGCGAAACAAAAGCTACATATATAGCTCCGGCATCCGAATTAAACGTCCAGCTTGGGCGCTAGATTAAGAAACGATTGTAACACAAAAAATGTAATCGGAAAAACAAATGTAAACTAAATCCCGACAAGGCCACCCTTCTTATAAGGGGGGAGGATGTTATGACACGAATCATAACCAATAACACCTGGCGTAACGGACGCCAGGAAATTCAGCCGTACGCGCAATCGAAAGAAACGCATACGCTGCAGAGACCCAGATCCACGGGCGAAGACCATTAGGCCTTCCCCCGCGGCCACCAAACCGTGACCGAAAACATTGTATATAAACCCACGGCAAATCAATCATTGATGTCACTTGTAAAAGATCAGTACGCGATCACGCCCGTGATCGCTCGTCGCGTCAGTGCAATAAACTTGTTATAACTACGGTGAGTTCCAACTCTTTAACCGGCACGATCCACTACCTCTCGGCTCGACCCGAGAATCCCGTTCCCGGCATTTTCACCCGTCCTATCGGAGCCCGAGGAACGATCCGTCCGAGGATACCCGCGGAGTGCAGCAAGATTCTACAGGAGAATCTCCACCCCAGCAAACCTCGCAACAAAATTAATAATTTCATAGCTTTGATTGTTCTCTTAGTCCGCGCCAATCATCGCGTATCATTGTCAGAAGATACGCATTAACATCCATGGCCTACAAATATTTGGAAATTGGAATCAGCGTACGATCTATAACCGATGTAGAAATTGTTCTCGGCAACAATCGCGGGAATAATCTCATATTGCCGATTTCAACATGGGGCATACCAGTCGAAAAACGTACAGACATCGAAGAATGCACACAATTAACTGAATCAGCGCCGCTACGGATTGATGAATTAACGGTGGAATTTTGTCAGATGTATGATTCTCCGATTGTAAAGAGACACTACATAATAAGCCGCTGTAATTCAAACTGTACACATTTTTACTTAATCTTGTGCGTTGTATAGGCCATGTGTATTCGCGGTTGTATGAAAGTACACATCTTGTGCAGACGAAATGTTTTAAATTTTGTTAATGTGCTGCAACAGAGCGATGTTGCCTGCGAAACATTAGATACGTATCGTGCTGCTAAATCACACGTGGAAGTGAATATTTCGACGAGGATTCTCTTGTAGATTTTGAACTGTTAGCATTCGCCTGAATGATATTGTAGATGATGCTTTTCGCAGAAAATGTTAACTTATATTTGTATTGTATTTGTATTCTTTTAATTTTAAATAAATTTCTTAAACTTATTAATTCTCTATTTACTTATCCGTCATCCTCCTTCTCTCCTCACCACCAAATTCTAAGATTCGACGTTTCCAAAAGTATTATATTTCGTTCGTGCATTCTTCACGCCGCCAAATGATGTCATCGTGCACGGCGGTCCCTTCACGAGGGATTCAAATTACACGTGATCGCGCGATATGCTGCGATGTTAAGATTGAAAAACATTTTGAAAAATTGTTAGCTTTAGAATGTCAGTTTCCTACATATTGGTTCGGCATATCGGTGTGGGAGGGGATTACAATTATTATTTCTTTGCGTTAGGAAAAAAATATCTCTTGGTATGGAAAATTTTTTTTCTGCTGACGCCACATAATTCTTTCTATGATTCGCGCCTTCTTCGCGCTGCCAAATGACGTCTTTCCGCACGACTGTTCCAGAGGATTCAAATTTCTCACGATCGCGCGATACGCTGCTATGTTTAAAATATTGTCGTCTTTAGGATGTCTGTTTGCTATATATTGTTTCGTTAGATCGTTGTTTAAAAAAAATTATTATTTCCCTGCGTTTGGGGGAAGAAATGTCTGCTTGCTGCACATTGGTTCGGTAGATCGTTGATTCAAAATTATTATTTCTCTGCGTTTAGGGAAAAATGTCTGTATGTCTGTTAGCATGGAAAAAAAAAATTCTGCTGACGCTGCATAATTCTATGAATCGTGCGTTCTTAGCACCGCCAAGTGACGGCTGCTCTAGAGGACTCAAATAACACACGTTATCACGCGATACGCTGCGATGTTCGAAATACTGTTGGCTTTAGAATGCATGCTACATAATGGTTCGCTTGATCTTTGATTAAAAATTATCATTTCTCTGCATTGGGGAAAAATGTCTGTTGGCATGGAAAACAAATTTCGGGTGTGGGTCAGGCCTGCAAAAAAGTTTTCGGGGGTGGGCCAGGGTCATTCCCTCCCTCGGTTAGGTATGAAAAAAATTTCGGGGTGTGATCCTCTCCCTCTATGGAAATTTCCGACGCTGGGTCCGATCTGAAGAGGTCTCCGCGACGGCCCGGCCTGGACTGATCCTCTCCACGATTGCTGCTTCCCCCACTCCTCGGTTCGTGCGTGCGCAACCTGTCTTCCTCTACCCGCACCCCCAGCGTCAAGGTTTCCCTCCACGGCACTCCCCCGCTCGCCGTCACTTTCCCCCCGCCCCAGCGCTCCCCTCAGACGACCCGATCTAGAACCCGCTTTGCCTTACTACTGTGCAGTGATGCCAGAACCGTGGGTTTGCGCCCACGGACCCCCACTCCACGACCAAGCGTACCCCTTCTTAGCGCCTGTACCGCACCACACAAGCATAGCCGTCCCTCCATCCGTGTGCCGTACGCGCTGCCTGGCCGGCGCTCTCCGGCGAGAATTCGTTTTCCCGACATCGAAGCGCTTGTGTCGCAAGCAAAAAGTCATGAGTTCAAATCCCGGTGCGGATATTCTACTTTTTTCTTTATTTATTCTTTAATTTTTCTTCCTATATTCTCAGAAGACTAAAACTGGTAATTTATAAAACACTTGAAAACTGTTAATTTATAAAACATTTTCGAAGCTTGATTTGTTGCTAGATATGCGATCCCCTTCTGGCTTGTACCGCACCACTACAAGCGTAACCTACCTTCTGTCCGTGTGCCGTGCTGCCTGGCCGGCGCTCTCCGCCAATAATTCATTTCACCGAAATCCTAGAGCTTGGGTCACAAACAGAAAGTCCGAGGTTCTAATTCGGGTGCGAATATTCTACTTTTTTCATTAATTATTCTCTAACTTCTCTTTCTATATTTTCAGTAGAATAAAAACTTGAAAACTGTTAATTTACAAAGCATTTTCGCAGCTGGCTAATGTACGATGTTGGTCTTCCGCCTTTTTTCGTACATAAACAGAAATAATTCCTTGAAATGCTACTTACAAAATAAGCTCCTTTCTAGGATAGACTCTTTAAAATTCACGTCACAATGAACAGTTACAGAATCGGTGATTTCCGTTTCAGGTAAGCGAGCCGCCCGCTCCGCTATTACGATCGGCTTACCACTCGCACCCCGGATTACTGTAATGAGGTTTGAAAACAATATCGACTGGTCTCGTACCCGTCGCAAGGATGTCATTTATACCTACAGAAGAGTTTTACTAACCCACTCTTGGCCAACGACACTTTTTTCGTGTTAATCAGATTTATACGTATCTGCTTATTTGCATCTTGATTATTTACGAAAATTGTGCCATTGCTCTATGGAAACCACGAGAAGGTGGTGGGCTTCTTCCATCAGGAGAGAATAAGGATAGGTCGAGATGGATAGAATGGATAGGATCGGTGTGAATGATGGACGTAGCGGTCGAAACCTCTACTCCACGGATATAAAGTTTCGGGAAAGTGAGATACGCGTAGAAGCTGTGATAGCACCACTACAATACTATTGTAACTGTTTCGTAAATTACTGTACAAGAAAGAGGTCGGTAAAATGTGATAAAGCTGTCGGAGCTATATGTTCCAACATGCATGGAGGGTGAGTTGTTTAAATTGTTGGGGATTAGACAAATTTTCGTACAAACGATCTCCCGACATAAGCGCGAGATGCCAATCGTCGACAGTCATGGTACGACTCGTCTCGTTTCTGGCCTGCAGTGATGTGCGCACCACACAGATGGAATTCATAAGTTCGCTACCCATTTTATTCCTCTTCTCGGTTTTTGCATTGGGCAAAATTGAGAAAAGCCTCTCGGCCTCGGCGTTAGAATGGGGCAAACATCTGATTATATCCAGCAAACGTCTGAGGGATGGAAAAACTAGAGCATTATGGGGTTTTTCCCAAAGTCGTTCGGTCATAAACCAGGCTTTGTAGAACGAGCGCGATGTGGCCGCGCGTTGAGGATTAGGATGCCATGATGAATATTGTTTTATTAGCTTTAGGGAAATAAACCGTGACACCCTTTCTCACTCTAAAGTGTAACTTGCCAATTAGTGAACCTGATTGTATTTAAAGAGGGAAAAGTTTCTGACCTGATTAGTTGCAATAGAACATTCGAAGCGAACAGACATCAGCATTTTTCAGTGAAGTAGACAGTAGTTTTGTCAACTCGCGAGCTTTGTGTGAAATTCGAATTTATTGCGCATTGAGATAAGTGGGGAAGTGTCCTGTGTTAGTAGTGCTGTGATACGGAATTGTAACTGTTTTCGTGATGGATTGTGTACCCGCCAAGAGATACAAGAAAAGGTTCCAACATCATTGGTATGATGTTGACTCTTCATATAAGCTGTGGTTGCAAAACGTTGCTTCGGACGAGTCCAAATGCTTCTGCAAAGCCTGCAACAAAATCTTCGACTGTGGGCTTTCAGAAATAAGCAGGCACTTGTCCACACAAACGCATTTCAGAAACATTCAGAAAATGCTTCAGACAGAAAATGTTGGGGATAATGTCTCAGGCGAAAGTTCTGCACCTTCCCTTGATGATAAAATCAAAACCGCGGAGATTAAATTCGCGGCTTTCTTCGCCGAAAAGAATATCCCTCTTTCAATGGCACCTGATCTGCTTGCACTTATGCAGCATATAGGCAAGGAACCTGAAGTTTTGCAAGGTATGAAAGTTGGCCGCACCAAATGCGGTCAAATCATTACCAATGTTTTGTGCGTGCAGGAAACACAACGTATCGTCGACAATGTTCGGCATTGTAAATTTTCAATTTACGAGGATGAAACCTCAGATTCGACGAACGACAAGTGGCTCTCATTGATGGTTAGATATTAGAGATGTACCGACTAGAGTTTTGGCCGACTAGCCGACTAGCCGATTAATCGGCCCCGAAAACGCCGAATAGTCGGCCGCAAGCCGACTATGTAGTCGGTCGTTCGTTTTCGTTGTATTTCGTGCGTTGTCGGATCACCCGCCATGCAGCCATGATGGACCTGTCGTTTCGTTTTTGTTTTCCGTATTTGCCGGCTGCGTGTCGTTATTCTCCGTGTAAGCATGTCGAAAAGAAAATCACGTGTTTGGACATTTTTCGATGAAATAGAAGGAGACCAGTGCAAAGTAAGGTGTAACCAATACCAATCAGTGATTTCGCGCGGTGGTATTGGAAAAGCAGCAAACACCACAAGTATGACAAATCATATCAAGTACAAACATAGTAACCTCATGCCTCAATTGTCAGCTGTGATAAAAAAGTGTGCTTCAACTGAACCAGTTTCCTCTGAAGCTGAACCATCTTCCTCCTCCCAGATATTGTTGACGCCGATGTTTGAAAGTAATTCTCAACAATCTCAACAAAAGATAGAAGATTGTATGGCTGTGCGGTGGTCAATTGGTGACTCGAGATCGAGAGAAATTCATATTTCTATTGGTAAGATGATTGCACTTGATAACCAACCCATCTCTATCGTCGAAAATACGGGCTTCACTACTTTGATGAAACAATTGAAACCAAAATATAATATGCCCAGTAGAAAATATTTCGCTGATAATATTATACCTTATATTTACAATGAGACCAAAACCGAAATAAGGAAGGGAGTTTTCGATGCCGTCGCAATTTCCGTCACTACTGATTTATGGACAAATACCAACAATTCACAAAGCTTTTTAAGCTTTACTGCTCATTGGTTAGACAACAACTTTAAATTCCGACATGCAGTATTGCAAATGAAACATTTTTCGGGACCTCATACCGCCGAAAATATAAAACAATATTTAGAAGAAATCCCTACTCTATGGGACATCAGTCAGACTAAAATCCATGCTATTTTGCGAGATAACGGCAAAAATATGGTCAAAGCCATAAATGATTCTATTTTCTCAGCAGTTCCATGTTTCATACATACAATGCAATTGGCAATTAATGATGCTCTCAAAAGTGAGAAAAATATTACGCAAGTTATATCGAAGTCCAGGCGCATCGTTACTCATTTTAACCATTCTGGATTAGCCCAAGATAAACTCCACAATATTCAGAAGGAATTAAAGTTACCCAATCATCAGCTTATTCAAGATATTTGCACCAGGTGGAATTCCACATACTATATGTTATCTCGCCTCTTTGAACAAAAACGAGCAGTTTCTTTATACATATCCGAAAATACTGTCAGCTTCGTTAATTTATATATCTATGAATGGGATCTCCTAGAAAAATGTATCGCGTTGCTAAAACCATTTGAGGAGGTGACCAAAATCATTAGTTCTGCCTGCTCGTCGATATCTGAAGTCATTCCACACCTTAAGACTTTGTTAAAGTACTTGGAAACTTATCTTGATGAAGACAAGGAAATAATGCAAATGAAAACAGAATTAGAAAACAGCTTGAAAAGGAGATTCGACTTAGAAAAGAAGAAAATATTTACACTTGCAACTTTGTTAGATCCCAGATATAAATTACAATTTTTCGAAGCAGAAAATGCGCATATCGTGAGGTCGCAGTTCTTATTGGAAGCGCAGAAAATTACATTAGCCGAAGAAGAAGATAGTAATTCTGAAAAAGAGAACAGAGGAAACAATTCCCCCAGTAATGAAGATAACCCAAACGATAGAATTCACCGTAATTTTTGGGATTGTTATCAAGAAATAGTGTCGAAGAAAATCGAATATGATGAAGGAAAATCCTCTTCAGCGCACGAACTCCAGGCATATTGTGCATTACCTGTCATAAATCGAAATGAAGATCCGTTCAAGTGGTGGCAACAGAACAGAGCGAGATACCCAGAAATGGCAGCTGCAGCCAAAATATACCTATGTTGTCCAGCCAGCACAGTATATAGTGAAAGGCTTTTTTCTGAGGCTGGCAACATATACGAAACCAAAAGAAACCGCCTCCTTCCTGATCGAGCAGAAAATTTAACATTCCTTCATCACAATTTGCCTTTGATAAATAAAAATATTTTGTAATAATAATATAAAATATGTATAATTAAATATAATTATGTTATTAAAATTATACTAATGAGTCATTAGTAATGACAGAATGGAAGGATATTATTTATTTCTATGCCTTATCAAGTCATCAGTAGGTAATACTAAAACATTTTTAGTAAAAATTCAAAGCCGATCAATCGGCCATTTTTGCCGACTAGTCGCCGACTAGTCGCCGACTACAACAGTGGCCGGATAGTCGGCTTAACCGACTAGTCGGCCACTAGTCGGTACATCTCTATTAGATATGTTGAGCCATCTGATTTGTCCATTAGAGCAGAACTGTTGCAACTCATCCATTTGGATGCCAGCGATTGTTCAGCGGAAAAGATTTTCAAATCTTTTGAAAATCAATTGCTGAAAATGCAAATTCCCTTAAGTAACATCGCTGGTCTTAGTTGTGACAATGCTGCTGTCATGATGGGTAGGAATTCCTCTTTCAAGACAATGCTACTTAAGAAAAATCCTTTCTTACTTACGCTACCGTGCGTTTGTCATTCTGTAGCGTTGGTGGCAAGTACTGCCTGCGCTACGATTCCAAAAGAATGTAACGAACTGCTTCGGGGCGTGTCAAAGTTCATAACTAATAGCCCCAAACGTGCAACAATTTTCAGACAATTTCAGGAGAGTTACTAT
Source organism: Andrena chrysosceles (assembly GCA_963855975.1). NCBI lineage: Eukaryota > Metazoa > Arthropoda > Insecta > Hymenoptera > Andrenidae > Andrena > Andrena chrysosceles. The sequence goes on along the minus strand of CAWLCU010000348.1, from coordinate 723,952 downwards.
AACTCTCCTTTAAAAGTTTTAAAATTATCGGATACTCGCTGGCTCGCGAGGCACCAGTGTGTTAGTAGATTTCTGCATATCTGGAAGGATTTGCAGAGATATTTTACTGAGGATGCATTAACTCAGAAGTCAGAAGCTTCTCAAAATTTTTTGTCATTGCTTAACAGGCATGACATTAAAGGCTATTTCCATTTCCTTGAATTTGTTCTTAATGCATTAAACAAGTTTAATGCTCAATTTCAAAGACGGAGAACGATGATTCAGGAGTTACAGCCTCGTTCCAGTAACCTGCTTCGATTTTTCGTCGAAAAAATTTTAAAACCGCCTCTGGTAGAGCATTTTAATTATATTAGGAAAATAGATTTGTCCGCTAAAGAAAATCAACTTCCCCTGGCTCAAGTTGATCTAGGCCCTCAGTGTGAGGAATTCCTAGAAGATGCGACGAGCAAGGGAATGACAGAAGTTGAAGTTTCCTCCTTCCGCGAAAATTGCTTACAGTTTTATATTACCGTAAGCAATGAAATTAAGAATGGTCTTCCCCATGACGATATTTTACTCAAACAGTTGACGATTTTCAAATCAGACACTGCCCTATTCCATTGCGACAGACAGGAGACGTTTAAAGACTTTTTAGCTATCGCTCATAGGCTCGGCAATTTCAATGCCGAAGACTTGCGAAAAGAATGGGAATTTTTACATTTCGGTGTTTCCCGAACCCAAAGGGATAGCTGGGACAAAATGGTTTTTAACGACATGTGGATGAATATCTGCAAAGTACAAACTCCCGAAAATTCTCTATTTTTTCCATCCCTCAGACGTTTGCTGGATATAATCAGATGTTTGCCCCATTCTAACGCCGAGGCCGAGAGGCTTTTCTCAATTTTGCCCGATGCAAAAACCGAGAAGAGGAATAAAATGGGTAGCGAACTTATGAATTCCATCTGTGTGGTGCGCACATCACTGCAGGCCAGAAACGAGACGAGTCGTACCATGACTGTCGACGATTGGCATCTCGCGCTTATGTCGGGAGATCGTTTGTACGAAAATTTGTCTAATCCCCAACAATTTAAACAACTCACCCTCCATGCATGTTGGAACATATAGCTCCGACAGCTTTATCACATTTTACCGACCTCTTTCTTGTACAGTAATTTACGAAACAGTTACAATAGTATTGTAGTGGTGCTATCACAGCTTCTACGCGTATCTCACTTTCCCGAAACTTTATATCCGTGGAGTAGAGGTTTCGACCGCTACGTCCATCATTCACACCGATCCTATCCATTCTATCCATCTCGACCTATCCTTATTCTCTCCTGATGGAAGAAGCCCACCACCTTCTCGTGGTTTCCATAGAGCAATGGCACAATTTTCGTAAATAATCAAGATGCAAATAAGCAGATACGTATAAATCTGATTAACACGAAAAAAGTGTCGTTGGCCAAGAGTGGGTTAGTAAAACTCTTCTGTAGGTATAAATGACATCCTTGCGACGGGTACGAGACCAGTCGATATTGTTTTCAAACCTCATTACAGTAATCCGGGGTGCGAGTGGTAAGCCGATCGTAATAGCGGAGCGGGCGGCTCGCTTACCTGAAACGGAAATCACCGATTCTGTAACTGTTCATTGTGACGTGAATTTTAAAGAGTCTATCCTAGAAAGGAGCTTATTTTGTAAGTAGCATTTCAAGGAATTATTTCTGTTTATGTACGAAACAAGGCGGAAGACCAACATCGTACATTAGCCAGCTGCGAAAATGCTTTGAAAATTAACAGTTTTCAAGTTTTTATTCTACTGAAAATATAGAAAGAGAAGTTAGAGAATAATTAATGAAAAAAGTAGAATATTCGCACCCGAATTAGAACCTCGGACTTTCTGTTTGCGACCCAAGCTCTAGGATTTCGGTGAAATGAATTATTGGCGGAGAGCGCCGGCCAGGCAGCACGGCACACGGACAGAAGGTAGGTTACGCTTGTGTGGTGCGGTACAGGCGCTAAGAGGGGGTACGCTTGGTCGTGGAGTGGTGGTAGGGTCCGTGGGCGCAAACCCACGGTTCTGGCATCACTGCTACTGTGTGTGTCAGATCGGTCGCAAATCGGTAGGGGCGTTGGTCCGCTCTTACATGGAACGCAGTGTAGAGCAGGGCCATTTGGACTATTTGGGAGCACGGCCTCCATAATGTTTACCAGAGCCGCGCAGAAGGAGAGCTCGAAAGCCAATGATACCGTGGGCGTACAACAGATAGAGAAAACTGTAGTACGAGTACTTGTACGTGCAGGCTCATACTCGTAGGGTATGCTTGAATGACTGGGATTCTTGGGGGTTCCAGTGTTCACCGCCACTGGAGCTCCCAATAAGGCCAATTTTGTCAGCCTATGGGTACGAGCATGCACCGCACACTTCTACTTACAATCTTGCAGTTTACCCTATCCGTTGTAGGCCACGGTATCATTGGCTTCGAGTTCTCTTCCGGGCGAGTCTGGAAAATATGTATCATGGATGCTCGTGTTCCCAAATGTTCCAACTGTCCCTGATTGCTCTAAAGAGTTTGTGTATGAACAGCCATAGTATTGAAACAAAACAACGGAAGGGATTCCTATAATGAAATTATATTATGTTTCTAATTACCGGGCGCAAGAATCTTGAGCACATCACTGGCTTTTCTGCAAAGCTCAATTTTTTCCACAAGGAGATCTTCATCGATTGCTTGTAATCCTCCACTTCGTACACCAATTAGTTGAGATAAAGCAATAGTTACATCAATAATATAAAAATGATTTGCATGGAGAATATTTTGGTAACGACTCAAAAACTCTTTACATGCAGTTATATCGTTTTTCTTTATATTTGAGAGATCTATGCCAATTTTCTCAAGAATTTCTTCAACATTATTGTAGCATAGTTTTAATCCACATGTTGTACATACGTAATCCTTCTGTTCTGGATCAAGAAACGTTTTTGGCAACATGAACCCAGAGCAATTTCTGAAAAAAGGTAATCCACATACAATTTATCATTAAACGTAAAAAATTATTATCACATATTAATATTACATATTAATAATCAAATTTATTTTCATTCTGATATTATACAGGATGCCCCGCAACTAGTAACGCATGTAAGAATTCGCTATCGAAAAAAATGATTCGATATTTTTCGGATATCTCGCATTGCCAGATGTTGCTTCCTATCTATTCTCTCATGTTTGAATGTATATGTGTTCCATAATACTATTACTTCTTTTGCATCAGCGTTTCTATTTGAGTTTTATCGATAAGTCATACATGTACAGTAGGGTGACTTATATTTTTGCGAATTTCGATCCCAAATTTTTAGAAAACATTCATGACATATCAAACACTAAAAATAAGGAAATTTTTTTATCTTTTTGGCATATTTCGGCATTTTCCCCCTCCCCCCTTAAATGTTTGAAAAATACTCCTCGAAAATAAAAATTCCATTTTTTTCGATGGCTTTCACGAATAAAAAGTATAGCATTTAAGTAAGCATTTAAACTTTCAAAATTTGAGGGGAAAAAAGTTTTTGTTTTCAGTTTTTCGGACCTTTTTCGAAAACCGTTTATCGCACGAGAAAAGGTAATAGAACACAAAAGATGCTTCTTGCCCGGATCTACAACTTTTGTTTCACATATTCTTTTATGTAATCAATAACTTGGAGGATATTATATAAAATCGATTCGTGAGCTGAATAATAATTATTTAAATGTTAGAGGGCCCAGAGGCACCTTTTACCGTTATCCGATCGGGCTCAAACTTTACAAAGATTTTTTGTTAATAATGTGGAACTATTCTGGAGCGTGCCCTGATGACAATTCAAAAGTCGAAAATAAGAGCCACCCTATACAGAGTCCGGCTGAGTAATATATAAAAGCAGTCACGACATGGTTCCTTATGTAGGAGGAAAAGGGAGAGCCTCGGGCGATGGGACTTGAACCCACTATCATCGGATCCACAGCGCGCGGTCAGCCACCTTAACCGATACCGCCAACGCCAACTCCCCGAGATCTTTATGTTTCGGATTCTACTAAAAGGCGCCACCTATGGTAACACACTCACGCCATAGGCCGTTCCTAAACGCTGAATTCCTACACTTATGAAAAAATAAGAAAAAATATATAATAAAATTTTGTCATTCTCGGCTTAATTTTGAAGAAAATCAAGTGTGTAAATGCAATATTTTTTAAGAGATTACGTCACTCTGAGACGCTCAAAATAGCACTAAATTAGACGAATTTTTGTTGAAAATTATTGCTATACTTCTTATGTTTAGGGCATATATTAATGAATATATAGTACCTATAAATATTCTACAGAAATATTAAAAAATGGACGAGTTATGTGTTGTTCCTCGAATGAAATTATGACGCCCACGTTCATTTGAAATTAGGAAGACAATGATCTTATTGTTCATTGATGAAATGTCTACAAAGTAGCATACCGATTTTGAAAAAAAATCTTTGTACAAATAAGAGTGCGATGAAAATTGTTATTCATATCTCTCGTAACAAGGCAGAGGAAAATCTTTATTACAAACAAATGGGTTATCGCATCGAAAAAATCTTAAGCTACATTTTAGATATTTTATCAATGAACAATAAAGTCATGGTCTTTTTAATTTCTGACCAACCTGGGAGTCATAATTTGATATACAGCACACACGGAAGAGTTTCGTCGGGAAAGCCATTTCCCGGCGAAGCTTCCGCCATTTTATAATATTTCTGTACAATACTTATCGCGGACTGTACATAGGCCATGTGAAAGATTTCTCTACGTGGAGGGGAAATTGACGATAAATAAGCCAAAAGATGTTGGGAAATAATTGCATGGCGTTCATATTTGATGAGATTCGATATGAGCTCAATGGCGTGGAGATTGACCGCAACAAAAACGTTGGAAAAACTAGCACGCTTAAAAACAATGTATCGCTGACATCTGACGAAGGCAAAAATATGGAGAATGTTGGATGAGGCTTGAAACGGCACGATGAGTTAATAGTGAAAAATCATTTCAAGTTTTGTATACCGCTAAAATATTTGCTGGGATTTTGCGAGGACTACAAACGCATGGTTATTAATGCGTGTTACGAACTGATTTTAATACGATCACGCAACGATAAAAATTCTCAAATAGGATCGCCGACGCGACGTTAGAATCAGAAATTGAATTACTTAAAATGCAATCGTGGATGCCTCGTGTGACGCTGAACGACGTTAATAAGCTATCGTTGCTACATGCTTTGGAAAGTGGACAAAACCTGAGCAGTAGTTTTCGCTCGTGGGATCTGTACGAGTATCCTTTCTTACAGAGCACGACTAAGCATTCGTGGGCTTTCAAGGAAGCTGCACGCTGGAGAAGCCACGATACGTCATCTTTGCGCTAAGTACAGACTGCTCGAAAGAATGTGATGACCGAAGATGCTACTCACAATCAGTTCGGCCACTGCAAATTGACCAATGTGAGAATTTATCTCAACTCGGAATTTTACCCGTACGATGACATGAACTTGGACTTTGACAAGAATGGGCACACCATCTTGTTTAACATGTATACACATTTCCGTAAATTATGGACATAATTGCAACGAGGCATTGTTTACCTTGACCCAATTTTTGCAATTTGGTCCCCTCGTGGTGATTGATTGCTCGCGACAAAATGAGTCGATCAAGAATAGCACGTGTGTACCGTTAAGGAACTAGTTCTTGATCAGGCACTAATTTTTTATCAGTTCATGAAATGAATCGTTCTTTTCAGTTTATGTCAATAAATAATTGTTTGAAATAATTACTAACATAGAAATTGTGAAAGCAGTTAGTATTGTTAGTTTTTGTGAAAATTAAAGTGTAAGGTAGCTCACTTGAAGGAAGCCTCTGTTGAACGCCATCTCTTACTGTTCGAACTAAGAGATCACTATCGACGCCACAGTTGTTTTCTTTACTGGTTATTGCGGTATTAATGGTTATTTTCATACATTTTGCTTACAATAGTTTACTTTACAATGTAGCGAAAGAAGTTTAGTATTATATTTAGTTCCACTCTGTTCGTATGGAACTAATTTTTGATCACCTGAATAAAAATTAGGTTAGAACATTATAAAATTATAAAAAAAATTAAATTTAGATGGTTTAATACTAAAAATAAGTTTATTTGGTACTTTCTTTTTAATTAGTATTAGTTTCTGATCAAATATTAGTTCGTTACCTGATAAGAAATTAGTTCCAATGTATTTTAAATGATCAAAAACTAGTTCCTATACTCGAGCTCATTTTAGAAGGAACTTGCCGACCGACGAATCGTTGGCGTTCATTAGTGCCGAAACAAATTACTATTGGCTATACCCCAAACAAACGCTTCCTCGGAGCCAATGAGCTCATTCTACATGCGCGAATAAGTTCCTTCTAAAATGAGCTCGAGTATAGTCATCTTATTCTTCCGTACCTTATAAATAATTAAATTATACTTATTTTCAACTTTTTAAAATTTTTCCTTAAAGTGTAAACCTTAATTCATCTTTTAGTATAAAAAAAGTCTATGGTTGAAAGTTTTAGTAGGTTAACAATAAATATTAAAGCGGGAAGCCCTCTAATCTGATCAGAAACTAGTTCCTTAACGGTACGTGCGCATAGAATTCGATTGTAAAGAGAATGTGCCTGAAAATACTACAGCCTACTGTCTCCAGGAGTCTGCAGAATGCACGATCGGGTGGTTAAATACAATCCGCTGACAAACGCGATACGCAAAATCAATTAAATTGCCACGATACTTGCCCGCCTTCTCCTGTTTCAAATTCGTACAAAATTTCATCGAGAAAATCAAGATGCTTTACGAGAAATACCGCATTCTTCTATGTGTCTTGGAAGCGAGCGGATCTCTAAATTGTACCGAAAATTGTTGTACCATCAACATTTGTTGACTTGCATGGGTTCATCGTCGATGCAAGATTTGTAGTCAACGAAGTGGCTGTCCTAAGAAAGGGAACAATTCTCTCGCACTATATTTTTCGGAGTTCGATGCCGCAATATTTTCTTACGAAATCCGACAAATCAGACATCCGGTGGTTGGTGGCAAAACATCACGGACTACGGTAGGAAGACGGAGACGTTCCGTAAAGTATGGCTAAACAGCTAATTACGAAAGCTGTTGCTGGTGCGATCAATGAAGAAGATGACGCATCCCATACCGTATACGTTAAAGGGCTGCGAAGATGCGACTGGCTTGCGGAAGATGCGACTGGCTTGCTTTCCTCAACGAAGATACGAGAGCAGACGTGATCATTGAGACACTGAACATTGACTACGAGGATATCAAATCTCTAAATAAGCTAAATGTAAGCGATGTGAAAGACACGCAAAGCATTGTGTTTTGCAAAATATATATAAAATATTCAACTGGTGGTCTAAACGCCTGAGAGAAATACGTAAATAATATAATCAATTTTATTAATGCATATAAAAATGTTTTTCTTCCCGCTCCCACCCAACCTCCTGCACGTGCTGTACACTAGATTAAGACGATGGCTGTAATAAATATGTAGAAGTTGTATGATTGTGACGTAGCGTCTCAGCGTGAGCGAAACCACACCGCGCCACACACAGCGCCAGGGAGACAACGCATCGACGATAGAGTGCGAGCGAGATCGCGCCGCAACAATCACCTTGCGCGCGAGACCCCACGCGCGCGGGCGATCGCGACCGAACAATTCCGAGCCGTGCCATGGTCTAATCGAATGAGTGCTAAGAAGCAGGGGAAGTGCAAAAAGGAATGGGATGGCCAGCGAAGAAGAAGGCGAAGAACAAAGACATTGTACTTTGCAACGTATTCAACTTTTGGCATGGACCCATGTGAGATAAATCGTCTGTCAAGCGTGGCCGCGACTTGGAACATCAAAACAGCCCTAATGGGATTCTCGAAAATTGTTCCATCTTTCGATCGAGCGATGTGGCGAAATAATCAGAAGGTATGTATCTAATACTCTGCACTGTTTCGCGAATTTTGATGTTTATACGTTTTTAATATGTCAATATTATATCGATGAATTTGGGTTCTAGGACTCGCCACCCCCTACGCCGTCGCCGGCATCCCCAGAGTCGTCGCCGCCGCCGTCTCTGCCGGTATGTATTAATTTGCATTGTTTTATGCGTTTGATGTTTATTATGTTTAATGTATCAATATTATATCGATGTTTGTATGTTCTAGTAAAATTTGTTCTAGTAAAATTTTCATTCAAAACTGGTATACCGGTAATGTATCTGTAATTTTTTAATGTATTAAAAATATAAAAGCAAACATTACAAAAAATTTGGGGAACCACGTGACGTGCGCGAGAGAATAACGTGTGTAAGCTGACAGGTGAAAGAAATAGACGAAAAGTGTGGCAAAAGTGCGCAGAAAATTACGAGGTCGGGTGGAAAACACGGGGAGAAGACAAGGTTCCGGTGGACAGTATAATCCACAGTTAATAAAGTGTAGAAGGGTGAAATAAAAGGTGAAGAAGAGAAGGTGTGAAACGAGTGCACGAAGTATAAGAGACGTGGCAAGGATAAGTGACATCTACGGGAGTGGAAAAAGTAAGAAGTCAAAACGGAGACAGCAGTAGGTAAAGAAGAGCAGAGACTCCAATGAAACGAGCAGGCGAAGGCGGGGAAGTGCAAAAGGAATCGAGAAGAAGGGGAAGACCATCGTTGGCAGAACAGCTGGGAAGAAGTAGAGTGGGCAGCGAAGGCTCGATACTGGACACGTTCAAGAGGAAACGGGAGGGCGAAGAGGAGCAGGAGAGGTTAAGGGCCGAAAAGGAAATAGAGGAAGAATTCCTAAAAGCGAGGAAAATAGGGAGGTCGCCTCCGACGAAGAAAACTGAGGCAGTTATAGGAACTGCGGTAACGCCGGTCTGCCAGGAGACGGAACAGGACAGAGAAAGGGATAAATTAGACAAATTGATAGAAGTAGTGATGGCAGTTAAGAATGGATTGGAGGAACTGAGAAAAGATAATAGAGAGCTGAGGGACGAGTGGAAGAGGAGGGATGAGATATGGGAAAAGGAAAGAAAGGAAATGAGAGATAGGATAGAAGTGCTGGAGGCCAAGAAGGATCAGGCAGAGAGGCTGACAGAAAGACTGGAGGGGCTAGAAAGGAAGGAAGAGGCTAGAGAAAAAAGAGAGAGAAGAAATAATATTACCCTAAGGGGAGAGGATTTACCGCGGAAAGAGACGCCGAAGGATACGGTGGAGTATGTGTTAAGGCACGAATTGCAGGTAGAAGCAGAAATCGAGGAAGCCTACTGGGTAGGAAGGGGAGAGAAAAGAGGGCTACTGATAGCGAAGTTAAAAAGCTGGCAACAGAAAAGAGCAATAATGCTAAAGAAGAATACATTGAAAGATAAGAGGCTGTTTATTGACAATGATCTGACAAAAAAGGAAAGGGAGATACAAAAAAATATTAAAGATATCGCCAAAGCGGAAAGGGAGCAAGGGGCAAACGTGAAAATTGGATACAGGAAAGTAAAAATCAACGATAAGACATTTATTTGGAAAGAGGATGGTGGGCTGAAGGAAGTAAATTTTTGGAGTCGGCAAAGTTCTGTGAACCTCTAAATTATTGGAGGATCACAGAGCTTACAAGGACAACCAACGCACGACAAAAGGCAGTACCAACACCCGTTCCCCGCGTGCCTGCGTATGCAGATATGCGGGGAGAGGGGGTACACAGATTTGGGAAAGGAATAGATACATTTAAAATAGGCTACTGGAATGTAGCAGGTTTATTGAGCAAAGACAAACAGTTTTGCGATTTCTTACAAGATCTCGACGTAATAGGATTAGTAGAAACGTGGATTGAAGAGAAACAATGGGAAGGATTGAAAGATAAATTGCCACAAGAATTCTCATGGAAATGTAAATATGCCACTAGAGAGAAAAAAAAAGGGAGAGCGATAGGCGGAATTATCACAGGTATAAGAAAGGGCATAGAAGAGGAGGAATCGAACGCAGGAACGGAACGTATTCAAGAGCGAAGAATCAGGATACAAAATGAAAAATGGAGAGTAATAACAGTGTACAGCAGAGATATGAAGGAGATGAAAGAAGCGCTAGACCAGATAATAGAGGAGAGGGAGGTGGAGAAACTGAAAATCGGAGGAGATTTCAATGCGAGAATTGGACAGGAAGGAGGCGACTTTAGAATAGAAGAAAAGCATGACGTAAGGAGATCAAAAGACAAAGTTAAAAACACGGAGGGAAAGGTGTTATTAGAGATGGTGGAGGAAAGAGGATGGAATATTCTGAACGGGAATATGGAGGGAGATGAGAAAGGAGAGTACACATACACGGGTCCGAGAGGCAGCACGGTAATTGACTATATACTAACAAATGTCGAGGCGAAAGAAGATATCAAGAAATTTACAGTGGAAGATAGAGTTGAGTCAGATCATATGCCTCTGATAGCAGAACTATATAGGGTAGAGATGTACCGACTAGTGGCCGACTAGTCGGTTAAGCCGACTATCCGGCCACTGTTGTAGTCGGCGACTAGTCGGCGACTAGTCGGCAAAAATGGCCGATTGATCGGCTTTGAATTTTTACTAAAAATGTTTTAGTATTACCTACTGATGACTTGATAAGGCATAGAAATAAATAATATCCTTCCATTCTGTCATTACTATGACTCATTAGTATAATTTTAATAACATAATTATATTTAATTATACATATTTTATATTATTATTACAAAATATTTTTATTTATCAATGGCAAATTGTGATGAAGGAATGTTAAATTTTCTGCTCGATCAGGAAGGAGGCGGTTTCTTTTGGTTTCGTATATGTTGCCAGCCTCAGAAAAAAGCCTTTCACTATATACTGTGCTGGCTGGACAACATAGGTATATTTTGGCTGCAGCTGCCATTTCTGGGTATCTCGCTCTGTTCTGTTGCCACCACTTGAACGGATCTTCATTTCGATTTATGACAGGTAATGCACAATATGCCTGGAGTTCGTGCGCTGAAGAGGATTTTCCTTCATCATATTCGATTTTCTTCGACACTATTTCTTGATAACAATCCCAAAAATTACGGTGAATTCTATCGTTTGGGTTATCTTCATTACTGGGGGAATTGTTTCCTCTGTTCTCTTTTTCAGAATTACTATCTTCTTCTTCGGCTAATGTAATTTTCTGCGCTTCCAATAAGAACTGCGACCTCACGATATGCGCATTTTCTGCTTCGAAAAATTGTAATTTATATCTGGGATCTAACAAAGTTGCAAGTGTAAATATTTTCTTCTTTTCTAAGTCGAATCTCCTTTTCAAGCTGTTTTCTAATTCTGTTTTCATTTGCATTATTTCCTTGTCTTCATCAAGATAAGTTTCCAAGTACTTTAACAAAGTCTTAAGGTGTGGAATGACTTCAGATATCGACGAGCAGGCAGAACTAATGATTTTGGTCACCTCCTCAAATGGTTTTAGCAACGCGATACATTTTTCTAGGAGATCCCATTCATAGATATATAAATTAACGAAGCTGACAGTATTTTCGGATATGTATAAAGAAACTGCTCGTTTTTGTTCAAAGAGGCGAGATAACATATAGTATGTGGAATTCCACCTGGTGCAAATATCTTGAATAAGCTGATGATTGGGTAACTTTAGTTCCTTCTGAATATTGTGGAGTTTATCTTGGGCTAATCCAGAATGGTTAAAATGAGTAACGATGCGCCTGGACTTCGATATAACTTGCGTAATATTTTTCTCACTATTGAGAGCATCATTAATTGCCAATTGCATTGTATGTATGAAACATGGAACTGCTGAGAAAATAGAATCATTTATGGCTTTGACCATATTTTTGCCGTTATCTCGCACAATAGCATGGATTTTAGTCTGACTGATGTCCCATAGAGTAGGGATTTCTTCTAAATATTGTTTTATATTTTCGGCGGTATGAGGTCCCGAAAAATGTTTCATTTGCAATACTGCATGTCGGAATTTAAAGTTGTTGTCTAACCAATGAGCAGTAAAGCTTAAAAAGCTTTGTGAATTGTTGGTATTTGTCCATAAATCAGTAGTGACGGAAATTGCGACGGCATCGAAAACTCCCTTCCTTATTTCGGTTTTGGTCTCATTGTAAATATAAGGTATAATATTATCAGCGAAATATTTTCTACTGGGCATATTATATTTTGGTTTCAATTGTTTCATCAAAGTAGTGAAGCCCGTATTTTCGACGATAGAGATGGGTTGGTTATCAAGTGCAATCATCTTACCAATAGAAATATGAATTTCTCTCGATCTCGAGTCATCAATTGACCACCGCACAGCCATACAATCTTCTATCTTTTGTTGAGATTGTTGAGAATTACTTTCAAACATCGGCGTCAACAATATCTGGGAGGAGGAAGATGGTTCAGCTTCAGAGGAAACTGGTTCAGTTGAAGCACACTTTTTTATCACAGCTGACAATTGAGGCATGAGGTTACTATGTTTGTACTTGATATGATTTGTCATACTTGTGGTGTTTGCTGCTTTTCCAATACCACCGCGCGAAATCACTGATTGGCATTGGTTACACCTTACTTTGCACTGGTCTCCTTCTATTTCATCGAAAAATGTCCAAACACGTGATTTTCTTTTCGACATGCTTACACGGAGAATAACGACACGCAGCCGGCAAATACGGAAAACAAAAATGAAACGACAGATCCACCATGGCTGCATGGCGGGTGATCCGACAACGCACGAAATACAACGAAAACGAACGACCGACTACATAGTCGGCTTGCGGCCGACTATTCGGCGTTTTCGGGGCCGATTAATCGGCTAGTCGGCTAGTCGGCCAAAACTCTAGTCTGTACATCTCTAATATAGGGGAAATAAAATGAGAGACCGAGGGGGAAATCAGGAGGGGAGGTGGAGAGAGAGAAGAGTCTGGACAGAGGAAGGAAAGAGAGAGTTTCAAATGGAATTAAACAAAATAAACTTTAATAGGACAGAGGTGAATGAAATGGTAGAAGAAATGGTAGGAAAAATAAATAATGCAGTACGGAAAGAAGAAGTAAAAATAAAGAAATGGAAACTGGGCAGCTTTAAGTGGTGGAATTCGAACTGAACAAAAAAGAAGAGAGAAGCCAGGAAAGCACTGAGGAACTGGAGAAGGGGCAAAGGAGACAAAGAAGACTATCAGAAGAAAAGAAGGGAGTACAAAAAAGTGTGTGAAGAAAGGAGAAAGGAATTACAAGAAAGTATAGAAAATGAGATAATGCAATTAAAGGGAGAAAACCAAATATGGGAATATATAAATAAACAAAGAAAGAAAAGAATAGGTATTTCCAATAAAATAGATTTAAAAGAATGGAAGGATCATTTTAAAACATTGCTAGAAGGCGTCGACTGTAAAAAAGAAGTTGAGGAGTACGAAGAAATAGACAACACGGAAGGAGAAGAGGTAGAGGAAATAACAGAAGCAGAAGTAAAAGAACAAATCAGAAAACTAAAAAAAAAGAAAGCAGCAGGGGAAGACAAAATAGAAAATGAAGCCTGGATTTAAAGTAACGTGATAATAGTAAAAAGGATCACAGAAATTTTCAATAAAGTGTGGAAGGGAGAAGGATTCCCGGAGAGATGGAAAGAAGGGGTGATTTCACCAATATTCAAAAAAGGAGATAGAGAAAAAGTAATCAACTACCGGGGGATAACGATCCTTAACACAGCGTACAAAATATATGCTATGGTCCTAGAAAAAAGATTAAAAGAGGAACTGGAAAAGAACCACATAATACCAGAAACGCAAGCAGGATTCAGGAGCGGTAGATCGACAACAGATAACATTTTTATTCTGAACTATGTATCTAACAGAGAAATACAGAAAAAAGGGGGGAAGCTGTATACGTTTTTCGCGGACCTAAGCGCTGCATTTGACAACGTGGATAGAGCAAAACTTCAGGACATAATGAAGAGAATGGAAATAAGTAAACGCTTGAGAATGAGAATCGGAGAAATTTACAAAGAAACAAGAAACACAATGAAAGTAAACGGAGAAATGTCATCGAAATTCTGGACAACAAAAGGGGTAAGACAGGGATGCCCACTGAGTCCAACGTTATTTGCAATATATGTAGCGGACTTGGAGGAAACCATGAGGAAAAACCAAGCAGGAGGAGTTAGAGTAGGAAAAGAAAAAATCTGGACTCTAGCATATGCGGACGATATAGCGTTATTGGCAAATGAACCAAAGGATCTTAAGGACATAATACGAAGATTCGGAAAATACCTTGAAAGGAAAGGGTTACAACTGAACGCAGAGAAATCTAAGGTGTTGATTTTCCATAAAGGAAGAGGAAAGAAGAAGAGAGAAGAATGGGGCTGGCAGGGGCACAGTCTGGAAGAAGTAAAGGAGTTCAAATACTTGGGGTATAATTTTCAGAAAAACGGGGGCAGAGAGGTGCACATAAGGGAAGTCATAAAGAAAGCTAGAATAGCAATGGCGCAGATATGGGGAATAGGACAAAGAATGTTCAAGAACAATTTTGAGAGAAGAATGAGGATATTCAGAAGCATAGTGAAAAGTATCTTGCTGTACGCGTCAGAAATTTGGGGTTGGATGGAAGCAGAAAAGGTAGAGAATATACAGGAGAAATACATAAGGTGGACTTTAGGTCTGGACTTTAATACACCAGCATATCTAATTTTGGAGGAAACAAAAACAGACAAAGTAAGGATAGAAGCGGGGAAAAGAGCAATAAAATATGAGGAGAAAGCGAAACGGCTGAACAAGAATAAAATAGTACAAGAATGCTGGAGGGAAATAGACGCGTAGCAAGCAGAGAAAAAGTCGAAGTGGGAGGAAATGAGAGATGCATAGTACAGGCAGAAAATGATGGATATCCAAGAAATGGAAATAGAAAGAAGGCGGGGAAGAGAGTTCGCTGAGGAACTAGCGCAAAGGGACAGGGCAGAGCAGGTTCAATGGCAATACGACAGAATACAAGGAGGCAGATACAACGCACATTACACAGAAATAAGGGATGATCAAAGAGCAAATTACCTAGACGAAAACTACAGAGGCAGAGACCAAAGCATGATTGCTAGGTTCAGATGTGGAAACGAAGAGCGGGGGAGCAAGTACTGGAAGGAGGAAAAAGACACAGTATGCAGACTATGCAATGGGGCTAGAGAGACGCTGAGTCACATGCTACAAGACTGTAAGGAGCTGAAAAGAGAGAATTCAACGATCAGAGCGATTCTAAAGGGAGAAGAAGAAGGAGCGGAGTGGATGCGAATGGTTCTGGAAAAAAAGGAGAAGAAAAGAAGAACAAGATGAAGGAAGAAATCAAATCGAAAGCGCATCCTTGAGTTAACAGTCCCAGAAACACTTACACATATAACACATGTAACCCCATTTTGAGGCCGAAAGGCAAAAAATAAACCTATTTACTACATTACAAAAAATTTTTGAACTCTAATCGAGCATTATAAATAATATATGTAAATAAAACTGTTCTGAACATAAAATATAAAATGATATAACAAAAAATAGATATATTTGTATAACTATTGACACTACTTATTTATATGGATCTTCATCACGAAAACAATCAAAAGAATCTTAACTTATACACATAATTAAATATTTTTTATTTCACAATTCTTTGTAACTACTAAGCTCACAAAAAACATAATTTGACCAAACTTTGGTCTCCTGATAAAGCGCTCTTAGATTCTATACTTGTTGTTCGGGTAGTCATTAAGAAATCATATGCCATTTGTAGATATTTTCCTTTTACTTCTTCTACTTGAAAATACATCTATTTTTTATGGCTTGATTCAGATTTTTATTTTTCTTTTGGATCAAAGTTGGTTCTTCATGAGATACTTCGGTTTTCGTCTGTATTATTAATTGAATTTTTTTCACTGATAACGTAGTAGATATCGACGGAATTAATTAACGCATATATTTGCGCTACATTGGTATACATAATTTATCGAATTACCTGTAAAAATTTGAGGGTACCGGTTTACGGGTATTGCAATCCCTAATACAGATGCTCTTAAAGATGCCTTTCAGACGTCTTACAGACAACTTTAGAATGTCATTTCTCAGATCTCTTAAAGACGTCTTTATCAGGACCAGGTGCGAAAAAAAATTGGCAGGGCCAGAAGTATAAAATCCAGACCTTTCCGTTTTACGAAGCAACGTTATTCGCACCTATCCAACGCACTCCCTTATAAACAGTTCTAAATTCTAGTTATATATATGTAATATTAACCCTCATCCGTCCCTCGTGTCAATTTGACACTATTTTCCCGTAATAAGTTATATTATTCTGTTATTTGTGGGTAAATTTGCCCGAAACTTCGTGACTTTTACTTTTTTAACGCAAAGCACACATGGTTAGTATTGTTGATGATAGATAATTATGTCAAAGGTACAAATCAAAGGACAATGTTAAGTCCTAGAGGGGATTACTGACCCAAGAGCCTACAGCATATGCTATACACCGTTGGAAAGGTCTCGCCAAGACGAATCGATTGATACTATTTTTAATTTCGAAATCAGATGGGATCACCTCGAAAAATAGCCTCAACGTTCGAGATCTTGCGGTTTTGAACAAAAGAAACCGGTAGTAAAATCTCAACCGGCCCGACGGACCTCGGGTAGGCACCTGAGGAAAAACCGAGGGATGTAAGCGATACTCCAGCAGGCTGCAGCGGCAAATGTGCCCCACGACCTTCATTTCAGGGCCGTGTTGGGCCTGCGTTTGCCCCATGGGCCCCTTTCCTAATGCCCAGTACGAAATCGCCAATGGATTAGTGACCTATGGAGCAAACGCAGGCCCAACACGGCCCTGAAATGAAGGTCGTGGGGCACATTTGCCGCCCCAACCTACTAGAGTATCGCTTGCATCCCTCGGTTTTCCCTCAGGTGCCTACCTGAGGTCCCTCGGGCCGGATGGGATTTTACTACCGGTTTCTTTTGTTCAAAACCGCAAAATCTCGAACTTTGAGGGCATTTTTCGAGGTTATCCCATCTGATTTCGAAGTTAAAAATGGTATCAATCGATTCGTCTTGGCGAGACCTTTCCAACGGTGTATAGCATATGCTGTAGGCTCTTGGGTCAGTAATCCCCTCTAGGACTTAACATTGTCCTTTGTGACGAAAGAGTTCCTGTGTGTCAATATGACACATATACTCTTACGTTTGTCGCAGTGTTTCTTACAGTGCATCGACTTGATGATGAGTACGGTCAAAAAGCAAAACAAAACAAAGAAGTTGAAGTTCGAAGTGAAAATATAAATAAGTGTAAAAAATACAGGTGAGCAATACGAAGTAGAGCTGTTACTTTTTGACCCGTCGGGTGCCCGGTTACCCGAAACAACTTCAAGCAATTGAATGTTTTATGGTCTGTGGTATTGTTTGATGTTAGCCAAAAATGATCAAACAATACTACATTCAATGGCTTGAAGTTGTTCCGGGTAGACGAGTACCCGACGGGTCAA
Source organism: Andrena chrysosceles (assembly GCA_963855975.1). NCBI lineage: Eukaryota > Metazoa > Arthropoda > Insecta > Hymenoptera > Andrenidae > Andrena > Andrena chrysosceles. The sequence goes on along the minus strand of CAWLCU010000348.1, from coordinate 706,451 downwards.
AAAGTAACAGTTATAATACGAAGCACGGGACATGAAAATAAAGGTAGTCTGTTTCGAATCGCAGTTGAGAATACAGTACACACTCGTTATATATAACCCGGCGAACGGAGCTGGCGGCGGACGTACGGCGCATTGCGTACACTATTCCGTACCGCCAATGCCGTGAGTGAGAAAACCCAAGAGGGAAAGAGAGGGAACGAAAGAGTACGACACGAAGTTGCCGTCGACGGTTATGTGTGTGTGACTGACGCAGGTGCAGTTCATGCACACATTACCATTGCTCCTGTAGGTGTTTCCCCCTCCATCAGTGGTAGCTGGAGTCCGCGAATTGTACGCCCGGTGACTATCCCCACCATTTTTTGAAATCCTACGGCCGAGAATGAAAGAACCCGAGAACGACCGAGAGGGAACGAAAGAGTCGACGGCAACTTCATATCGTACAATGCATTGTCGAAACGATAGATCTAAAAGAATACAACGAAAGAGATAATGCTTTTTTTATAGTTACTTTGCATAATATAAGAATGGCTAGTGGTTCAGAAGCAGGTTTCAATGATGAAAATACTAGTGATGATAGTAATTCATTCGCAACTAGCGTAGATGAAACCGATTATGTACCTTCTGAAAATGTAAATAGTGAAGAGGAATATGACAGTGATGCGAGTAGCGAGGAATTTTTAGACCAAGCAACTCAGGAAGAAGTAGCTGTCGATCCCGAAAATTACTTTGTGTCAAAAGACAAGAAAATAGTGTACTCAACGGATCCGCCACCAGCCGTTGGTAGAAGAAATTCTTCTTTCATATTGAAGTGTATTCCTGGTAAAATGAAATACAAATATGGATAAAATATTGAAGGAAGAGAAATTCATATACATAGGTACACTTTTTTAGGCCCAACTATTTATGTGTCATCCCGATGTACAGACACATTGTCTGCACTTTCTATTGTTCATTGAACCTATCGAAAACATAATTATTTCAATGACAAATTTATACGGCATTCAAAAATTGAAGGAAAATTGGGAAAACATTGACATTTGTACATTCCATGCATATATTGGATTACTTTTACTAGCTGGTGTTTATCGTTCACGTGGGGAATGTGTTACGGAATTATGGGACGATCGTTTAGGTAGGCCGATTTTTCGAGCAACCATGTCTTTGAAACGGTTCAAAATGATAACCAGATGCTTGCGTTTTGACGACAAAGAAGACAGAGCGGAACGAAGGAGTAGAGATAAATTGGCTCCCATACGAAATGTTTTTTACAAATGGACGCATCGTGTGAAGATGTTGTACACTCCTGGTGATTGTATTACGGTTAATGAGCAACTTATCCCATTTCGTTGTCCATTTACGCAGTATATCCCATCGAAACCACATAAGTACGGGATAAAAGTTTGGATAGTATGCGATTCTAAAACATATTACCCCTATAACATGGAAATTTACACGGGGCGGGATCGGAACTGCCACACAGAAGTAAAACAGGGTCAACGCGTGGTGTTGCAATTAGTTGAAGGCTTGAGTGGACGCAATGTTATGTGTGGCAATTTTTTTACTTCACATGAATTGGCAACTATATTACAGAAACAAAAGATGACGTTCGTAGGCACCATAAGAAAAAATAGAAAAGAAATCCCACTACTTTTGCTCGATATGAAGATGAAGCCACTTTATCATTCTGAGTTTGTTTTTGACCACAAACTCAAAGCTACACTGGTATCTTATGTACCAAAAATAAGACGATTTGTCACTCTACTCAGTACATATCATACGTCAAAGAAAATAAATACTGAAAGAGATAAAAAACCCGAAATTATAAAGTACTATAACACTAGAAAGGGAGGCGTCGATGTTCTCGATGAGATGATGGGCACGTACCGATGTAAACGTAAAACAAATAGATGGCCAATGGCAGTTTTTGGTAATATGTTAGATATGTCAGGATGCAGTGCTTTCATAATATTTACCTCACTCAATACGAAATGGAATGAGAATAAAAAATATCATCGATGTCTATTTTTGATTGAAATTGGATATTCTTTGGTGCAATCCTATATCACGTCCCGTACACATCTCCCGCGGGGAGCTAATTCCGCTGCACTTGTTCAAGAAATACAAGGTATACCACAAGTGATTGTACCTACTTGTAATAGTCTAACGCATACTCCACCCACAAAAAACGAGCCCGATGTCATATGTGCGGAAAAAAAACGAAATGCAAATGTACATACTGCCCGATGTGATTCTTGCAAACAAGCAACATGTCCTGCACATCGTTTTATTTTATGTGAAACTTGTGAAAGATCTAGTATGTAAATATTAACTTATCAATTTGAATAAAACAATATCGAAAAATAACTGTTTACCATGTCATTTCATCGATCTTTCATCACTGTGTCAATTTGACACCGAGGGACAGATTCAGTTCGTGAAATGAGGAACGCATGAGGGTTAATTGTTTATAAAAGATGCACATTACAGCGAAATATTCTACAGAATATAATTATGAAATGTCTTTATTGTACCATTACAATTACAATATAACAATAATGGTTCTTAGCTGAATAGCGGAACGCGCGCGTACGGAACGTGGAATTTTGTTTAAGGGGGTAGACACGGGTAATGCAGCGCTCTGTATACCGACATAATCTGGCCCAAAACTTGGGTTTGGGAAATTACGTTGTTTGACCTTATATGAGCAGATTTTGGGCTGGGCGAGGTCTCATTCGAAAGAGGAAGGTTCAATGCAGCCCGGTCTGGTCATGGCTCAACGAGATTGTGTTGATATCTGATAATATGAGTGTCCAAAGTAGAGAAAAAATCGACAAAATACACTCACAGATTCCAAGTATTTGTAAGTCGCAAAAAAAGTTTTATGACTCAAACGATGAGCAGAGCGGGCTGCATTAAAGCTTCCTCTTTCGAATGAGACCTCGCCCAGCCCAAAATCTGGTCATATAAGGACAAACAACGTAATTTCGTGACTGCATTCCCAAATACGAGTTTCGCCATACTGGCGATAATACAGAGCAGGTCACGTGACAAATTTAGTTGAGCTAGTGGGTACGAGATGGCGCCTACTCAGGAGGACTGCCAACGTGGAATCACAGCAAAACTGAAGCGTTAGCTGGATACACGAGCCACAGTAAAAGCGTGATGCAGTCAATGCATGCATTTTCCAACGATTTTAGGTTAGTTTGTATGCATTTGAGGCATACATTGACTAGGAACTGCTGGGAATTGTATACATTTACTAAATTAATGCTTTTACCGTAACACATACATTACTTGAAATCGCTGTCATATTTATGTATAGTAATTGCGGCAGTTAGAGCAATAACCTGCAAATAAATTTTTCCTATTGTACATTGATGGCTTAGCGCACACATATTGTATGTCCACTTTTAGCGTTTTTGAGAAAAACAGGTTCAAACATTCAATGGTACTTTATAAATAAATACTTTTGGCATTATTGTATTATCATATATATGTAATATAGGTATCACTGAAACTATGTAATTACCCTGATAGCAATCTGCCTGTAGTCTGCCAGCAGATTGACAGCAGGGCCTGCCAGGAGAGCACAGAATCTGCCGCCAGCTGCGGTGCAGTCTACGTCCGCATTCAGCTATGGATCTGCCGGCGGACTCGGCGTGGCAGGGTCTGTCGATGCATGTCGTGACTTCTTTGGTGGTGGAGCATTTACCGGGGGACGTCCGTGCAATAGTAACCATTATACGAATGAAAAATTTTCGCTTTTTTAATCCGTACACGCCCAGTGTGACGTATATGTCATATGAATTTCAACACGCAATTACAAACTAAAAATTGATCAAATCAAACTTTATAAGTAATATTTTTCTATTAGTATAACAATCAATTTTGGGGGAACCACGTGACGTGCGCGAGAGAATAACGTGTGTATGCAGACAGGCGAAAGAAATAGACAAAAAGTGTGGCAAAAGTGCGCAGAAAATAACGAGGTCGGGTGAAAAACACGGGGAGAAGACAAGGTACCGGTGGACAGTATAATCGACAGTTAATAAAGTGTCGAAGGGTGAAATAAAAGGTGAAGAAGAGAAGGTGTGAAACGAGTGCACGAAGTATAAGAGACGTGGCAAGGATAAGTGACATCTACGGGAGTGGAAAAAGTAAGAAGACAAAACGGAGACAGCAGTAGGTAAAGAAGAGCAGAGACTCCAATGAACGGAGCAGGCGAAGGCGGGGAAGTGCAAAAGGAAACGAGAATAAGGGGAAGACCATCGTTGGCAGAACAGCTGGGAAGAAGTAGAGCGGGCAGCGAAGGCTCGATACTGGACACGTTCAAGAGGAAACAGGAGGGCGAGGAGGTGCAGGAGAGGTTAACGGCCGAAAAGGAAATAGAGGAAGAATTCCTAAAAGCGAGGAAAATAGGGAGGTCGCCTCCGACGAAGAAAACTGAGGCAGTTATAGGAACTGCGGTAACGCTGGTCTGTCAGGAGACGGAACAGGACAGAGAAATGGATAAATTAGACAAATTGATAGAAGTAGTGATGGCAGTTAAGAATGGATTGGAGGAACTGAGAAAAGATAATAGAGAGCTGAGGGACGAGTGGAAGAGGAGGGATGAGATATGGGAAAAGGAAAGAAAGGAAATAAGAGGTAGGATAGAAGTACTGGAGGCCCAGAAGGATCAGGCAGAGAGGCTGACAGAAAGACTGGAGGGGCTAGAAAGGAAGGAAGAGGCTAGAGAAAAAAGAGAGAGAAGAAATAATATTACCCTAAGGGGAGAGGATTTACCGCGGAAAGAGACGCCGAAGGATACGGTGGAGTATGTGTTAATGCACGAATTGCAGGTAGAAGCAGAAATCGAGGAAGCCTACTGGGTAGGAAGGGGAGAGAAAAGAGGGCTACTGATAGCGAAGTTAAAAAGCTGGCAACAGAAAAGAGCAATAATGCTAAAGAAGAATACATTGAAAGATAAGAGGCTGTTTATTGACAATGATCTGACGAAAAAGGAAAGGGAGATACAAAAAAATATTAAAGATATCGCCAAAGCGGAAAGGGAGCAAGGGGCAAAGGTGAAAATTGGATACAGGAAAGTAAAAATCAACGATAAGACATTTATTTGGAAAGAGGATGGTGGGCTGAAGGAAGTAAATTTTTGGAGTCGGCAAAGTTCTGTGAACCTCTAAATTATTGGAGGATCACAGAGCTTACATGGATAACCAACGCATGCCAAAAGGTACCAACACCCGTTCCCCGCGCGCCTGCGTATGCAGATATGCGGGGAGAGGGGGTACACAGATTTGGGAAAGGAATAGATACATTTAAAATAGGCTACTGGAATGTAGCAGGTTTATTGAGCAAAGATAAACAGTTTTGCGATTTCTTACAAGATCTCGACGTAATAGGATTAGTAGAAACGTGGATTGAAGAGAAACAATGGGAAGGATTGAAAGATAAATTGCCACAAGAATTCTCATGGAAATGTAAATATGCCACTAGAGAGAGAAAAAAAGGGAGAGCGATAGGCGGAATTATCATAGGTGTAAGAAACGGCATAGAAGAGGAGGAATCGAACGCAGGAACGGAACATATTCAAGAGCGAAGAATCAGGATACAAAATGAAAAATGGAGAGTAATAACAGTGTACAGCAGAGATATGATGGAGACGAAAGAAGCGCTAGACCAGATAATAGAGGAGAGGGAGGTGGAGAAACTGATAAACGGGGGGAAATTTCAATGCGAGAATTGGACAGGAAGGAGGCGACTTTAGAATAGAAGAAAAGCATGACGTAAGGAGATCAAAAGACAAAGTTAAAAACACGGAGGGAAAGGTGTTATTAGAGATGGTGGAGGAAAGAGGATGGAATATTCTGAACGGGAATATGGAGGGAGATGAGAAAGGAGAGTACACATACACGGGTCCGAGAGACAGTACGGTAATTGATTATATACTAACAAATGTCGAGGCGAAAGAAGAGATCAAGAAATTCACAGTGGAAGATAAAGTTGAGTCAGATCATATGCCTGTGATAGCAGAACTATATAGGGGAAATAAAATGAGAGACCGAGGGGGAAATCAGGTGGGGAGGTGGAGAGAGAGAAGAGTCTGGACAGAGGAAGGAAAGAGAGAGTTTCAAATGGAATTAATCAAAATAAACTTTAAAAGGACAGAGGTGAATGAAATGGTAGAAGAAATGGTAGGAAAAATAAATAATGCAGTACGGAAAGAAGAAGTAAAAATAACGAAATGGAAATTGGACAGCTTTAAGTGGTGGAATTCGAACTGTACAAAAAAGAAAAGAGAAGCCAGGAAAGCACTGAGGAACTGGAGAAGGGGCAAAGGAGACAAAGAAGACTATCAGAAGAAAAGAAGGGAGTACAAAAAAGTGTGTGAAGAAAGGAGAAGGGAATTACAAGAAAGTATAGAAAATGAGATAATGCAATTAAAGGGAGAAAACCAAATATGGGAATATATAAATAAAGAAAGAAAGAAAAGAATAGGTATTTCCAATAAAATAGATTTAAAAGAATGGAAGGATCATTTTAAAACATTGCTAGAAGGCGTCGACTGTAAAAAAGAAGTAGAGGAGTACGAAGAAATAGACAACACGGAAGGAGAAGAGGAAGAGGATATAACAGAAGCAAAAGTAAAAGAACAAATCAGAAAACTAAAAAAAAAAAGAAAGCAGCAGGGGAAGACAAAATAGAATATGAAGCCTGGATTTACAGTAACGTGAAAATAGTAAAAAGGATCACAGAAATTTTCAATAAAGTGTGGAAGGGAGAAGGATTCCCGGAGAGATGGAAAGAAGGGGTGATTTCACCAATATTCAAAAATGGAGATAGAGAAAAAGTAATCAACTACCGGGGGATAACGATCCTAAACACAGCGTACAAAATATATGCTATGGTCTTAGAAAAAAGATTAAAAGAGGAACTGGAAAAGAACCACATAATACCAGAAACGCAAGCAGGATTCAGGAGCGGTAGATCGACAACAGATAACATTTTTATTCTGAACTATGTATCTAACAGAGAAATACAGAAAAAAGGGGGGAAGCTGTATACGTTTTTCGCGGACCTAAGCGCTGCATTTGACAACGTGGATAGAGTAAAACTTCAGAACATAATGAAGAGAATGGAAATAAGTAAACGCTTGAGAATGAGAATCGGAGAAATTTACAAAGAAACAAGAAACACAATAAAAGTAAACGGAGAAATGTCATCGAAATTCTGGACAACAAAAGGGGTAAGACAGGGATGCCCACTGAGTCCAACGTTATTTACAATATATGTAGCGGACTTGGAGGAAACCATGAGGAAAAACCAAGCAGGAGGAGTTAGAGTAGGAAAAGAAAAAATCTGGACTCTAGCATATGCGGACGATATAGCGTTACTGGCAAATGAACCAAAGGATCTTAAGGACATGATACGAAGATTCGGAAAATACCTTGAAAGGAAAGGGTTACAACTGAATGCAGAGAAATCTAAGGTGCTGATTTTCCATAAAGGAAGAGGAAAGAAGAAGAGAGAAGAATGGGGCTGGCAGGGGCACAGTCTGGAAGAAGTAAAGGAGTTCAAATACTTGGGGTATAATTTTCAGAAAAACGGGGGCAGAGAGGTGCACATAAGGGAAGTCAGAAAGAAAGCTAGAATAGCAATGGCGCAGATATGGGGAATAGGACAAAGAATGTTCAAGAACAATTTTGAGAGAAGAATGAGGATATTCAGAAGCATAGTGAAAAGTATCTTGCTGTACGCGTCAGAAATTTGGGGTTGGATGGAAGCCGAAAAGGTAGAGAAGATACAGGAGAAATACATAAGGTGGACTTTAGGTCTGGACTTTAATACACCAGCATATCTAATTTTGGAGGAAACAAAAACGGACAAAGTAATAATGATAACAATAAAATATGAGGAGAAAGCGAAACGGCTGAACAAGAATAAAATAGTACAAGAATGCTGGAGGGAAATAGACGCGAAGCAAGCAGAGAAAAAGTCAAAGTGGGAGGAAATGAGAGATGCATACTACAGGCAGAAAATGATGGAAATCCTAGAAATGGAAATAGAAAGAAGGCGGGGAAGAGAGTTCGCTGAGGAACTAGCGCAAAGGGACAGGGCAGAGCAGGTTCAATGGCAATACGACAGAATACAAGGAGGCAGATACAACGCACATTACACAGAAATAAGGGATGACCAAAGAGCAAATTACCTAGACGGAAACTACAGAGGCAGAGACCAAAGCATGATTGCTAGGTTTAGATGTGGAAACGAAGAGCGCGGGAGCAAGTACTGGAAGGAGGAAAAAGACACAGTATGCAGACTATGCAATGGGGCTAGAGAGACGCTGAGTCACATGCTACAAGACTGTAAGGAGCTGAAAAGAGAGAATTCAACGATCAGAGCGATTCTAAAGGGAGAAGAAGAAGGAGCGGAATGGATGCGAATGGTTCTGGAAAAAGGAGAAGAAAAGAAGAACAAGATGAAGGAAGAAATCAAATCGAAAGCGCATCCTTGAGTTAACAGTCCCAGAAACACTTACACATATAACACATGTAACCCCATTTTGAGGCCGAAAGGCAAAAAATTAACCTATTTACTACTATAACAATCAATTTACACGTATCTACCAAATAAAATGTAAGAAAAATAATTTTACTCTCAACTTTTTAAAGAAAACAAGAGCAACGTTTCAGGTTATCGAAAAATGTCCAACCTGCATTCGCCGGAAACGTCTTCATGTTTACTGTAAACATTATTTACAGCGGTAAACGTATCAGTGGCTTGCATGTCGGAGCCATTTAGAGAACTGAACCGTTTTGAGACCCAAAATTATTGACTATCGATTTTTTTTAAACGTCTGAAAATGATTTCACGTATACATCACAGTGGGCGTTAAAGGGTTAAATAACCCGAGCCAATTTTTATTTGAAACGCTATGATTGAATTAATTTAACCATGGGGAATTCAATTGTTGGACATGAATCATTTTCTTGTATTTATTCGTACTTTCTCGACTAAATATATGATTCTCGACTAAAGTACGAATAAATACGAGAAAAGTATTCATGGCCGACGGATGCAAGGCCTTCGAATAAAAAAATGATTGAATACATACGGGGTCATCGTTTAATCCTGCAATCCGCGCGCGCGCGAACTTGTAAAATGGCAACACCGCGTCACGGACGCATTTCACTACAACCATGCACCGGCCCAGCGCAGAGCTACCTGCGACCGTTGGACAAGAGTGATGCCCGAGCTTCGAAAATTTTAGCGTCGTAAAGAGCTAGGTATTGGGAATTTCACGACCCAAGTAATCGAGCCGCGCGCTCCGCTTTTTTGATCGGTCTACCACTCGCACCCCAGATCACTGTAATGAGGTTTGAAAATAATGTCAACAGATCTCGTACCCGTCTCAATTTCAAAAATTTTTTAGGGATAAAATCATAAAAAAGAAAACCAGAACAATAGATTCTGAGGTCTGCAGAACTAATACATAATTGAATAAAAATTTAATATCTCAATTCATGAATGTAATGATACGGAGACAACTAGCCTATTGTTTATTAACTCCATGAATTTTAAAAACAGCGTTAAATACATTATCAAATAAACAGTTTTCAACAGCTTTTTAAACAATTATGGTTAAAAAATTGATAAAAGAAAAATTAAGTAAACGTAAAATATGTTAAATTATCCATCATTAAGAGGGAATAATTTTTCCTCATTTTTCGGCGCAAATTGCATTCTGATATCTCTTACAGTTCAAAAGTTATTCGAAAAAGGCCCCAAATTTTTCAACCGAGGCCGGGAAATGCTGAATAGTTCTTTGCAACGTTAATTTCAAAGAGACCAGCCCAAAATTCTCCAAGTTTGGGCATCACTGCTATCCAGCGGTCGTTAGCAGCTCTCAGAACGTCGGGATGGTGCATGGTTGTAGTGGAATGCGTCCGTGAGGCGGTGTTGCCATTTTACAAGTTCGCACGCGCGCGGGTTGCAGGATTAAGCGATGACCCTGTTTACAGGGTGTCCCACGGTAGACTGGACAGCGCCATAACTCCTAAAGTATTGGAGATAAAAATATTTAAAAAATAGGGAGTTGATAGTGCGTTCCAACACAAATTCAATAAGCTTCAATGTATACCCTTTATTTCCACTGGTTTTTGAGATATTGCGCTTCCAAATTTACTGACTTTCACTGCAAGAAAACCCTCGGGAATAGCAAGGACCGAGGGCGTTCTTGCTGGCGTCGCGGGTGGCATTGCCCGTTGAAACAGATACCTATCTGCCAAAGGTCTCCGCCAAAAATGGCAGGCCCAAAGGCTGGACAATACTTTTCCGTCAGAAATGCTACGTAGGTAGGTACATCTGCGGTATCGAGAATTGCATCGTTACTTTTATTTCGCACTTGCTTCTACAATCGGATGGCCGGTTCTTTTGGGAGGGATGCAAGTTGAATTGCTTAGGTTGGCAGGTGTGAAAGTTGCTAGACAAAATTTCAACCATAGGGAGCAGATTGTATTAGAACCAATCGGATTTGCATCCCTCACAAACGGCTGCTCTCTTGAAGAGGTCCTTTTCACAGCAATACCTCCTCCCCAATGCCCACCTTCTCTCGCACGGATACGTCCACGCATGCTTTTGTTTTGATATCGAATCTCGTGTTTATACTCGGGAGGACCACGCATCGACAGCGGGCTACCCCGTTTTCTTCCTTGTGTCTCTCCACGAGGCGTATTGACGGTGGATTGTAGGAGCGTAGATGTCTGGATGCCAGTAATTGAATTCAGGAGACGATAGAAACACTTTATTACAAAACACACATGTACTATAATTAAAGTGAATCGTATTCCTCTCGGGCAGGAGTACTGATAATGATCGAACTTGCGCCCCACTTCACGCAGACCGATTACACGGAGGATAGTCGGGTCACACACTGCACAAATGATATTGTCGTTTCATCCTAAGAAAAATCCTATGCCCCGACCGTTTCGTGGCCGTTCTGCGCAGCCCCCACTACCGCCTACGGGCCCGACGCAGGCTATTGCTCACAGCACTTTACCTGCCGACTTCCCTGCCCCTCCCAGGGCGTGACGTGACCGATGTCAATGTCAATACTGCAGGAGTGCAATGTATCTACCCGGTAATTCTTTGGTTCCGAATAGATATAACATCAGTTTAGGAGGTGTTCTAAATAGTCTATTTAGAATGCCATTTATTATGTCTTTTTTAGGATTTATATTCAAAGCAACGATAAGATTTTTGTACAAGTTTTTTTGCACACATATTTATTGATATTTAAAGTATGTAAATTATTTTTTTGAAGTAAAAATAATCAAAATTACATGAGTTGTATTTGATTTTATGGAGTCCGTTTAAAAAAAGAAGTGTCCTACTGACAGAGATCGAATAAAACTGTTAAAATTTTCAATTAATTATGAAATAACTAATTTTATGACTATTACCGTAAACTGGGCGAACATTGGCATGTTTTTGGAACATTCTGCTATGTAATATAAAAATGAACATTTTTACATTTGCCTTAACCCTTAACTGGTATACTGTTTTTTGAACCGTAACTGGTATCTTGGGGTCGTGGCAGAGCCCAAATAAAAAAGGACACAGAAATTTGTAAAGTCGACACTAGATCGACCTCTATGAATACCTATTTTGTTCTTAGGTAATGTATAAAATAATAGAAACGTAGAAAGTTTAACTATTATTATCAAATTAATTAGAAATTCAGTTTACAAACTTAGACAACCAAATATTTTGCAGCGAACCTTGCGTGCTTGGGGTCATGACTGACCCCAGGATACCAATTAAGGGTTAAGTATCCTATCATAACATTGCATCTTTTGTAAATGAACTACAACTGTCAAAATGTATAAAATACGCTGGCTTCAGTTCACGCACCATTACCACAACCCCCTGTCGGTGTTTTTCCCCCTTCATTGTTGAGCATAATTGGTCCGCACGCTGGTCTACTCCAAATTTTGACAGCTTACAGTCAGGTTATAAACTGACGCGTATTAAATAAGATAAGGTGCAAAAATTTGAGATGCCACGTGTTTTTACAAATGTGTATCGTTGTACCATTGAATTTCAACCAAAATGCAGTCTCAAACACGAGGTAAGTTAGCAAATTTTTATTTATTTATTTCGGGGCGTTTGGTCGCATAGGTGGAGCGTTTTACCTGACGACTGTGTTACAATACGCCCAACGTAAGGTTCAGGAAACTGATTATTTACAGTTATTTCCAGTTATGTTTTTTTTTCATAGTTTCGGTGTCGTTGTAAAGAGAAATGAACACTTAATGTGTTTAGACAAAAAATTTAAAGAATTATCAAAAAATATTGGTTTTATAGATGTTTCTTGAAATGTGGGGCGTAATGTAGGGTAGATGTACCGTTTGTGGCCATTGTACCGTTTTTGGCCATGTGCATAATTATCGCGTTTTTTAGCTCGAAATTGCTTGCAGACACTTAATTATGTGTAGAATTTCAAACCGTAAATATTTTGTTTAGTATACGACCAGAAATATGAGGTTACATTTATTGCTTACGTGAAAAGTGGCAAGTGGCCACAAACGGTGAAAAATGGATTTCTTATATTTTTTAACTTTATTAATTCTTTAACGATTTCTCTAGTTAATGGTAACTTAGACATTAATAGTAAAGATAGTGTAAAATTTAGTAAAGCTTTTAGTTTCCTGATGTGAAGTACAATTTTAAAGATAATTATGATGAAAGTCAGTGAAATCCTTAAAGTGGCCACAAATGGTGCATCTACCCTATAGTTTTACCCTATGAAGAATTAGAGTCCATACGACGTATGGAAGTCAGCAGAAATCGGGGTCCATACAATATCTTGAATATTGAATTTTTCAATATTTTAATGTGCTTCATTTGGAATACATAGCAACTGCGCCAGATATCCTGCCGAGTCGTGTCGCCGGGATTTACCCACACTATGGTTTGCAGACCTATCAGCTTTATGACTTTATTCCTATTGTACTTCCCGGTCGCAGGCGAGTAAGCGACGGACGGGTGGCCAATACATTTTATGATTTAATTGCACTCTTTAGGACATCGTTTTCAAGTCTTGACCGACGAATTTGTAAAAATGCAGGTAATCATTAGTTTGAACAGAACAGGCAACGCGACAAGATCGTGTAGTCAAGCTGTCCAAGCAGTGCAATTGTACAGATTGTGTTCAATTTATCTAAGTGTTGTGTGTATTGTGCGTGGCTGCGAAAAAAATGGAGCAGTACCAGCAACAGCCTGGCCCTCCCACTTCGCCAGTGAGGAAAAATCCTTCAGGAAAGGTAACTTAATTTTCATTCATTAATTGTTTTAATCGTTTCACGAAAATATAGGGTAAAACTATACATTACGCCTCACATTTCAAGAAACATCTATAAAACCAATATTTTTTGATAACTCTTTAAATTTTTTGTCTAAACACATTATGTGTTCATTTCTCTTTACAACTACACCGAAATTGTGAAAAAAACATAACTGGAAACTTACAGTATGTCCGTTGTGGACAGAGAACCATAATAATAAATCTGTACAAAGAACTGATGGCAAAGGATCCCTCCTCCACATATAAGGAGACTATGGCGACGCTGTCCAAGCAAACGGGGATAGGCCTGTCCACAGTGGTAAAAAGCGTTGCTGAATACCGAAAAAAGGGCAGTGTAGCCTCTCCAAATATGAAGAGGAAAAAATTAAAAGCCATCGACAAACTGTCTGAAGAGGAAAAAATTCGGATTCGGGGAAAAGTACACGAATTTTGGTTCAGGCGGGAAATCCCGATTTTGAAAAAAATTGTTTTAGCGGTGAACACCGACCCTAACTTGGGCAACTTCACACAAACCACACTTTATAAAATCCTCCAGGATTTGGAATTTTCATTCTGCAGAAAACAGAGACATAGCGGCCTTATTGACAAAGAGTACATTGTGCTTTGGCGGCAAACCTATTTGCGAAGAATGGCACAGTACAGGGCGGAAGGACGCGACATATATTTCTTAGATGAAACGTGGGCCAATGCAGGCGAATCTCAAAATAAACAGTGGGTGGATAAATCTATTCGTTCAAGTAGGGACGCACAGGAACGCGGTTTGTCGACGGGCATACCTCTACCCACCGGCAAAGGGAAACGACTTATCGTCGTCCACATTGGGTCTGTGGACGGGTTTGTGCCTGGTGGTCTGCTGTGCTTCGAATCCAAAAAGAACACAGCAGACTATCATGACGAAATGAATGGAGATACGTTCTTGGAATGGTTCCAACGTATTCTGCCATTATTAAAAGAGAACTGCGTTATCGTGATGGATAACGCATCTTATCACTCAGTAAAGGTCGAGCGTTGCCCAACAATGGGCTGGACCAAGGCACGCATTGCAGATTGGCTGAGGCAAAAGCAGCAGGAAATACCGCCATTTGCTGGTAAGGCCACATTGATAGATATGGTCAGGCAAATCAAGCCCCAATTCGACCGATATGTGATAGACGAGCTGGCCAAAACAAACGGAAGAATAGTATTGAGACTACCGCCATACCACTGCGAGTTAAACCCTATTGAATTGGCATGGGCAATGGTCAAGAAGCACGTAAAAGTAGAAAATACTTCATACAGATTCGACCGAGTAAAAGAATTATTCGTCGAGGGCGTCGAACGTGTGTCTGTCCAAAATTGGCAGAATTTTGTGAGGCACACCGAAAGTGTAGAACAAAAATTCGGTGAGCTCGACGAAATAATTGACGATCTGCAGGATGCGAATATTATGGGCAATCCTCAGGGAGATTCTGAATCGGATTCGGGAGACGAATGACCCGAATATATTTAAATATAGTTAAGTTATCCATTATATAAATTTATATATTTCGAGTCTTATTTTATTATTGCATACGGCGGTTACTCGTGGTATTTAACACAATATTTCATGAATGATTTTGTTATAGACTTTCTGGAAGACCCCTCCCAAAGCGTGAAGGAGGCTGTGGGGTTTTAGTGAGTAGAAATCTCACACTACCCCGGCGCTGGAAGGCACCGGGGTGTCTTTTGAAGATTTCCCCACGTTAAAAAAAAAAAAAAAAAATCATCATTTCTTTCTTGAAACTACCGAAATCCTTATCCCAGACTAAAGATCTTGAATGATTTGATCCAAAAGAGAAATTGTTAAATTCGGTGCCGTCGCTGAAGGGTCAATGGTCGAATGTAACAAAAATAAAAATCACAGCATCGGTTTTGTTTACCCTTAACACAAAAAAAAACCCAATCGATATTGGTTGTAACGTTACCAAAAAAATCTGGTCAGCGATAATGGTTATTCGTAACCAAAAACAAAAACAAATTGTGTTGACAACAATGGTTATTGGTGACCAAAAATTATTTCCGTTGACAATAATGGTTGTTTGCAACTAAAAACGATATCCATAATTGATAATGGTTATTCATAACCATAATCATTCAATGAATATTAACTTTTATGCCATAACTTTTAAAATTTAAGTTATAACAGTTATAGTCTCTGAAATAAACCAAAGTTCAATCAATCAAAATAACAGCAAAACAATTTTTATAAAACGTAGGCGGTTACCGTGCGTATTCGGAAATAATAGTGCCACCGTGTATATGAAGGCGTCGCGTGCGGAACGGTTGACAAAGAGGTAACAGACGGTAAGGCGGGGAAAATCGTAGGCGGTTAAGTGGGGAGTCGGCCAACCAGCGCCTCCTCAGAAACATCCCTGCGCGGAACAGGATTTTTCTTAGGATGAAACCACTATAGAAGGGTAATTCTGGAGCAACGCCCGTCAAGGAGATGCAGCTTGGTACCCTGTGGCGAGGACAGACCTTCGTAGTGCCTCTACCGATGTTTATGGCTTTTTCCGGAAAAGGTATGAATGCTGGGCCGAACGTAGCGAATTGAGGTCGATCCTCCGCAGTCGAGGGTGAAATATCCATTACAGTGCATTAAGAAATTCTTTTCTTCATCGTATCGAGAGGGAAGTGACGCGAATGGATTCCTTATGTTTTTCTGACGAAAATCATACCAAATATCATGCAAATCGGACTACTTTGATACAAGCTATTTGTATTCCCTATGTAAAAGTTGTCCGATTTACACGACATTTGGCATGATTTTCATCGGAAAACCACAAGGAATCCAACGGCGACACTTCCATATCCATACGATAAAGAATAGAGAATTATTTTATTTCTGAAACAGATACAGGGTAATTATGGAGGTACACCCGTCAAGAAGATGCGGCCATCGGCGACACTTCCATATCCATACGATAAAGAATAAAGAATTATTTTATTTCCTAAACAAATACAGGGTAATTCTGGAGGCACGCCCGTCACTACGTGGCGGGGACAACATCCCGCAGTGGCCATCGAATTTTATGGCTTTCGACCTTCGAAGGGTTTGGAATATCATTAAGAAGTGGGAAATGTTCGGGGTTTCAAATATTTGCTTCTTTTCTTCATCGATGAAGAAAAGAATTTCTTAATACGCTGTAATGGATATTTCACCCTCGACTGCGGGGGCTCGACCTCAATTCGCTACGCTCGGCCCAGGATTCATACCTTTTTCCGGAAAAAGCCATAAACATCGGTAGAGGCACTGCGAAGGTCTGTCCTCGCCACGGGGTACCAAGCTGCATCTCCTTGACGGGCGTTGCTCCAGAATTACCCTTCTATCATTTGTGCAGTGTCTGACCCGACTACCCTCCGTGTAATCGGTCTGCGCGAAGTGGGGCGCAAGTTCGATCATTATCAGTACTCCTGCCCGAGAGGAATACGATTTACTTTAATTATAGTACATGTGTGTTTTGTAATAAAGTGTTTCTATCGTCTCCTGAATTCAATAACTGGCATCCAGACATCTACGCTCCTACAATCCACCGTCAATACGCCTCGTGGAGAGACACAAGGAAGAATAGGGGTAGCCCGCTGTCGATGCGTGGTCCTCCCGCGTTACGTAAGACTGGACTTGCAAATCTTAGCGATCGCCGTATCTGTTCCGACCTGCTGTTTCTGTATAATCCGTGGTCAGATTAACTGCCAGGATCTTGTTGCACTGATTTCTTTTCACGCCCCGCAACGTTCGCTGCGGCCGAGATCTCTTTTTGTATCGTGCGTCCCTAAGTATTTTTATTATACCGTTGATCCCATAAACCGGGCTATGGATTTGATGAACCAGTGCCCTGTGGACATAGACTTATTTGCCGTCTCCCTCGCCTCGTTTAGAAATAATTTGTTGAAGGGTCTATTGCCACGGTAAATTGCGTGCTACCGGTGTTATGTATTGTCTATCTTCTTCAATGAGGCTGTTTTGTTATGATGTTGTTGTTTTATTGTGTTTTGTTTTGTCTTATTTTATTTTATGTTATTTTATTGTATTAATACTTTGTATACCAAAGGGTTCTCCCGTTAAATAAATAATAATAAACACGAGATTCGATATCAAAACAGAAGCATGCGTGGACGTATCCGTGCGAGAGAAGGTGGGCATTGGGGAGGAGGTATTGCTGGGAAGAGGGCCTCTTCAAGAGAGCAGCCGTTTGTGAGGGATGCAAATCCGATTGGTTCTAATACAATCTGCTCCCTATGGTTGCAATTTTGTCTAGCAACTTTCACACCTGCCAACCTAAGCAATTCAACTTGCATCCCTCCCAAAAGAACCGGCCATCCGATTGTAGAAGCAAGTGCGAAATAAAAGTAACGATGCAATTCTCGATACCGCAGATGTACCTACCTACGTAGCATTTCTGACGGAAAAGTATTGTCCAGCCTTTGGGCCTGCCATTTTTGGCGGAGACCTTTGGCAGATAGGTATCTGTTTCAACGGGCAATGCCACCCGTGACGTCAGCAAGACCGCCCTCGGTCCTTGCTATTCCCGAGGGTTTTCTTGCAGTGAAAATCAGTAAATTTGGAAGCGCAATATCTTAAAAACTAGTGGAAATAAAGGGTATACATTGAAGCTTATTGAATTTGTGTTGGAACGCACTATCAATTCAGGACTTCAAAAAAAAATAGTTCCATTTAAAAAACTGAACTTGACCATCGTCTCTTTTAAAATAATAATCGAAAATAAAATTCGTACACGCTAATTATTTGGCCTCCTCGAACCATGCAATTCCCTATTTTTTCAATATTTTTATCTCGAATACTTTAGGAGATATGGCGCTGTCCAATCTACCGTGGGACACACTGTATGATATACACTTATTTATTATAAAAAAAATTAATTAAAATAGAAATCATTTTTGGCTCTGTGACGTCCCATTATTTTTCGCCGGTCCTGAGTAGCATCCTCCATATAAATTCCCCCTACAACTACACAACCATTTAAGAAACCTCAATGCTTAACCCTTTCCCAATCTCCGGGTTGTTTGGACGATGTACCTTAGCGGTCCCCATCTCCAGATGACCAAATTTCAAACCCTTTTCCCTCTTCGGCCTTAGAGGCGCGAACTCCTTTCACTTTAAACCTTAGACAAGTCCCTCACTAAAACTCACTCCCCCTCCCCTCCCCTTACGGAAAACGTATTCAAAACCTCCACTTTCAAACCCCAATCAAACCCTCCAAACCCATCCAACGAGTGGAGTACCCCCTTTTCAAAACCCCGAAGGAACCGCCGAAATACGCAATAACGACACATATTTCACGCAGGACTCATCTCGACATTCCGATTACATAACACATATTTAAAGCATGAGTCATCACGCATACCGCAAATTCCCCGCATACCTGACATTCCATTGTTTTGAATAAATACCGCGCCGCGTGGACCGCGACACTCAGTACCAGTTCGGCACCAGTTCGGCAACAGCCTTTGTCAATCTTTCTAAATCGTTATACTTCTAATTATCAAGTAGTGTTAAGTAGCGTCAGTGCATTAATTTTCCATAAAAGGACTTCAATCGTCGACATCACTGTAAGCGCTTATAATTCTAATTTTCGTTATCATTTTCTTTTACTTATTTGCTTCGATCTTATATTTTCAACTTATATCGCTTTGCTTATTGCTTTACATTACTTTCTGTGATTTCGCTAATTACTTGATATGCATATCGTTCAACCGCAATTATATCATTTATCCTTGCTTATTCGCTTACTCTATATAGTTCCAATTGCTTATACTAATCGCCTAATTATACCATTGTTTAATTCTATTGCCTTTATTAATTTGTTTATTATTATCTATTGGTTATATTATATTACTAATCACCGTTATATAAATGTTTGTGCCAATGCTTTATGTCCATGCATTATTGTAAATTGCTATAGCACCAGAAGTGCATTGTTTAATCACTCGCTTTTCCAATAAATAGCGGTTCTGTTACTTAAACGTTTGAATTCTCGGAATTATTCATCGAATACCCAGAATCCTTACGGCCTTGCCACAGCTGTTCTTCCTTCGCGAACCTCGGGAGTTCTTATCTGTGTTTACAACTTTTCTTTCACCCAGGGTCCCATATGGCCATTAGTACGTCTATTTTGAAGAACTGCCATCCGCGCCTTTCTTTCTCCATTGCAGTAGTTAAACCAATTACCTAGTTAGAAGAACTAACCGCAAACACTCTAACGGGTGTAGCTCGGGTACGCGATTATTCCCCAACCTTTCCTGGTCGATTAGAGCTGCGAAATAAAGTTTCGTGCCTTACTTTTGCAACCGCTTGGGACTGCGAAACAGGGTTCCGTGCCCAAGCCTTTGCAACCGCTTAGAGCAGCGAACAAGCTTCCGTGCCTAAGGCCTTGCCACCTCTTAGAGCAGCGGAACAGGATTTCGCGTTTGACTCCTGTAATTCCCCACAACGTCACTGTCCTAAACCGCCCGCCACCCAGGACGTGACAGCTCCACTTCCTCCTCTTCCCCCTCCTTCTCCTCTGCCTCCTCTGCCTCCTCTTCCTCCTCTTCTTCCATCGAAATACAGCCACTCCCGTAATTTTCTTTTCATTCCGGTGTTCTGTACAATGAAAAATAAACATAAATCTTATGTTAATTACTGCAATTATGTCTAGACGTTTCCACACTTTCGTGAGAATGTCAGAAATTAAAAAAACATCGTTTTGTGTGAGATCGCCTACGTATCTACATACCTCCTTCTTGAATCTCATCGCCATCTTTTTGTATACGGCGGCAATTTCTCGGCAACTCCTCCCCGATGACGACGGAGTTCGGCCCCTGCTACTACTTCTGGACGGACTTCGTCGTCGGGACGGAGTCCGTCGTCCTCGGGACGGACCCGGTTCCGGAGACCGTCGTTGCGATGGAATACAGCACAGGAATCTGAAGAAGCGGATCCAGTCGCTTGGTGGGACCAGCGGAAAACGTCTTTCCCAAATTTATACAAAATGGCCTTGGACATTTTATCAGTACCAGCTACGAGTGTCCCAAGGGAAGAATCGTTTTCTAAAGGTGGCAATTTAATAACAAAAAAAAGAAATAGACTGAGTCAATCCAGAATTCAAGCTTCCATGTGTTTACAGTCGTGGCTGTATTTTTTACGGTCTAAATAAAGCATGATATTTTAGATTTAATGCTAATTTCATTGTCTTATGCTTGAGGGATATTCTCTTTTAAGTGGCCCCGATTTTTTTGCCTGCTTAAAATTATTTATGTAAGTTTAAAACCTTTATCACATTCGAAGTAATAAAGCCTGGCGTGTGAATAAAAACTAAGAAATAAAAACATTTAAAAAAAAATGATTTGGAAAGGATAATACCTCCTTAACGGTTTCGACTATTGTGCTTTAAAGCTTCAGCCGTAAGGGGGAAAAACACAGTGAGAGTTGATAAAACTGAGATTTTTTTCATACTTTGAAAGTATAACCTATCAAAAATATTAGGTCGAAGTTCACGTAAATAACGAAAAAAGTGGCTCAGCTTTGTCTATCAGATCAAGTAAACGTAGAAAATTGAGAAACCCTTGTTTGTTCGGTCTATAACACTCTAAAGTGACTTCTATATTTTGTTTAAATATCTGTAAGGTAAATGTCCCCATTAGCGACCGTTTAAGAGTGTGACTGGTTCGAAATAGTAATTTTTTTACTCATTTACGACAATGTTTGAGTAAAGTATGGATCATTGTATTCTTTGAAGTCACTAGTTTCTTAATCAAATTTGTTTCAGAGTAATATTTGACTATTTATACAAAAATTATGGTGAAAATTATATTGGACCCGATGTCCCCTTTATTGACCAACTTGTACCATCTATCGACTGTCTCAAGTCCCCATTATTGACCAGCAGTTTCCCCCATTGTAAATGCATCATTTTGTTTATTAAATTTATGTTCCTGAGTATAACAAACTGTTTTTACTAACATTTTATGAAAATTAAACAATTTATACTCTTTTATGTCTCCTATTATTTCCTAATAATTTCCGTTTCTTTTCTTCTTTAATCTTTTTCTTTCGTTCTTCTGCAGCTAAAACTCTTATTCCCGTTTTCTCCTTTTTCGTATATAACAATGTGGTTTTAGGAATACCAAATTCACGGCTGACCTTACATTTGGATATTCCAGATTTTATTTTACATATTGCTTCAATTAACTCGGTTCCGTGTATTTCGCGCGCTTCTGCTCCTTTTTGTTTTCACCATTGTTATTTTCTAAAGAAAATATATTTATGTTAGTGCTTTTTGTAGTCAATTGTGAGTACAAATCAAATGTACTCAAAATTTATAATTAAAAAATTACTTGAGTACTTTAGTTAGGTCTAACAATACCACTTGTAAAATGTCCGAAAACTGGTACAGACTTTGGCGGTACCTATTTCCGACAACGATTTTCTGCTACAATAATGAAAGAAACTGAATATTTTCTATTTTTTTTATAATTCAGTATATATTTCTAGTTAATTTGAGTAAGCTACTGCATGGTTCCATGTATTTCTACTGTAAAATTTGTGTGTTTAATGATATCTGTAGTATAACCTCACGTTATTAGAATCTGTCAAGTTTCATGTCAATGACCAAGTCCTAATTTATATGTGAATGTACTTACAAGGAACACTATTCAATTGATGATGGAATCGCGCAGATTTTTTTATATAGATCGAAGGTATATGTTGCAGAGGTCACAAAAATGTAAATTAAAGATGCTCCCAAAAGCTGGTCTGACCTTGAAAAATCAACAAAGGTGTAACAAGGGAAAGAAGAAAAATGAGAGAAAGAGAATGACAAAACCGTTTGTTGAAATTGATTTATCTCTATTATATGAAAATACGTTATAGTAAATGAATGACTATAGATTAATGATAGATAACAATTAGAAAAAATTAATGACAATAAATAAAATTAATGAAATAATACTATTGAAATCACAACAGTGGGTAATTAACCATTACATTTATGATAATCTTGTGGACAAGAAGGTTTAAAAAAGTGATTGAAACAATAATAATTTTCACAATGACTACAACGAGCGAACACTGTTTCTTTCATACCTTGACCAACGAGACAGTCCAAACATTCATAACATGGCAACGTATTGAAACAGAACGCGGCTGATGTTTCAAAAATAACATTGTCTCTTTCGACTGCATAGTTAGCTTTAAACCAAGCATATTTTATCATATGCTTGTATCTTTCAGCTGAAAATTGATAGTGAATTAGGGATTGGAGTTTTATAATATTATTGCGTTGTTGCAGCGAAATGTCAATGGCCATCAGAACGATGTGGTCAGAGATGTATCTAGCAAAAACTTTCCAGGGTCGGAAGAAGAACACATCAAGGGGTTGGACAATGCCTGTTGTCTTTGGTGGAATTTGTCTCATAGCAATATTCAGCCCTTCTCTCATACCTAGGGAGTTGAATCCAGGCCACGCATCATGAATCAGCATTGCTAATTTTGACGATGATTTTTCAATCTCTGGGAAGAATACATCTTCGAACCAGCATGTAATGAGTTCTTTGTTCAGCTTCCCAGATGATGAACACTTCAAATAGATGTTGTCTTTCTGTATAATTGCTTGTCTTGGATTGTCAGGGAAAATTCCGCTACGTTCTTGCAAACAAATAAAGAGGGTAGGGTGCAAGGTTCCATCGATTCGAATAAGTGGTTGTATTGTATACGAATGAGTTGTTGCACCCTCTGACTGGACAACAGTTGTAACTATTGGTGTTCCTTTGTACTCCAGTGTCCTTCCAGTATGCATTTCGTACTGGAATCCGGATTGGTCCGTGTTATAGATAGCGGGATAGAATTCGCCCTTCTCATTACTAATACCTGCGATGAATTGATTTGCTCTGTTTCGTATGTCAAGCTCTTCTGTTGTAAATTTTGGAGTGACGGTTCGGTTGATCTTTCGGCTAACGATGTGATTAATAGTTTTGAATTGATGAAGCCAAAAGTTGGAAGCTTTGAAGTTAATAAGTTGAACAGTTTCATTGATTTCATAAGCCCAAAATCGAAGGTCACGATCATGTACAATTTTGTAATTGTGTTTTGCTTCCTCAAATTTGTTCAGAACGTAGTTGTGAATTGTCTTCAGCTTCTCCAAACGAGATCCATGGTTATCCACGTATTTCTGAAAACGTTTGAGCTTGTACAAGACAGCTGGTTTCGTCGAGCAGTCTTTGAAGACGGCTCGAAATCTGGATTGAGCTCTACCAATTCTCCAGGTTCCATCAACAGCTTTGCAATAGTTAACGACTTTTTGCATTACTTCCAATGACGTCTCTGGCGTAAATCTCGCAATTTTCTCTGGGCTTGGCATATATGTTGATCCTCCAGATTGTTGAGATGCAGAGCTGCCAGCTTCACTATCAGATTCTGCTGGATCATAAACTTCCTTTCTGAAGTGGTCGATAATTGCCTTGTCTTCAATGGAAGTGTCGTTATTGAGGATCCAGCGATCCTCAAATTCGAGATCATGCTCTGGTTCAATAACCAAACCTGTAAGAAACAGTTGTTCGAGATGCATGGAAAAGTCTCGTTCTTCTTCAGTAACCTCGCTATCTTGAAGATGGGCGAAGCGAGCAGCAAGTAATCTGGTAACGTTTTTGAGATTCATAATGAAGTCTAAAGAATGGCTGATGGCTTGGCAACCAACTGGCACCAGAGAATCTTTTTTACCCAGGGAGTCACTAATACGAGAGGATTTCTTTATCCAAGGAGTCACGAATAGGAGAGGATTTTTTTACCCAAGGGGTTACGAATACAAGAGGATGTTTTTATTTAAAGAGTCACGAATACGAGAAGATGTATATATATATTTTATTGTCGTAGTCGAAAAATAAAAAGACCAGCCAGTGCTTCGACGATATCGTTTAAACTCTAAACAAAAGTCAGCTCCCGCCGAAATAGAATAATATCGCTTGCACTGGTCATAAAACCGCGTCGATATGCTGCTGGACACTATTTTTTACCGATCGGTCACGCGAAAAGTTAAACGAAATTTGTGTATCATCCGATACATAGATGGCATTGTTTTAAATTATCAATTACCAGTTAGAAGAAGATCGTGTATTGTTTCAAATTTAAGAATTAGTAAACAAGTGACTATTCATAGCGACAAACTTTCTCGTAAAAAAAATGTGTCGCAATAAATTAGCCCTCGTTTTAAGTTTTCTGAAGTTGTATGTAAATTCCGTATATTCAAATTGTTTTCTTTGTCTTATTTACAACCTACATGATTTTTAAGAAAATTGTATATACCTTTTCTGGGCATTTATTTTTCAATTAATGTATACATAATCATATATTCGGCAGAAAGTAGTGTCGCGCAGTATGTGTGATTTGTCGATTAGTCTTGGCAGTGACATGTTTAAACTGTCTCGTTGGTCAAGGTATGAAAGAAACAGTGTTCGCTCGTTGCAGTCATTGTGAAAATTATTATTGCTTCAATCACTTTTATAAAGCTTCTTGTCGACAAGATTATCATTAATGTAATGGTTAATTACTGTTGTGATTTCAATAGTATTATCATTATTTTTTTCAAATTGTTATCTATCATTAATCTATTATCATTCATTTACTATAACGTATTTTCATATAATAGAGATAAATAATCAACAAACGATTTTGTCATTCTCTTTCTCTCATTTTTCTTCTTTCCCTTGTTACACCTTTGTTGATTTTTCAAGGTCAGACCAGCTTTTGGGAGCATATTTAATTTACATTTTTGTGACCTCTGCAACATATACCTTCGATCTATATAAAAAAATCTGCGCGATTCCATCATCAATTGAATAGTGTTCCTTGTTAAGGGGGGAGACCACAAATGTCGAATTTGTAAAAAATAACAAAATGGCGGACCACTGAAAAAAGTCGTATTTTCGGGGTACAAAATTGGGGAAATGTTGCTAAAAAAAAATAGAAGCAGGTCGACAATTGAAAATGTCTGATCGTCACGTAATAGCGACGGATTTTCCGTACAATAAATGTCCTTGATCATGCCAATTGGACATATAGTTTTCTCTGTAGACTGTCAACGCGGTTGAAAAATGTCATTCTGAGGAAATCGCGTTCAATCTTCCGCGTGGCTCAGTCGCGCGTTTGATACCGCTTCACGAAAAACACCATATCTCCGTCAATTTTGCGAATTTCTTCATAAAATTTGGAGAGAACATTCTTGAAACATACGTCTTTCAGAAAATGTAAAAAAGAAAAAATCGATTTTTCCGAGTTTTAATGGTCCGAAAAGTAAGGGTGTTTTCGGGAATTTGTTTCAACCAAACGATGCAAGCAAATCAATTAATAAATTGCAATATACTAAGCAATAGCTTAGTATAGTTAATATGTACATATTGAAGGGTAAAAAAAAACAATTTTTTCAATCAAGTTCATGAATTCATTTCCTGTATCCTCTCCGTCTCAATTTGCGCTGCGGCAAAAATATGCTTGTCGCGTTGACAGTGCCTAGGCCATATGGTTAATCGGAATTCAAAAAAACAATAATATTTAAAAACTAAAAGCTTACCTCTATTACGTGACGATCGCAAAATGTCAAAATTGTAAAAAATAACAAAATGGCGGACCACTGAAAAAAGTCATGTTTTCGGGGTACAAAATTGGGGAAATGTTGCTAAAAAAAATAGAAGCAGGTTGAAAATTGAAAATGTCTGATCGTCACGTAATAGCGACGGGTGTTCCGTACAATAAATGTCCTTGATCAAGCCAATTGGACGTATAGTTTTCTCTGTAGACCGTCAACGCGGTTGAGAAATGTCATTCTGAGAAAAACGCGTTCAAAGTTCCGCGTGGCTCAGTCGCGCGTTTGACACCGCTTCACGAAAAACACCATATCTCCGTCAATGTTGCGAATTTCTTCATCAAATTTGGGGAGAACATTCTTCAAAAATACGCCTTTCACATGTAAATGTAAAAAAAATTCAGATTTGAGACAGTGGTCTCCCTTAAAGATGAATGTGCGGCTATGTATTTGATCATCCTATCAGTAATAGTTTAACGAAGTTTGGGCGTTATGGAAATAATTCCCTCGAGCTTTGTACATCACTTCACTACATACAATTTATACGACTGGGGCGTTCGAGCTTGAAGACACGAGCTTTAAAGGCTCGAGCTCTTACGGCTACAAGGTTCGAGCCTTTAGGGTTTGAACCGCGACTCGAGCTCTTGAAGCTCAGGGCTCGAAGTTCATTTTTACAACACTAACCCCACCTCTCTATCTTTCATTATTGCCATCCTCCTTTACGTTCGGCGAGGCTCTGACGCTAGACACAGCTCTCGTGCCGTATTCCTTCAAGACATCTCGATAGAGAGCTGTGACAACAGCGCGGCAGAGACAGAGACAACAGAAAATGTTGCAACTATGCGTCAAAAATTCGTCTACATAGAGTACCTGGAGATGTCACCTCTGTAAAAGTTCTTTTTATCGACCGCAGTAGTTTCATTAGCGTCCGTCTGTTCACAAGGGACGCTTCGATCGATTCGGACCATAACAAACTTGAGACGGCAGCCTTAAACTCCGCGCAGATGGAATGCAAGAAATCATCGGAAAGACAATCACGGGGTGACAATGAACAGTATTCAGCTATTATAGAATTAATTGTTTTGCCATTAATTGAAACAGAAATCGGCGAGAGTACAGACGAAACACAGTATACCTACTATTGCCCGGCCGAAAGAAGATCCCTAGCAGGCGGTCTCGGGCGATGCAGTCCGCCGATGTGACGATTGGTCGACTCACCTTTTTGGGCACACTTTTAAAGACGGGACACACGTATTTTGGTTATTGGCTGAAGTAGGCACATACATTGTCGCACCGCGCGACGAAGAGAGCGAACAAAACACATCGAGATCGAGTGGGATAGAGCGATCAGACCGACATAGGCATCTTTAATGGTTAACAATTAACATATAATAACATAAAAATTACCTTATTTTTTATAATATATTCAGGAACGTATTATCCTGATACAAACCCAATGATAATACTTTCCTGAACATATTGTGAAAAATACGGATAATTTTATGTTATTATATATTAATGGTTAACTGTTAAAGATGCCTACGCTATTGCTTTGGCGTTCGGCGGTCAGATCGCTCTATCCCACTCAATCTCGATGTGTTTTGTTCGCTCTCTTCGTCGCGCGGTGCGACAATGTATGTGCCTACTTCACCAATAACCAAAATACGTATGCCCAGTCTTTAAGGGGGTAGACACGGGTAATGCAGCGCTCTGTATACCGACATAATCTGGCCCAAAACATGCGTTTGGGAAATTACGTTGTTTGTCCTTATATGAGCAGATTTTGGGCTGGGCGAGGTCTCATTCGAAAGAGGAAGGTTCAATGCTGCCCGGTCTTGTCATGGCTCTACGAGATTGTGTTGATATCTGATAATATGAGTGTCCAAAGTAGAGAAAAAATCGACAGAATACACTCACAGATTCCAAGTACAGTAGTGTCTCCCTATGTGCCCGATTTGGTGTACGCGTTGTGAACTTGTCGCTATCCCCACCACTTCTGTCTCACTCTTGTCCGGCGAAGGCGAGAGGGAGATGGAACGAAAGCGAGCGAGACACGTTCGCGTACGTCCGCCGCGCATGCAAAGCGTTCCATCTCACTCCCCCTTCGGCCAGAAAGAAGTGAGAAACGAACACTCGGAATTAGGGATCTGTCCTCTCTGAGTGCCCAACGCCGGTCCCGATCAGCGGGTACATACGGAGACAATACTGTATTTGTAAGTCGCTAAAAGAGTTTTATGACTCAAACGATGAGCAGAGCGGGCTGCATTAATGCTTTCTCTTTCGAATGAGACCTCGCCCAGCCCAAAATCTGGTCATATAAGGACAAACAACGTAATTTCGTGACTGCATTCCCAAATACGAGTTTCGCCATACTGGCGATAATACAGAGCAGGTCACGTGACAAATTTAGTTCAGCTAGTGGATACGAGATGGCGCCTATTCGGGAGGACTGCCAACGTGGAATCATGGCAAAACTGAAGCGTTAGCTGGATACATGTGCCACAGTAAAAGCGTGATGCAGTCAATGCATGCATTTTCGTACGATTGTAGGTTAGGTTATATGCATTTAAGGTATACATTGACTAGGAACTGTTACGAACTGTATACATTTACTTAATTTTTGCTTTTACCGTTACACATACATCACTTGAAATCGCTGTCAAATTCATGTTATAGTAATTGAGGCAGTTAAAGCAACAACGGACTAACCCACATTAAATTTTTTTTTTGCTATTGTATATGATTAGTACCTACAGCCTATTGGAATACGTTATTGCTACTAACTCAATTTCGAAAAAAATGTGGGTTACTCCGTTGTTACTCTCATTGCCGCAATTATATGGCACAATACAAGAGATGGGCATTACTTAAATAACCCAAGCCAATTTTTATTTGAAGCACTATGATTGGATTAATTTAATCATGGGTAATTCAATGAAGGTTCGGATGCAATAAGGGGACTAGCGCTCCAAAATGGGAAAAATTATTGTCCAAACGCTAGGATATATTGGAAAATTAAATGTTGTTGAACTGTATCTTAAAAAATATAGTGTTGTAAAGCTCGTCACGACACACATTTTTTCTATTTACAGTTTCTTTATCGAATTATTAGTATTCGAGATAAAAATTATAAACCAAACAAATGTCTTTGAGCAAAGTCAATACCTTTTTAAACAAAAATTGCGATAAGTTGAGTAATTATTATCGAATTGTTATGAGACTTGAAACATAAAACTCGGAAAACTCTAGCGAAGCCGTAAAATGTATGCACAAAACCCTAGTGTTAAAAAAATGTAATAATATTTAATTAAAAAGAAATACTGGACTGTGATATCCCACTATTTTTCACGCGGTACTATTCTAAATACTTTCCCATAAATCTCAAAATCACTCCACCAAAGTTCTTCAAACTCAACTCTTACCCCTTTTCCCCAATCGCTAATCACCTTGACGATGTACCTTAGCGGTCCCCATCTCAAGATGGTCGGTACGAAACCTCCTTCGCCTGTTCGCCCTATGAGACACGAATCCTTCCCTCAAAATAAATCTGTTGCACTATTAATCTGAATATTGTGTCGTGATCTCAACAGACACGCAATAATTGCACTCGCGGAAATGAATTATCACTCACAACAATCACCTTGCAAATAATATTTGTACTTAAGATATTAGAAAAGGTTTATTGGCTGTACAAAGCATACAAAGCGTCTATAAGGAAAGCACATGGACGACTGTGACAAAATAACAGGAGAACAAAAGAACGCTGGAGTATCTACATATGCTTCTTATTCTACTTTATCGACGTTGACTAGAATGACGGATGTCATTCTTATGTGTTGGAAGATGTCGCTTATTCCAACACTTCCCCTCGACATCTGAATTGGATCAGTCCTTATATGGCCCACCGTCTTAATCCCATAGCATCGCGTTGTTTGCCCAATTTCAAACGCCCCAATGGTTTCGTCATCACATCTGCCATCATCTCGCTAGTTGGACAATACAAAAAACTCATTTTATTATTTTCATATAAATCTTTTATAAAATGATACCTGGTGTCGACGTGTTTTGTTCTATTTGACAATTTAGGATTTTCCAATAGACTTAGACAACTTTGATTGTCCTCATATACTGTTACTTCATTGTCTAGAATTTCACCCATGTCAATTAGTAGTCTTTGAATCCAAATTGCCTCTTTACATGCCTCAGACAAGGCAATATATTCTGCTTCGGTTGTGGATAATGCAACGCAAGTTTGCCTCCTGCATTCCCAAGCTATTGTCGAACCATATAACTGAACCACATATCCACTAATTGATTTTCTGTTTTGGACATTTTGTGCCCAATTTGCATCTGAATATATGATCAGTCTGCTGCATGTGGATGTGTCATTATTTCCCAATTTTAATTGTAAGTTGTTTGACCCATTTAGATACCTTACAATTCTCATTCCTTCGTTCCAATCTATTTTCCTTGGGCTTGCGTTGCGTTGACTGAGAATACACACGCTGGCTAGTATGTCAGGGCGCGCATGTATGCCCAAATATAATAATCTTCCGATTAGTCTTTGGTACCTTAATTTATCTTCAAGAATGTCTTCGTCGTCATTAAGCTTCTCATAACCAAAATCAATTGGTATGTTTGAGATTTTCGCATTCTTCATTTTTGTGTCGTTCACAAGAGTTTCTATATACGATTGCTGGTCAAGGTAAAATATCCCATCAGTATCTCGTGTCACATTGAATCCCAGGAAAGTCTTTGGTTCACCAAGAGCAACGACTTTGAACGATCTTTTGATCACTTCCTCGGCTTGATCCATCAAGGACGCATTGTCTCCCACTAACAGAAGATCGTCTACGTATATGATGAGAAATATTTTTGTTTCTTCACTCATAATATAAAGACATGGATCAGCATTGCTTTGCGCAAAATTTTCCCCTTCGGGAACCTTTTTTAGCTCATCATACCACGCTTTTGTTGATTGTTTTAGGCCGTAAATGCTTCTCTTTAGTTTGCATACCTTTCCTTCTTTATCAGCACTAACGTAAAATTCGGGTTGTGCCATGTATATACTCTCCTTCAGTCTTCCGTTTAAAAATGCAGTCTTTGCATCATATTGCCTTACATGATATTTTCTTCTTCCGGCTAGTGTGAGAAGTGCTTTAATTGTTACATGTCTTACCATGGGAGCAAATACTTCATCATAGTCCTGCCCATATTTCTATGAAAAACCTTGTGCGACTAGACGGGCCTTGTATTTTGGTCTTCCAGAATCGTCCCGCTTCAATTTGAACACCCATTTACTACCGATGACTTTTCTTCCTTCGGGCAAATCGACAAGATCCCAGGTGTCATTTGCTAGCAACTACTCCATTTCCTCATTCATTGCCTTTTTCCAATTTTCGCAATCGGGTTGAAGCAAGGCTTTCTTTGCTGTACGTGGCTCTAGTTTGTGAAGTGATAGTTTTGCTACTTCGCCATACCTTTTAGGTGGTTGTTTTTGTCGCTGTGAAGTTCTTCTTGGTGGATTTATTCCAGCTTCCCCTGCTTTAACCGGTTCTCGCAAATTGGAATCTTCAAAAACCTCATCATCGGTCTCGTCCGCCTCATTCTTAGTGCTGATGATGTCGTTGCTCACAGTGCTTTTCATCGTCTGCATTCTCATCGCCCTCCTCGTATTCCGACATGATTTCAACACTTGAACCTGAATTAAATAAGTGCTCATCGATAAATACGACATCTCTGCTTACCTTTATTTTTCTTGTATTTTTATCCACAAGACGATAAGCTTTGGAACCTTCTTGGTATCCTACAAAGGTAAGTAATTGAGCTTTGGCGTCCAGCTTTCCACGAAATTGTTTTGGCACTTGAACATATGCATCGCAGCCAAAAATGTGTATGTCACTTAAATTGGGTAATTTTGATTCCCATAATTCATACGGCGTTTTTCCTGTAGTGCTGGAGGGTAATATGTTTTGCAAATATATTGCTGTATGAACTGCTTCACCCCAAAACTCCTTTGCCATTTTTGCATCGATCAACATTGTTCTTGCCATTTCCATTAAGTATCGATTTTTTTCTCTCTGCAACCCCATTCTGTTGCGGCGAATAGGGCGCCGTGAGTTGCATCTTGATCCCATTGCTGTCTAGGAAACTTTTCAATTCACCTGTCACGTATTCTTTTCCTCTGTCAGATCTGATTGCTTTAGGTCTGCGATTGAATTTTGTCTTCACCATTTCCACGTACGTTTTAATTGCCTCAGTTGTGTCAGACTTATTCCTCAATAGGTAAATCACTGTGAATCGACTGTAGTCATCGATTATGGTCAACACATATCTCTTTCCACCAGGAGTTGACGTGCGCATAGGGCCACAGAGGTATCTGTGCAACAGATCCAATACGGCATTCGTTGTCGAAATTGATTTCTTTGGAAAATATTTTCTTGGCATCTTCCCCTCAATGCACGCACTGCACGAGACTCTGGTTCCACAGTCCACAATCTTTATTCCATTAGCCAATCCATCTTTCTCCAGCGATTTAATTGCTGACAAATCACGGTGACCCAGCTTGCGGTGCCACGTATGCTGACACTTGTCGGTGTGTGATACTAGCGCCTGCTTCACTTTATGACACTGTATTAATTTATATAATCCATCACACATCTCACCTTGTGCAATAACTACGTCGGCTTTCATTATATCGAATCTCTGTCGCCCAAACCTGATGTTGTATCCATTCTCGACCAGCTTTCTCACAGACAGCAAGTTTCCATGTAAGTTGGGCACATAGAGCACGTTTCTAACCTCAATGTATGTAGTTTTTCCATTAGGCCTTATACATTTTAATTCACCATTGCCAATACCTTGAGTGCATGTAGTTTTTCCATCGGCCAACTTAACCACATCGTTCAGCTGTGTGAGGTTTTTGAAAATTTTTTTATCACTGCTCATGTGACTAGTAGCGCCTGAATCTATACGCCAAACAGGTGCCTCAACGAATTCCTTGTCGCGTGCGATGAAACAATGGTATTCTTCCCCTTCATCGTCGGTAACATTCGATTCGACTTTGCCAGCATGCTGTTTTCCTTTATTCCTTTTAACTTTCCATTGCTTGTATCGCGTACACTCATTGCGAAGGTGCCCTGGCTTCTTACAGAAGTAACAATTTTTAATACTATTGAACGACCTTAACGCTGACTCACCTTGAGTTTCGTCACTGGAATTTTTCCTTCTTTTATACTCATCAATTAACTTTCCCTTTACTAATGCCAACGTTAATTCATCCTCTGATCGTGACTCGAGAGCAGTGACCAGCATGTCATATGAATTTGGTAGACTTCTAAGTATTATGGCGATTTGTAATGTGGTGGTAAGTGGTTCACCTAAGGCAGCGTATTTATTTATTTTATTCATAATGGTACTTACATGCTCTTCCATGTCACCACTCTCGTCAAGCCTCCGATTCACGATACTTTTCAATAAAATCACTCTCGTAGATAACGTGGATTTTTCATGATAACTTTTTAATGAGTTCCAGGCATCCTTTGCATGTGTTGCTTCTCTAATGTGTATCAATTGACTGTCCTCCACGAGTAAGCCGATCGTAGCACGTGCTTTGTCGTCTTTCTTCTGCCATGCAATTGTTTTAGGATTAGGCATTTCCTCAACGATTACTTCCCAACATTCTTCCTTCACCAGCAAGAGTTCGAGTTTGTACTTCCATGTATAATAATTATCATTATTTAATTTCTCGATTGTAATTC
This sequence comes from Andrena chrysosceles, assembly GCA_963855975.1. NCBI lineage: Eukaryota > Metazoa > Arthropoda > Insecta > Hymenoptera > Andrenidae > Andrena > Andrena chrysosceles. Next base: position 672,735 of record CAWLCU010000348.1, on the reverse strand, counting down.
TCATTGCATCAGCCATTTTCAATAGAGGTCTGGGCCCATAACCTGTTGCACTATTAATCTGAATATTGTGTCGTGATCTCAACAGACACGCAATAATTGCACTAGCGGAAATGAATTATCCCTCACAACAATCACCTTGCAAATAATATTTGTACTTAAGATATTAGAAAAGGTTTATTGGCTGTACAAAGCATACAAAGCGTCTATAAGGAAAGCACATGGACGACTGTGACAAAAGAACAGGAGAACAAAAGAACGCTGGAGTATCTACATATGCTTCTTATTCTACTTTATCGACGTTGACTAGAATGACGAATGTCATTCTTATGTGTTGGAAGATGTCGCTTATTCCAACAAAATCTAAACAAGTCCCCCGTTCCAAAACCCTCTTAAATCGAGACCACGTCTCACTCCCCTCTTTACGACTCACTGAGTCCAAGCCATTCTAACCCCTTTCCTATTAAAACACCCAAAATCCATTCGAAGGGTTGAGTATCTCCTTTCACAGTTATAAAAACCCCAGAAGTCTAATTGCGACGAATATTTGGTGTACGTGACATAAATACGTCTAATAATAGACGTACCGTTTATAAAAACCCCGGAAGTCCTACTGCAACTTATTTCTTAAATATGTCAAGGTCCCTACCGCGCGTACCCCCGCAACATTCCTATAAAGATACATAAATATGAAGTCCCGAGAGGCCGGAGGATTATTATTCGTTCAATACTCACTGTTACCGAACATTAAAGAAGTATTATTATTCATAACTCAGTGTTACCGAACGTTAAAGAAGTATTATTATTCATTCAATTCAGTGACCAACAATCACCGTTCATCAATCATTGTAAGATATTACAATTACCATTTATAACATTGTATATCACCACCATCATTTATATTTTGTATTATCATTTCTATTACTTTCTATATTATTTTGTATTATCAATGCTTATTGTCGTTCATATTATCTCGCATTTTAACGCTTATTGCAAACATTTATTATTTTGTATTATTATTCATATTGTCTTCTACATCAACGCTTATTGCAAACATTTATTATTTTTTATTACTATTCTATATTACTTTCTATATCAATGCTTATTGCTTATATCATTTTACTTAATTATCGCATATTGTATTTCATGTCCATATTCTTATATTGTGGTTAATTACCGTTTAAACAGTAAAAACGTACTCGTGTTTAAAGTTAATAAACCTCTTTATTTTTAAATCAGTGCATCCTTTGGTTAGAAAGATTCCAAACCAAGACAGGCTGCCGCAACTGCTGATTTCTGTTCGTGACCGCGAGAGCGCTTACACTGTTTACAAACATACTTTTGCATGAGACGTGCAATTCACGGAAATATTACGTGTGGTTTTCTTTACATAAATGCAACGGTAAATCCTCTTACCAAAATCAAAACAAACATAAGGTGCTCTAACGGGTGTTCCCCGGGTGTGTATTCACCTTTTAGACCTTCCCTGGTCGATTAGAGTGTTGGATTTAAGATTCGCACCTGGGTTCCTTCAAAATCCTCAGAGTGCTGGATTCCAGATTCACGCCTGATCTCCATTCAAAATCCTCAGTGTGCTGGATGTAAGATTCGCGCCTGACCTCCCTTCAATCCTCAGTGTGCTGGATGTAAGATTCGCGCCTGACCTCCATTCAATCCTCAGTGTGCTGGATGTAAGATTCGCGCCTGACCTCCCAAAAACCCTCAGTGTGATGGATGTAAGATTCGCGCCTGACCTCCCAAAAACCCTCAGTGTGATGGATTAAAAGATTCACGCCTGACTCCCCCCCCCCCCCCATAGTCATCGTTCCTAAAGATCTCACCCAAGACGTGACAGGACATAACCCATGTTTTTCAACGTTCGCTGTTAAAAAGTATCGAGGCAATTTTAAGGTACATATAACTTGCAGCGACAAAGTTTTTCCTTAATATACAAGGAACATTTTCACCAATTTTCACATTGAATAATAAATAATTGTAGAAGATATGGCGATATATATAAATCTCGCGCGGCACCAACAGTCAAGGCGAGTGCTAAAACAGCTAAGTAGAGCCTTATACGCGGCTGCTAACTGTTGGTGGCCCGCGAGATTGTGCATACATTTTACGGCTTCGCTAGAGTTTTTCAAGTTTTATGTTTCAAGTCTCATAACAATCCGATAATAATTACTCAAGTTATCGCAATTTTTGTTTAAAAAGGTATTGACTTTGGTCAAAGACATTTGTTTGGTTTATAATTTTTATCTCGAATACTAATGATTCGATAAAGAAACTGTAAAAAGAAAAATGTGTGTCGTGACGAGTTTTACAACACTATATTTTTTAAAATCCAGTTTAATAAAATTTAATTTTCCAATTTTTCTTAGCGTTTGGACAATACCTACTGTTTCGCATTTTCGAACGCTAGTCTCCTTATTGCATCCGAGCCTTGAATTTTAAAATTTCCGATTTTTCCACTTCTGATGTTTAGAAACTGTTTAATTTTCATCACTTGGTTTCAGTTTCAACTAAAGGAAGCCAACATTCCACCCGAATGTATATACCTTTTCTAGACATTTCGCGGATAAATTATAACATAACTTTCTTATTCTACGTGAGAATGAATACACGAATCTCTGAGCATGAAGCTGCGTATCGACAGTGCGAGGCTGCCACGCGAGGCACGCCTCGCGGAGTGGAGAATCTGGAATCTACCTCGATCATGATCACTTTGCGAGGCAGACTCGTGCGACAGTCTCGCCCTACCTCCACCATGATATTTGCGTCGCCCGAGCCATGCGTATTTTTATCTTGGGGCCACGAAGCACCTTCCAGCATCTCGAAAAATCGACGGCTGATGCCTCGTAAAGTAATAATGATTGAGGTAGTCTCCAGACTCTCCACTCCGCGAGGTGTGCCACGCGAGGCAGCCTTGCAATGGCGATACGCAGCTTGAGAAACACGCGAACACTCAAACAATCACAGCTCACATGATAGATTTTGCGCAAAAAATTACAACAATACTATGACAGTAATGACACTTTACCCGAAATATGTCTGAATACAGTCTTATTAGACCACTTTTAGAATAACCGGCACATATAGTGAAAAAGACAGGAGTAGTAAGCGTGAAGGTACTTACGATCTTTACTGTTCGGCAGTCACTCGTATTTCTGACGATCAAGCCTTTGCTAGCCTCAAGGGCCAGCGTTGCCAGAAAACAATCGCCGGCGCGGTTCACGCACACATTACCACTACTCCTGTAGGAGAACCTACTACACAACTTGCAACTCTTTCCTGAAATCGCTGGGCAGAACGCAAACTGTCCTTCTCACTCACTCAATATTTTGTATTTCACTTGCACCAAGGACCGAGCGACACGTCTCGGCCCGCGTAAAGGTTCAACGCGCAAAGATGATACGTCAAAAGTATATGCACAGGATAATCAAAATTCCTTTCCTGTGCAAATTTCTACACCACAAAGTATTCCCGGAAGTACATACTCTATGTAAATGTATCAGCATACACCAATCCTAATGAGAAAGAGAGGAACAGAACGCATATATCCGTCCTTTTCTCACTATCTTTTGTTCTGCTTCTCAGCATCTGTAACTAATGCAGCGACAACGCTAGCTGATCAGTTTTCTGCCGTTTGCACTACAGTGAAGACGCAGAAAGCAATCGGGCTTTTATTTACTGCGCAGATATTGATACATATGGAATATTCATAATTAGTGAATTGTTCCATTCCTGCGTGGTTTGTTACTGTGTGTCGATAAGTGTATATGTGTATGTGACCATTCCATTGCTATGGAATCAAAGAAGGAAGCCGCAGATGCAAGGAACAATCGCTATTTGAAGGATGGTGTAAAAGCGAAACAGCCCAAGTTATCTGCAAAGCGTTTGTCAAAAAATAGAAAGCGTCGAGAAATGTAAGTTATGTTTTATGGTACAGATTTGTATGCAGTTACAGTTTTTGATGTAGTAGTAGTCGATTTAGTCGATTTAGTTGCGACATACAGCGGGGGGAGCATGCGGCACGTGCCGGGGTCCCGTGCGTCACTCGGGCCATGCGACCAGTGAGTGTACAAACATTCGGAGGGCGGGAGTTCCCCAGAGCTGATCATGCCGCCCGGAGTGACCGCATCTCTTTCCCCTGCACTGCCACGGGGTCCGAGAGCCTCCCTTTACCGGCCGGAGCCGGGCAGGAGGGACGACTTGCCACCTGGTCCGAGGGACCACACCGTCTGCCCTGCACGACCTGGGAAGACGGGCCTCCTCCTAGAGGGGAAGGGAATGGCTATGGATGGCCGCCTCCTCATGGTACGCATTAACCCGCCAGGATTCTACCCCGATTCTCGGGTACGCGTCCGCTTTTTATAGGCCGGGGCCAACTTGCGGACGGACCGTACTCGCGGGGGTGACCATCGACGAGGGTGGGCGATCCCTACTTAAGACGCACGCGTGGGTGCGCCGGAGTCATTATGCGTTGCGCAAGCCACCCTCTCCGGCCTTGACGGTACGAGCCCGTCGCTAAATAAATTCGCGATATATGGATCCGTGTCTCGACGCCGCTCTACCAGGTCTCCTATCCACCCCGTAAACTCGCTTTTACTCGTCGTCCTGAACCCGGAGTAGCCGGGTCCCCTTCACGTCCCCGCTGGAAGCACCTGCAGACTGCGCGGGCACACGCCTGCGATACCCCCAGCTTGCTAGGGTGACGGTTTGTTTACCCTCATAAGGCTAGCTATCCCGCCCTCCTACTCCCTCCCTCTCTCCCCGTTGAGTCGATGCCCTAGCACTCCCCCCTCTTATTCCTATTTCCTGAGACTAACCACAGCTATCCTACTCTGCACCACTGCCCCTTTGTTTTCCCCCGACCTGCGCTCTCTAGTCCTGAGGTTATAGTGTATTAAGGAAAGAGTCCCCACGGCAAGATTGCCACAGGGACGCGCCCCTCCCCCCCATCCGCTTCCAAGGTTAAGTCCAGTCTAATCAATCATTGTGAGATCTAGTAGCGAGACACAGTCCAGAATGGGGCGGTCACCACCCGCCCCTAGCGGCACTCCGCGTTCCCAAAGAGGTGTGTAAAAGCCGGTGCGCCGGTATCGCTTATGTGCTTGAAGCACTGGGACCATTCTTGCTTTCTTTCTCTCGGCACCGCTATCTTTTCTACATACAGTTTGCTTGCGTCCTCTGTTCTAATAACTTCCGTACCAAGTATCCTTCTCCGGGTTTCCATTGTACGTGGACACTCACACAGAACGTGCACCGAGTCCTCCCTGCTAATGTCACACAGTGAACACATTTCTGTCTCACTGGCCATAATCTTATGTAAGTGAGCATTCAGTGGTGCATGCCCGCTTAGAATGCCCACCACATTCTTTGCTTCGACTCTTTCCATACTTATCAGTTTTCTGGCCCTGTCCCTCTTCGGTTCAGGGCCCAGCAGCAACTTTGCCGTCGCGCAGTCAGTCGTCTCCTCCCACTTCCTTTTCCTGGCCTGATCCCTCCAGTCCCTGATAACGGCCTTGAAGGCCACATCGGCTATCGGGGGGATCATCTCGTCCGCCCTGGGAGCCATGTCTGACCCTGCCTTAGCTAGTCGATCTGCCCTCTCGTTGCCCGCTACCCCCTCGTGTCCTGGTACCCAATAAATGGTAATCTTGGCTCATCTTCTACCAATCTCGTTCAATGCTATTCTGCATTCCAATGCCAGCTGAGACACGTACATGCTCCTGCTCAGCGCTTTGATAGCGGCCTGGCTATCCGTGCATATCGCTATCCTACTGTTTTTTCGATTTCCTCTGGCCATTCCAGCGGGTTCTCTACCGCTTACCGCCCTTCTCCGGTCTCTCTCTTCCTCCTCCTCTTCGTCAAACTCTTTTTCAATGCTCCGAACGCATTCTAAGATGGCAACAATCTCCGCCTGGAACACCGTCTCATATCTGCCCAACCTCTTTGTTCCCCACTTTCTCGCGTCATTCCCTTTACACCATCCTGACCCTGCCAGCCCGTCCTTCCTGTTCGATCCGTCTGTGTACCAGACCGAGTCGTGACTGCTTCTGATTCTTTCCTCATTCCAATTCTTCCTGTCGTCGATCACCACTTCAAACTCCCTGTTGAACACATACTTCTTCATGATGTAGTAGTAGCAGCACGGTATTTTGTTGTATATAATACAGTATTATTCATATTCTTCAAATATGTATATCAACAGCTATCTTTGACACTTTACGTACACATATTCGATGCTATGCGCACCGCGACGCATGTCATTACATTACCCTCTTGTCCCACTCATTCTTTTCCAATTCGTATGGTCATCATTATTTAATTAATTAATAATCCGATGTATACCGTGTTTGGATTCATTTTCATGTGAAAAATGTCAGCAGCACGTTCCTGCAACTTTCGTGCCGATGAGACGAAATGCAGGAATTTTAAATTTCGTTATGTATGTTATACAAACTATATGCGTTTTGTTAGTATCAAACGTTCAAACCAGTGTACGTGTTTCGTTAGATATGCTTACTTTATAATGCAGTTGTGATTATTTCAATCTTTGTACTTAGTTTTCAATGGATAAAAAATGTAACTCATATTTTATTTCTGTGACGTAGAAGATATTTAAAATTAGCAACAGTCATCGATGCTTTGCGATTAGATGTTGAGCATATGCAGTTACTTGTTGAATACGAAATATGTACACATTGCTTCTTCTTTTGTGGATTTTTGACCGCAATATGTACGTCCATACGTGTACCTTTAGCAAAATTGTCTCATTGAAAAGCCCAGTCTTCACGTGAAATGAGACGGCGAGTATACTTGGCGAGCGCGAGGCGGCCGCTTACATAGTAACCCCGATTGTTAGAATACGTCAGTATGAGCTATATATCAAAAGTGCTCAATTGTATCGCGATAATTGCTAGTATTTTGAACAATGGATTGCAGAGGTACAAATAAGTAGTAAATCAAGCATGAGTATTTTAATTTCCAACGAACAAAATTAAAATATAATCATAAAAATGATGGAATTTTTCCAAAACTTTCGTTGGAAAAGCTCTAGATATCCAGGAACCTGATGGAACCTGAAAATTTTTGTGCTATTTGTTCTATCTGCTTCATAGAGTACATATTCAAAAGTTATAGCGGCATATATTTGCAACTCCACATAATTTATATACATAATTAAAATAATTCTATCTCCAAAAATGATGATGTTAGGAGCTAAAATGTATAATTCATTCTAAATAACTTTTCTTGTAGGCGGTTAAAATGAATGTCGATACACACGTTAAAATGCTGGTTAATGATAATTAGGTATATTGTTACAAGCTCTGTGGTAGAATTATAATAATGATTGTGAGAGGTACGTCTTTTGAGATATATATGTATATCGATCACTCCAACAACAGTGATCGATATGGAATCGAGTATCGATTCGAAAAGATGGCGCGGTATTTCAAAGCTCGTTGTTGCGCAATATCCAACCCCCCCCCCCCCCCTCAACGATGAGTTATCAGTCCTGTTCTCTTCGCCAGTTTCATCAGCTTTGTCGGTCCCAAGGGCTTTGTCATCATATCCGCAATCATCCATTCCGTTGGGCACCATTCAAGTTTAATGATGTCTTCTTTGACCAATTCTCGAGTAAAGTGATATTTTGTCGCAATATGTTTAGTTCTGTTGCTGAATTGTTTGTTCTCTATTAATTTAAGACACGATTGATTGTCCTCAAATATTTTCGTGGGTGTATCTTGCTTTTTCTCTAGATCCTGTAGCAATTTATTCAGCCAAATACATTCTTGACTTGCCTCTGATAGGGCTATGTATTCTGCTTCGGTAATTGATAGCGAAACACATGTCTGTTTGCGACATGCCCAGCTTATAGTTCCTCCATTGAATTTAAACAAGTATCCGGTGTTGGACTTCCTTGTGTATGGGTCTTGCGCCCAGTCTGCATCTACGTATCCTTTAAGCTTATTCCCTGGGTCACGAGGATTTCCCAGTTTCAGTTCATATTCTTTCGTGCCCTTTAGGTATTTTAATGTTCTCTTTACTTCGTTTCAATCATGCTTAGTAGGCTTCTCGACTCGTTGACTGAGTATTGATACACTTGCTGCCACGTCAGGGCGTGTGTTCGTTAACAAGTATAATAGGCCTCCAATTAGCTGACGATATTCGTCATTGCTCTCCATCAACTCATCTTCTTTTGGTTTTTTGAAATATCCTGTGTCCAGTGGGTATGTGGACGGTTTAGCCTCTTGCATGGCGTGTTTCTCCAAAAGTTGTTCGATATATTTCTTCTGATTAAGCAGAAAAATTCTGTCTTCGTCTCTTCGCACTTGAATTCCAAGATAGTGCTTTAATGGTCCTAAGTCTGTTAAGTTGAAATACGAGTTTAGCAGCTGTCCAGTTTGGTGGATCAAGGTCTGCTTCTCTGACGAAATCAGTAAGTCGTCAACATACGCTAGTAGATAAATTCGACCGCTCCGAGTTTGTTTCACGAACATGCACGGGTCGGATTCCGTTTGTTGGAACTCGTTTGTCTTGAGTGTGGTTTGAAGTGTTTCGTGCCAAACTTTTGCTGCTTGTTTGAGCCCATAAATGCTTTTATTTAGTTTGCATACTTTCTTGGTTTCTTGGGTTCGATATCCGATTGGCTGTTTCATGTAGATCGTCTCCTTTAATTTTCCATTTAGGAAAGCCGTTTTCACATCGTAATGGTGGACTTTTAGGTTATCTTTTCCAGCAATGGCGAGTAATGTTCTGAATGTCGTTTGCCTTGCTACGGGAGCAGAGACTTCATCATCCATATTTTTGAGAAAATTCCTGTGTTACGAGCCGGGCTTTGTATCTTTTAATTTGTCCTGTATCATCTCTTTTGATTTTATATACCCACTTGCACCCAATTACATTTGAGCCAATGGGTGCTTCTACCAGTTCCCAAGATTGATTTCTTATTAATTCCTTATATTCTTCATCCATTGCAGCTTTCCAGGATTCTGCTTGAGGACTTTTGAGTGCTTGTTTGATGGTCTTTGGTTCTGTGATGATTTCTCGTGCCATTTTTGCTGTATATCCGAATCTCTCAGGTGCAACCCCTCTCGTTAATCTTGTTAGATTTCTTGCTTCTAATTCCTCGATCTCACCAGCTGTTGGTGGTATATACTCTGGATCTATGTGACTGTTATTCCCGCTGCTATCTTGTGACTGGTCCACGCTGTGATCGAGCCCTTCAATTGTCGTCTCAAGTATGTTTACATCGGTTAGTGGTGGAACTTGTGTGCGTTCGACAGCGCATTGACCAGGGCTTCTCTTCCGATTTGAATGCTCAAATTGGATTACACATACATCGTCGTCGTAGTTTTGTATTTAACTGCTGGAAGAATGACTTGTCACCAGACATATGACTCGTAGCACCTGAATCAACGATCATGCGTCTTTGTCATATTTGTCTGTGGTCATACAGAAGCAAATCTGGTCCTCGAGTTCAATTGCCACACTTGCCTGGTCGCTCTCACTCTTCTCGGCATCTTTCTTGGCTTTCCAGCTGAGAAATTTTGTACATTCCGGTTTTTCATGTCCTAGTTTTTTACAGAACACACAGAATTTTCGTTGTGAGTTACCTTTATGATATCTAGCTTTCATGGCTGCATTCCCAGAGTCGTCAATTGAGTCAGAGTTTATACGACGTCGGTACTCATCAATTAGTTTACCTTTTACGAGACTAAGCGTCAGATCAGCTTCTGCTCTGCTTTCTAACGCTGTAATAAGGCTACCATACGACTCTGGCAAGTTTGCGAGGAGCATTGCTACTACTAAGTGCTGTTAGTTTCTCTACCAAGTCAAGCATTGCGCTGATATGCTCTTCCATACTACCATCATCCGCCAATTGCATTCTACAGATTTTCTTCAATATGAATACTTTACTGCTCAAAGTGGACTTTTCATGGTAGGATTTAAGCGCTATCCAAGTGTCCTTGGCCGAAGTAAAATTTCTGATGTGGATGACTTGGTTGTCCTCTACAAGTAACCCGATTATAGCCCGTGCCTGTTCATCATGTCTTAGCCATTCACTACAGGGTGCGGTTGGTCGATCATCATTAATTGTATACCACCAACCTTCCTTGATGAGTAGCAGCTGTGCCTTGAACTTCCAAATTTGATAATTATCATTGTTTAATTTTTTGAATGTAGCAACACGTGTTTCGGTCGACATTGTTAACCTCACTTCTGAATTGCCAGACTATTTGTGCGTTAACTCTTCTGGGCCCATAACCTGTAGGCGGTTAAAATGAATGTCGACACATACGTTAAAATGCTGGTTAATGATAATTATGTATATTGTTACAACCTCTGTGGTAGAATTATAATAATGATTGTGAGAGGTACGTCTTTTGAGATATATATGTATATCGATCACTCCAACAACAGTGATCGATATCGAATCGAGTATCGATTCGAAAAGATGGCGCGGTATTTCAAAGCTCGTCCTTGCGCAATATCCAACATTTCTCTACAAAACACAGATCATATTCGCTTTCTGCATTCTAAGAAACCCCTAGTTTTTTAATTAATATGTTAGCAGATTGCCTGTTTAGCGGTCATGCGTGCTACGCTCTCAAACGTTCGTCGATGACCCTGATGTCATTGGCCTTGCTTGTGCGTCGAAAGGACATTGTATATTGTATAACCTTATGCATCCTCCTGGGCCTCGCCTTCCAAATCGGCGAGCGATACTCAGTGCCGTTTTCAATATTCCCGCATTGGGCGTTATGACTTTTCTTTGTTATTTTACAACGTTCCATAAAGCGAAAACCACCCTGCAGTCCCTCGTTGAATTTGAAGACATTGTTAACTTTTTTACAAATTTTTCCTAAAACAGCCTGGAGACGGTCAATATTATTGTGTAATATTGAATATTCAAATTAGAATATTCGAATATATTAAATATTCAATATTGCACAATAATATTGACCGTCTACAGGCCGCTGAACGGATATCCATCCTGCCCCCCTTACCTCCCCGTGCTCCTCAGGTAGCTAAATGGCACACGTATTTAGCTGAAATTCAAAGCAATTTTCTCGAAAACGAAGCGCGATATTAAAAAATTGTATTCTATATGTATTTTCGTCTTATTTTGGCCCATAGAATCACCCCTAGAGTATTGACTATCAATAGAGTAGCAGGTATGTATCCTGTATAATAGTGTTTCTGGTTCAAATCTGCAAACTCTCATCAGCTCGCTACCACGATTTATGCGAACGCAAGCGGAAGGCGCACCACCCGCGTTGATCTAGCCCCGTCCAATATTAATATCCAGAACAAGTTGGAAAGTGGAATGCGTTATTTCGGAATAAATCAACCGAAATACTAAAAGTTTTTTATTAATATCTCGGAAACTAATGTCTGAAAGCGCAAAAGGACAAAATGTTTGTTTAGCAACATTTTTATTCCTTCAGGTTATAATTTATTAGATAGGTGGTCCTGTGTGTCGCATACAATGTTGTACCATTTCAGTTATATTATTATCAACTCTCTCTCTAGAGTATGCTAAACTCTCAAGCACGGTCATTCCACGCGAAATCGGACACTTTTCGGAGTAACATTTGGGATTTTTGTGAAACTTGGATATATTGTAGTCTTTAGTGATATATAAATGTATTTCAAAGGATTTTTAAAAATTTTCAAAATTGTGGAAATTGACTTTCTTTCATTAAATTATAACTGTTGAACTAAGAGACAGATAAGAATGAGCTTTTGGATGCTTACACTGGGGAAGTAAGAATACCTAATAAAAATTATGTCGCTTAAAAAATACAATTTTTAGACCATTTATTCTGCAATTGTTTTAAACAAATGCAATTTTATACCAGCAGGGCGCTATTTCAAAATTTGAAAAAAATTGAAGATACACCCCTACTTGTGCTCTTTGCAGACACGTTTTCAGAAACACGGATACTTTAAAATTGGTCGCATGAAAATTAATTGAATGTGACGCTGCGCCGCCCAGCAAAAATCCCAAATGGTACTCCGAAAAGTGTCCGATTTCGCGTTGAATGACCCACGATTGAAATGCGAAAAGTATTCTTTTCACACGCGGTCAAGTGCACGCGTGCCTGCATACACACACAGCCGCGTATCGCAGCGCATACATGTCTGCTTGCGGCTGCCTTCGCTTGCGAGTAGCGGAGACGGTTGTGCAGATGTGTGCGTGTGAAAAGAAAACGGGCCAAAAGTGCATGTCCTTCGGTTTGCGTAGCGAGGGAATCGCGTTGTCTAATGCCGCGTTTACACCAAGGCGAACACGAACAAAAACATTGTTCGCGAACGTTTTCGTCTGATCTTGCCGTGTCCACACCGCCGCAAACATGAACAAAACTCAGTCTACGAATCGTATGTGAACGTTTTGTTCTATTTACGGCGGTGTGGACACGGCAAGAACAGACGAAAACGTTCGCGAACAATGTAGGTATTTGTTCGTGTTCGCCTTGTAAACGCGGCACGAGAGGAACATTTGTATAACGCTACGTCCCTCTTCGTATCGCGAAGGTAAATTAGAATGATATTCACAGTAATGCAATAATAATAATATTTTCATAAATAAAGCATCGTAACATTTGTGATGTTTCCTTAATGATAAATGACACCAAACACGATATAATTTGGATAATACTAAATATAGTGGTAATACGCGTCGGCCGCAGAGAAGTACAGCGAATGAAAAAGATAGGGACAATCGGCAGTCCTTTCTTCCACTCGCTCTCTTTTCCTACGTTCTGAGGCTTTCGCTCACATCGAGACTTTACTGTACTATATCTTCTTTTCCTATGCCTGCTTTTCTTTTCTATTGTATGTTTTTCTTATTTCTATGTATGTATCACGTGTTACCGATTCTTGACTCTTTACGTGTAGGCAACGATTAAAAAGAGCAGCGTGCCTCGCGGTAGGTCAGGGCACCGCACAGTGGTGTGGTTTCTAGGGAATTGTGAATAAATTCAATTTCCGATTTGACAGATAATGAAAATGTAAACACATGAAAATGTTCTTAAATATGTCTAGTATAATGGTCAAAGTTTGTTTTTTCTTTAAAAGTATTACCGACTGTTCTATAAATGTTTAAAGTTGAGCAAAATTTTTGAGGCACTTCTGGGGGCGTTCTATTTCTTCGGTGTTTGGCGCATCAAAAATTGCAACAAATCTGTAAGATAGTTGACAGTATAGTATATTTCAAGGCGAACAAAATGATCCATAGAACAACGTTTTCCGATTTTTTAAACATTTTCTGTAACGTTCTTAGATAAGCACATTTTATTTGCGGCTATTTTACGTATATAAAAAATGTGACGCAATGTGACACGTTGAAAGTTGTTTCAGAAGGAAGGCAGAAGTGTATACTATCGAATAGAAAAGGAATCAGCTGCTGCTAGGCGCACCTTTTTGTGTTAGGTGCCGAAAACCATTGTAAAGTAAAAGTAACTAGACAGCAAATCGTCTCCTTTTTTATGATTTAAAAGGAGAGGTTCCCTCCGATTGCTTTGGATTTTGAATATGTTTTAGAGGACCGGAAAATAAGAAATATGTGTCTTTTTATTTTGCTGTATTTGCATATTTAGGGAGTAAAACCACCTCTCAAAGTTATAAGAAAAGGTACAAAAATAACTGACCACAAGAATATCATGTACAAAGCAAGTTATGACAAATGAAATTTATATCATGTTTTATTGAACACAATGTTATAATGTTATACGTCCATAATAATAATAATAATAATAATAATAACAACAATAAAATAATAATATTCTTTAAACTAACAATAGGAACTTACTCAATTTTAAAACTACAAAAATACTAATATCAATAAACAATTTACAGAAATTACATAAAAAATGATATATCTTCTTCCTGAAGATCCATATCTGTAATTTCTTGAAGCTCCGTATCCGTCTCTTCTTCAATTACTAATAATTTCATAACCCGTTCTGGGATATTTTCTTTTTTCTTTTTTTTCGGAATGCCGTATTTTGCGACCAGATAAGGATCGGACGATGCCAGTAGGCGGTGAAAAAGGTCCTTATTTGCCTGTAATAATGATTTTTTTTGAGTATGGTCCTCTCGATACTGTCTTATATTTTTATTTCGGCATTCTAAGGCCTCCTCTGAAAACTCGCCTATTGGCAGAGTAAAATTTTCTACTATTTGTGACCCGTGGATTAAAATTTTGTGAACACTAACTGGCATATAGTACCAACTATAATGTTTCACGTATAGTTCAGCAGTCTCTCGGCAATAGTCGTGAAATTGTATTTTATTTATTGAGTAAGAACTATTAATGGCTTTTAATATTGTAGAGAACCGAATAATAAGTTCTTCATTAACTCCGGTGATTTCTGCTGTTAAATGAGGATTGTCAAATATACGTCTGGCAGTATTACCGTCATTTGTATTCCCATGTGATTGTTTTACACGGTCAACTTTCAATCCCATGTAAGTCCAAAATTTTTCCTGCACTATTTTTTTACGATTTGCTAATAATTCGTTGTTCCCACTTTTTTTTGTTGCAGTCCACGAACAAAAATCTAATCTGTATGAAATATGTAAAATACATTCCAAAAACCGGATGTAGCAATGCAGATTTGACAATCCAAATTGCAAATATTGTTCACAAATTTCTGAATTATGCTCATCCAATTTGTTCATAGTTTTTGGGGTTGCATTGCATAAATAGCACTTCTGAGTGCTCGTGTCGGTCATAGCACTACACACTTTACCGTCCACCATGGTTAAATGCAACTTGTAATTAACTAAAACGTCACCAACTTTAAATGGAGTCAATCGCGCAATTTGTTTTTCCACGTTCACTTTTTCCGCTATAATTACTTCATTAGATTCGTGCTTCCACTGAAGTCGGATAGGCCGACAAAAACGTGTACTGGATGGCCGAGGATTCTTCCAAATAATTTCTTTATTACTATTTTCCTTTAATTCCAGTGGAACCATGGAACACTGGAAGAGGTACTCGTCAGTTTCTTCTTCACTAAGTCCCTTTTGCTTCCACCCCGAATGTCCCGAGCTTCCATCGAATCCATATTTGACAGTTAATGTGCAAGATGTATTGCCCTTGAAATCCTTAGAATGTATAATTCGTTTGGCGGTATGATTGAGGAGGGATTGCAGCGTTACTTCACATACTTCCTCATTTATGTGAATTCCTTCTTCCGGATAAGTTTCCTTCCGTGCTTTCGATAACGCGTACTCTGAAGGATACAAGTTATGTCCGTGTTTAAGTGCACGATTCCTTAAATTCCTATACGTAGCCCTGCTCAAACCTTCAAACATAATCATGCCCAAAGCTTCTTCAGCAGGCATGGAACTTCGATCCGGGCTTTTCTCTCGCCATTTTTTTAATACTTTCTGACCACGTGTCGGAGTTGTTGTCGTGATCTCTTTCACAATTTCCGCCGCTGCCACCTCTCCTTCTTTGCGCAGACTAATGGTTGTTGCGTATGTTAATTCCGCAGTGGGTGTACTTCCTACAAGGTCAGCAATCTTCTTCCTTTTTGACCGATCCCCAGAACTGTCGAATGTCTTTTTCGGTCTGCCTACTGCACGATTGGATGAAGACCCGGCACACAACTCATCCGGTATTATAAAATCTTCGTTTAACCACGATTCATTTGTTAAAAGAAACCGACTTTTAATGCGGCAACAGTTTTTCCACCGTTTCTTATATGGCGAGAGAAAATGCATCTCTAAATATCGTTGCACTTTTTCCTTATTGTGAACTGGTAAATTAAACGCATCGATCACAAAATCAGTAAGTCTCCTCACGTTACCACGGAATTCACTATATTTGTTATGTAAAGTTTTTCTAGTAACCATTCTCACTATTAATATATAACGCGAACTGATTGCGAACTGGTTGCACCGTACAAAACAATACGTATTGCTCGTTTGAGCTCTCGGTAATTTCTAATTTCACATCGACTAGTTTGAAGGCAAGGTTACTCGGGAGTGTAAAGGTGGGGAAAGAAAACTATTAGTTATTGGTTAAGGGATGAAAAGGGACAGAAGAGATGGTAAAGGAGGAAATCAAGGGTTTTTCCATCAATAAAAAGCAATCGCATTTTCTCGGCCGAAAAATCGACCAGTTTTCAGTGACCTTTGAAAGCATGTAAAACCATAAACCCCCAAGTAGCGCCGAGAAGGGTGCGAGTACCAGATATTACAACAGGTAGGCTGTACCTGGAGTGCGCGGTGCCTTATTGTACAGAAAATGAGACAAATGGCTTTATAGCCATGTTTTGACAACTGCGGAATGGTTCATAGCAAATGGTATCTCATTAAGTACTTAGGGGGTCATTCACAGTCTCGGCCGAAAAATCGACCAGTTTTCAGTGATGGCTTTTATAATGAAATAAACACTTAACTTTTTCAAACTTTTAAGGGCATATTCTACTACTCTTGAAATGCAAGAGAAAATCTTTGTTGTTTGCTTAATTCATTTGTTTGCATGAATGTTCCGCAGTGAACATGGCGTCTTTACAATTGCTGGCGGTTGAAATTTCGGGCGACTGGATCATTTGAAATATTTTAATATATTAATTTATATTAAATATTAATCTTTTTATTTCAAGTGATCCAGTCGCTCGAAATTTCAACCGTCAGCAACTTTAAAGACGCCAACTTCAGTACGAAATATTTGTGTAAACAAATGAATTAAGCAAAGAACAAAGATTTTATCTTGTATTTCAAAAGTTTGAAAACGTTAAATATTAATTTCATTATAAAAACTTTCAGCCGAGGCTGTAGAATGTCCCCTTAACGTCCGAATGCTCAATAGCTGATTAACAAGAGAAGTTAGGGAACCCGGAAATACGGAAAATTATGAAACATGGTGTGAAAATAGTGTAGTAATTGTGCAGTAATTCACCCTAACCCTAACTATATTTTTTGTTGGTGCCATCGTACTGTTTTAGGGGGTAAAATTACCCCTCGATAAAAACAGAATTTTATTTTTGTGGAATATCTCGAGAATGGTGAGAGATATCGAAAAGAAGTTAAAACACAAGTTACATCTTTTTTTTATATCTATAAAACCGTGTAAAATTAATTTTCAAAACATTCATACCTTTCAAGTTACCCCCACCACCAATCCTTAAAATTCATTTTTTGTATTTTGTAAATATATGCAGAAATACCATTGGATAACCTCTTTTCATACATATAAATAGTTTATGAGTTATGTTTTTTTTTTAAACAAATAAAACCTTCATTTTTACCACTTTTTAGTTTACAACAAAAATAACAATATATTTGAAATCAGCAGGTCGAAATACGTAGGAATAGGGCATAATATAATTTATTCACAATTTTTCCCTATAAACACGCCACTGTGCACCGTGGCGGAAGCAGGTACGCGTGCAGGTACCTCGTACGACGAAACACTTCCCAGCACATCTGCTGCGTATGATTTTCCTACGAACATAATACAAGAAGAAGACGTAGGAAATTTTCAAGACTTCCCAATTATCGAAGGAATTGTAGAACAAGTGGATTTCGATACGGACGCGGAAGATATTTTAAAAGAAATACATTTCAATGCGGACGAAGAGGAAATTGAAAAACATGTGCATTTTGAGTCGAACGAAGAAGAAATTGATTTCGACGCAGACAGGGATGAGATACATTCCGTAAGAGACATCAACGAAGAAACGGATGAAGATATTGGAATTGATGCCGATTACTGGGTGGTGGAGAATGCAGAACCAGAACAGCCGGTAAATCCAATTTCAGAAGGAAGAGACTTCGTTGATTTTCCGTATGTTTTCGAACAAATAAAAAATCTTCGAAAACGATCGACTATTGGCTGTGGCATCGAACATTTTGAAATAATTAGATGTCAACGGAATGGACTAGAAAATGTGTATTATGTAGAGTGCAAAATGTGCAAATACACAAAGTGCATATCCTGTCTTCGGAAGAGTGATTCCACTATGGATATGAACAGCGCCGCTGTTTATCAAGTGGCCGCACATCGCGAAATGGAAGATGCTGAAAATGAGGAAAAAGCATTAGCTATCGAAAGAGGCGACGTACATGCAGAATCCAATCTACCGTTTATCCCAGTTGTCGCGGATGGCAGCTGGATGAAAAGATCCTACCGCGGAGGAGATTACAATTCTCCTTCTAGCGTAGGAGCCATCGTGGGATACCACACGAAGAAAGTGCTGTACATCAGCGTGAAGAATAAATTCTGCATGATTTGCCAAATAACAGGTACGAGGAAGGAAGAACCGCGCGAGCATCGTTGCTTCAAGAACTGGGGTCGTTATCAGAGTTCAACTGGCATGGAGAGTGTTGCTATTGTCGAAGGATTCAATTGCAGCATAGATATGCACGGCCTAATATACCATATATAGTAGTATGGTAAAGCGGTTTCCAACGCAGGTCCTCTGAGGGGAGCGCGGGGGCGGGGGGAAGTGCGGGCGCGCGGGGGAGCGCGGCGGAGGGAAACATGGGCGCGGGGCCTGCGGGGAGAGGAAAACCGGTTGCGCGCGCACGAGCCGCGGAGTGGGGGAAGCCGCGATGATGGAGGGGATCACTCCAGGCCGAGCCGCCGCGGAGACCGGACCCACCGCCGAAAACTTTTTAGACCTAACCGGAGGGAGTGAATGACCTTGGCCCACCCCCAAATATTTTTCCAAACCATTATGTAGCTGAAATTGTTTTAATAATTTATTTTTATTGGGAATTATTTCGGACAATCTCGGGAAAAATCGGCGATTTTTAAAAAAACCGCGTCTTCGGAGGGTGGGAAAGAGATAGAACATTACTTTAAAGCTAAAATCTGGGAGAGGGAAAGAGACAGCGCTACATAGTGATACAAACACATTTTATTCTAAAGCTAACAGTATTTCGAAGCGTTCCGATTTACTTTAAAGCTAAATCTGGGAGAGGAAAAGAGACAGCGCTACATAGTGATACAAACACATTTTATTAAAGCTAACAGTATTTCAAAGCGTTCCGATTTAACGTCGCTGCATATCGTGTGTAATTTGAATCTCCTCTAGCAGTCGTGCAGGATGGCGACATTTGGCAGCGCGAATCATAGAAAGAATTATGCGGCGTCAGCAGAAACTTTTTTCCATACCAATATGTGATGGAAAGTTTTCCCCAACACAGAGAAATAATAATAATTTTTTAATCACCGATATAGCAAACTGTTATGTAGCAAACAGACATATTTTTCCGAACCATTATGTAGCGAGCATTCTAAAGCTAACAGTATTTCAAAGCGTTCCGATTTAACGTCGCGGCGTATCGCGAGATTTCGCGAAATCTGACTCTTCTGGAGCAGCCGCGCTAGATGACGTCATTTGGCAGCGTGAAGAACAAAATACAATACATGTAGAAACGTCGAATCTTAAAATTATGCGGCATCAGCATAAAAAATCTTTTCCATATCAACAGACATTTTTTTCCCAACGCAGAGAAATAATAATTTTAATCCCCTCCCTCATCGATCTACCGAACCAATATGTAGCAAACACACACTCTAAAGCTAACAATTTTTAAAAATGTTTTTCAATCTTAACATCGCAGCGTATCGCGCGATCACGTGTAATTTGAATCCCCCGTGATGGGACCGCCGTGCAAGATTACATCATTTGGTGGCGTAACGAACGCACGAATCATAAAAAGAATTATGTTGTGTCAGCAGAAATTGGTGAGGTGAGAAGGAGGAAGACGGATAAATAAATAGAGAAATAATATGTTTAAGAAATTTAATTACAATTAAAAGAATATAAAAATATAAACAGAAATGAAATATAATTTAACATTTTTTTCCTACGAGCATCCGCTAAAATATCATTGATGACAGATGCTACCAGTTCGCAATCTACAAGATAATCCTCGTCGTAGTATTCGCTATCACATATTATTTTAGCAGCACGACGCGTATGTAATGTTTCGCAGGCAGCGTCGCCCTGTTACAACACAGTAACAAAAGTTTTAAAGTTTGTCCTGACATCTTCTGCAGTTTGATACAACCGCGGATACACATAGCTTACACATGACTTAAGATTAAATAAAAATGATACTGTATTCAGTTTGAAATACAGCGACTTATTACGTAGTATCGTCTTTAGAATTGGAGGCGAGAATCATAGAAAGAATTATGCAGAGTCGATAGAAATTGATGACAAGTGAAGGAGGGAGACAGACAAGCAAATAGATTGCAATATTTGTAAAATGATTACATATTGTTCAATTAATTAAACAATAGAAATATAAAAATAGAATATAAATAGTGAATCAGCAGAACCATCTCTCTCTCTCTCTCTCTCTCTCTCTCTCTCTCTCTCTCTCTCTCTCTCTCTCTGTCTCTGTCTCTCAATCTCTCGTTCTTTCTCCTTCTCTTTTTCTCTTCTTCACATCAATCGCAAGACAACATGAACATTCACGAACAGCTGATGGACTTCCTATTTACTTTTCGCGACATCATACATACATACTCTTCCACACAACACCTCGTCTACATTCATACGCACTCACGCTCTCGTGACCGAACCGAGTGCTCAGTTACACAGAACAGTAATATCTCAACAACATTCGCCAAAAGTGTTACGTATCTATTGTATCGCCTCAATTCTTTATCTCTAAATAAACCGCACGATTCTCAACATCTTTGAGTTCTCTCCATACAAATTCAATATAAAAAATACATTATAAAAAGAAAAAATATAATAATAATAATAATAATAATAATAATTTAATTTGATACCCACTTTTGTGTTACAATTTAACGATCATATACTCTTTCCATTTCATTCCCGTGATTGTGTCAGTGTAAGTCCTACCCCTCTAATGTATCCTGCTGTGTCTTAACAAATTTTTTTTATTTTACAAGTGTTTCCTAATCTATTTTATGTTGCATAATCATCTTTTATCACTTTCCTGTTCTTCCCATCTTTTCATTCTCCCTATTATCTCCTATAGAATAACCAAGTTTGTCCCTTCTCCTCTAATTACCTCTTTCCAATTGCTGCCACTCTCTCCACTTACTTCACATGCTTCAATCACGTGTTTCACTGTTTCTTCCTCTTTCTTACAAACCATACATATCCTTTCTTCTTTCTTCTTTCGATAGCCAGCCACGGAGACCTCTCCAGAGCTGACCCACGCCCGAAAATTTTTTATACCTAGCCGAGTGAGGAAATGACCTTGGCCCAACCGCGAAAATTTTTCCAAACCAATATGTGATCGAATTTTCCCCCCAACACAGAGAAATAATAATTTATTTTTATCGGATGATGTTTCTGACAATGTTGGGAAAGATCGGCATTTTACAAACCACGTATTCGGAGGAAGGAAAGAGAGAGCATTACATTAAAATCTAAATTCGTGGAGGGAAAGAGAGAGCAATACTTAGCGTCGCAGCGTCTCGCGCGATCGTGCGTAATTTGACTCCTCTGGAGCAGCCGCGTGCGATGACGTCATTCAACGGCGCGAAGAAGGCTCGAACGAAATAGAATTATGCAGTGTCTGCAAATGTTAGAATTATGTGGCGAAAGGAGAAGGAAGACGGGTAAATAAAATGTAGAAATAATATAAGTTTAAGAAATATATATTGTTATAGAAAAAAATATAAATATACAACTAAATAGAAATATAATAAAAAAGGAATATAATAATAAAATATAATAATAAAATATAATAAAATAACACTTAAATTATTGAATATTTTAAATATATTTTAAATATTCATTTTAAATATTCATCAATTTTTAATGTATATGAAAATGTTTTTCTTCACCCTCCCCAACTTCCTACATGTGATGTACGCTAGATTACGACGATACCCGATCAAAGCCGTTCAATACCCGTTCAAAGCCGTTCATTACACGTCCAATACACGATCGAAGTGGTACCATACACGTTCGAAGAGGTACGATTGACGTTCGATACATGTTCGAAGTGGTTCATTACATGTTCGAAGTGGTTCATTACATGTCCAATACACGTTCGAAGTGGTACCATACACGTTCGAAGAGGTACGATTGACGTTCGATACATTTTCGAAGTGGTTCATTACATGTTCGAAGTGGTTCATTACATGTCCAATATACGTTCGTAGTGGTACCATACACGTTCGAAGAGGTACGATTGACGTTCGATACATATTCGAAATGGTTCATTACATGTTCGAAGTAGTTCATTACATGTCCAATATACGTTCTATACACGTTCGAAGTGGTACGATTGACGTTCGATGCATGTTCGAAGTGGTACGATTCACGTTCAGAGTGGTACGATTCACGTTCAGAGTGGTACGATTCACGTTCGATTCACGTTCGAAGTGGTACGATTGACGTTCGATGCATGTTCGAAGTGGTACGATTCACGTTCAGAGTGGTACGATTCACGCTCAGAGTGGTACGATTCACGTTCGATTCACGTCCGATACCCGTTTGATACACGTTCAGAGGGGTACGATTCACGTTCAGAGTGGTACGATTCACGTTCGATTCACGTTCGATACCCGTTCGATACATGATCAAAGAGATTTGTTCTAGTCGCTTGGTGTGTCCAAAGAAGAAGGGAAAGAAGATGCGTGTGAAGAAGGAGAGGATGGTCAGCGAAAATGAATGTGGAGAACAACAGCATATTACTTTTGCAAAGCTACGCACTTCTCGATTTCATGATAAGATTTTAAATGCAAGAGCCTGGGGATGCAGCGAGACCAGTTGTCTTCAAATCTTTGACGGCAACAGTCTCTTTAAAGGCAATAGTTCCAACCAAAAATAATGGGAATATTCAGGATTGCGCCCGACGAGGACCAGGAGATGTGGGGGAATAATCAGGAGGTATGTACATAACAATGTTTTGTACGTTTTTTTTACGTTTAACACGTGAATATCATATCAAGGTTTCTATGTTCTAGGATTTGCAGGGACCGCCCCAGATAGTGCGTTTGCGGGACATGCTCCCGGATCTTGCTCGCGCCACCGCCAACGCAACGCGGAGAGATTAATTTATATAGATTTTAATTTGTTTATTTAATTTCATTTGTATATATTTTTTCTATTTTTACTATTTTTTCTATTTTTTCTATTTTTTTCTATTTTTACTATTTTTTTCTATTTTTACTATTTATTCCGTGTTATTTTATTACATTTTATTATTATATTTTATTATTATATTCCTTTTTTATTATATTTCTATTTAGTTGTACATTTATATTTTTTTCTATAACAATATATATTTCTTAAACTTATATTATTTCTACATTTTATTTACCCGTCTTCCTTCTCCTTTCGCCACATAATTCTAACATTTGCAGAAACTGCATAATTCTATTTCGTTCGAGCCTTCTTCGCGCCGTTGAATGACGTCATCGCACGCGGCTGCTCCAGAGGAGTCAAATTACGCACGATCGCGCGAGACGCTGCGACGCTAAGTATTGCTCTCTCTTTCCCTCCACGAATTTAGATTTTAATGTAATGCTCTCTCTTTCCTTCCTCCGAATACGTGGTTTGTAAAATGCCGATCTTTCCCAACATTGTCTGAAACATCATCCGATAAAAATAAATTATTATTTCTCTGTGTTGAGGGGAAAATTCGATCACATATTGGTTTGGAAAAAATTTTCGGGGTTGGGCCAAGGTCATTTCCTCACTCGGCTAGGTAGAAAAAATTTTCGGGCGTGGGTCAGGTCTGGAGAGGTCTCCGTGGCTGGCTATCGAAAGAAGAAAGAAGAAAGGATATGTATGGTTTGTAAGAAAGAGGAAGAAACAGTGAAACACGTGATTGAAGCATGTGAAGTAAGTGGAGAGAGTGGCAGCAATTGGAAAGAGGTAATTAGAGGAGAAGGGACAAACTTGGTTATTCTATAGGAGATAATAGGGAGAATGAAAAGATGGGAAGAACAGGAAAGTGATAAAAGATGATTATGCAACATAAAATAGATTAGGAAACACTTGTAAAATAAAAAAAATTTGTTAAGACACAGCAGGATACATTAGAAGGGTAGGACTTACACTGACACAATCACGGGAATGAAATGGAAAGAGTATATGATCGTTAAATTGTAACACAAAAGTGGGTAACAAATTAAATTATTATTATTATTATTATTATTATATTTTTTCTTTTTATAATGTATTTTTTATATTGAATTTTTATATTTTTATTTTTTAATTCATATTTTTATATTCATATATATATATATATTTTTTTATTTTCTTTTATATTTTTATTGAGTTTTATATTGTATTGTATTTTATTATCTATTTTAATTGTATTTTTATATTTTTATATTTTTAATTTCATTTATATTCATTTATATTTATTTTTTTATATTGTATTGAATTTTATCTTATATTTTTATTGTATTTTTATATTTTTTCTTTTATATATTATATTCTTTTATATTCTATTTTTATGTTTTTTTCTTTTTATATTATATTTATTATTTTATTTTATTCTTTTTTATTATATTTCTTATTTAATTGTATTTTATTGTTTTTTATATTGTATTGTACTGTATTTTATTTTCGTATTTAATTGTATTTTCTTTTATTTTATTTTATTTTATTTTTCAATTGTATTTTTATATTTTATTGGTGAAGAAGTGTGATCGAAAATAGAGCAGATAAGTATATACATCCAAGAACAAGAAAGAGAGATGAAAATAAAAGAGTCAAAGTTCCTAAGAGAATTAAGAGAGGTGGCAAGCAAACCAGGAGATAAGTCGAAATACTTATGGGGGAAGAAGAAAAAAAAGGAGAGGAGAATTAGAATGGATAGGAAGATTCATACAGGGTAGTGAAACGGGGGCATGTAAATATTGGCTATCGAAAGGTGAAAGGATATGTAGGCTCTGTAAGAAAGAGGAATTTTTTTATATTCTTTTATAAACTATTTTTATGTTTTTTATTTTTTATATTATATTCTTTTATATTCTATTTTTATGTTTTTTTTCTTTTTATATTATATTTATTATTTTATTTTATTCTTTTTTATTATATTTATTATTTAATTGTATTTTCTTTTATTTTATTTTATTATTTTATTTTATTTTTCAATTGTATTTTTATATTTTATTGGTGAAGAAGTGTGATCGAAAATAGAGCAGATAAGTATATACATCCAAGTACAAGAAAGAGAGATGAAAATAAAAGAGTCAAAGTTCCTAAGAGAATTAAGAGAGGTGGCAAGCAAATCAGGAGAAAAGTCGAAATACTTATGAGGGAAGAAGAAAGAAAGGAGAGGAGAATTAGAATGGATAGGAAGATTCATACAGGGTAGTGAAACGAGGACATGTAAATATTGGATATCGAAAGATGAAAGGATATGTAGGCTTTGTAGGAAAGAGGAAGAAACAGTGAAACACGTGATTGAAGCATGTGAAGTAAGTGGAGAGAATGGCAGCAATTGGAAAGAGGTAATTAGATGAGAAAGGATAAACTTGGCTATTCTACAGGAGGTAATCGGGAGAAGGAAAAGATGGGAGGAAGAGGAAAGTGATAAAAGATGATTATGCAACATAAAATAGATTAGGAAACACTTGTAAAATAGAAAAATTGGTTAAGACACAGCAGGATACATTAGAAGGGTAGGACTTACACTGACACAATCACGGGAATGAAATGGAAAGAGTATATGATCGTAAAATTGTAACGCGAATGTGGGCAATAAATTAAATTATTATTATTATTATTATTATTATTATTATTATATTTTTTTTATAATGCACTTTTATATTGAATTTTTATATTTTTTATTTTTTTTTATTTTTTATTTTTTATATTCTATTTATATTCTATTTTTATATTTTTTATTTTTTATATTATATTTAATATTTAATTGTATTTTCTTTTTTTATTATTTTATTTTCTTTGTCACGTCCAGGGTGGAGGGGTTTAGGGACGATGACACGTGGGGTAATTGTCAGGCGAGAATGCAAGTTTTCCGCACGCTGATCGTTTTTGGAGGGACTCAGGCGAGAATGCAAGTTTTCCGCACGCTGAGGGTTTGGAGGGACTCAGGCGAGAATGCAAGTTTTCCGCACGCTGAGGATTTGAAGGAACTCAGGCTAGAATGCACGTTTTCCGCACGCTGAGGTTTTTAGAAGGATTTCAGGCGAGAATGCAAGTTTTCCGCACGCTGAGGGTTTGAAGGAATTCAGGCGAGAATGCACGTTTTCCGCACGCTGAGGTTTTTAGAAGGAACACAGGCGAGAATGCACGTTTTCCGCACGCTGATCGACCAGGGAAGGCTTAAATGGCGAATATACACCCGGGAGACACCCGTTAGAGCACTTTGTATTTGTTTTGACTAAGAAATTGCATTTACCGTTGCATTCCCGTAAGAAGTTACTCGTAATACTTCCGCGAAATCCGTCTAATTATACGACTGTACGCGGGCTATGCAAAAGAACGTTGGTAAACACTGTAGGCTCTTTCGCGTTCGGGAATCGAGATCAGCTGTTGCGGCAGCTAGGTTTGGGTATGGAATCCTCGCGATCGCGGAATACACACAATAATTCAAAGCGCGATTTAAACAGGAATCGTTTATTCAAATTGAAGCACTTTTAACACGTTATGTACTATTATCGTGATTTTTGGTTAAGTTTTATAATTATGCGTTAGACATTTAGCATTAGCACATGACATTTATATAAATGGTGAACAATAGCAAGATATGTATGGACATGAAATACAATATACGATAATAAAGTAGAATGACATAAAGCAATAAGCGTTAATAATTCAAAAGGTATGAACGCAATAGGCGTTAATAATACAAAAATGTATATATAAAGCAATAAGTGTTAATAATTCAAAGTAATATGAAAGCAACAAGAATAATGATACAAAATATGGATGATGGTGATATGCCGTAGTAATAAATGGTAATAATAAAGGCTTACAATGATTGGTGAGATGATGGGTTTAAACACTAATAAAAGTAAACTTTCGTTCGGTAGTCCTTTCGCGCGTTGATTTCGTCGAAAGAGGACTTCTGTCTCGGTCCCCTCGTATTTATATAATTGTCGCGGGGGTACGCGCGGTATAGGCCTTGACATATCTAATAAATAAGTCGCAGTAGGACCTCCGGGGTTTTTACAATGGTGCGTCTATTATTAGACGCGTTTCTGTCACGTACACCAAATATTCTTCGCAATAACATTTCCGGGGTTTTTATGAAT
The DNA here is from genome assembly GCA_963855975.1 of Andrena chrysosceles. NCBI lineage: Eukaryota > Metazoa > Arthropoda > Insecta > Hymenoptera > Andrenidae > Andrena > Andrena chrysosceles. The sequence continues at coordinate 645,521 of CAWLCU010000348.1, read as the reverse complement.
AGGGAATTATATGCTCAACCCATCGGATGGATTTCTGGAGTTTTAATGGGAAAGGGGTGATCGTGGTCTTGACTTGTAGGGTCTTAGAGAAGGGGTGAGACGTGGTCTCGATTTAAGGGGTTTTTGGGGCGAGGGACTTGTTTAGAATTAGCAAGAGGGGGGGAGTTTGTGCCTCGTATGGCGAATAATCGAAGGAGGTTTTGTACTGACCATCTCGAGATGGGGACCGCTAAGGTACATCATCGAGGTGATCAGCGATTAGGGAAAAGGGGCATTTGTTGATTTGGAAGGACTTTGGTGGAGTGACTTGGAGGTTTATACGAAGGTGTTTAAATAGTACCGCGCGAAAAATAGTGGGATATCACATCTTTTATTATATTATTTCTTTATATTGTATTTTTATATTGAATTGAGTTTTTATATTTTTATTTTTTTATTTCTTATTTTTATATTCTATTTATATTCTATTTATATTCTATTTTTATATTTTTTCTTTTTTATATTATATTTGATATTTAATTGTATTTTCTTTTTTTATTATTTTATTTTCTTTTATTATATTATTTTTTTTATATTGTATTTTTATATTGAATGGAGTTTTTATATTTTTATTTTTTTATTTCTTATTTTTATATTCTATTTATATTCTATTTATATTCTATTTTTATATTTTTTCTGTTTTATATTATATTTGATATTTAATTGTATTTTCTTTTTTTATTATTTTATTTTCTTTTATTATATTATTATATTCTTTTTATTATATTTCTTCTTTAATTGTATTTACTTTTATTTTATTATATTCTTTTTTATTATATTTCTTATTTAATTGTATTTTCTTTTATATTTATATTTATATTGTGTTGTATTTAGGAATTGGAAAGAGGTAATTAGAGGAGAAGGGAAAAACTTGGCTATTCTATGGGAGATAATAGGGAGAAGGAAAACATGGGAAGAACAGGAAAGTGATAAAAGAATATTATACAACATAGAATAGATTAGGAAACACTTGTAAAATAAAAAAAATTGTTAAGACACAGCAGGATACATTAGAAGGGTAGGACTTACACTGACACAATCACGGGAATGAAATGGAAAGAGTATATGATCGTTAAATTGTAACACAAAAGTGGGTAACAAATTAAATTATTATTATTATTATTATTATATTTTTTCTTTTTATAATGTATTTTTTATATTGAATTTGTATGGAGAGAACTCAAAGATGTTGAGAATCGTGCGGTTTATTTAGAGATAAAGAATTGAGGCGATACAATAGATACGTAACACTTTTGGCGAATGTTGTTGAGATATTACTGTTCTGTGCAACTGAGCACTCGGTTCGGTCACGAGAGCGTGGGTGCGTATGAATGTAGACGAGGTGTTGTGTGGAAGAGTATGTATGTATGATGTCGCGAAAAGTAAATAGGAAGTCCATCAGCTGTTCGTGAATGTTCATGTTGTCTTGCGATTGATGTGAAGAAGAGAAAAAGAGAAGGAGAAAGAACGAGAGATTGAGAGACAGAGACAGAGAGAGAGAGAGGGAGAGAGAGAGAGAGAGAGAGAGAGAGAGAGAGATAGAGAGAGATGGTTCTGCTGATTCACTATTTATATTCTATTTTTATATTTCTATTGTTTAATTAATTGAACAATATGTAATCATTTTACAAATATTGCAATCTATTTGCTTGTCTGTCTCCCTCCTTCACTTGTCATCAATTTCTATCGACTCTGCATAATTCTTTCTATGATTCTCGCCTCCAATTCTAAAGACGATACTACGTAATAAGTCGCTGTATTTCAAACTGAATGCAGTATCATTTTTATTTAATCTTAAGTCATGTGTAAGCTATGTGTATCCGCGGTTGTATCAAACTGCAGAAGATGTCAGGACACACTTTAAAACTTTTGTTACTGTGTTGTAACAGGGCGACGCTGCCTGCGAAACATTACATACGCGTCGTGCTGCTAAAATAATATGTGATAGCGAATACTACGACGAGGATTATCTTGTAGATTGCGAACTGGTAGCATCTGTCATCAATGATATTTTAGCGGATGCTCGTAGGAAAAAAATGTTAAATTATATTTCATTTCTGTTTATATTTTTATATTCTTTTAATTGTAATTAAATTTCTTAAACATATTATTTCTCTATTTATTTATCCGTCTTCCTCCTTCTCACCTCACCAATTTCTGCTGACACAACATAATTCTTTTTATGATTCGTGCGTTCGTTACGCCACCAAATGATGTAATCTTGCACGGCGGTCCCATCACGGGGAATTCAAATTACACGTGATCGCGCGATACGCTGCGATGTTAAGATTGAAAAACATTTTTAAAAATTGTTAGCTTTAGAGTGTGTGTTTGCTACATATTGGTTCGGTAGATCGATGAGGGAGGGGATTAAAATTATTATTTCTCTGCGTTGGGAAAAAAATGTCTGTTGATATGGAAAAGATTTTTTATGCTGATGCCGCATAATTTTAAGATTCGACGTTTCTACATGTATTGTATTTTGTTCTTCACGCTGCCAAATGACGTCATCTAGCGCGGCTGCTCCAGAAGAGTCAGATTTCGCGAAATCTCGCGATACGCCGCGACGTTAAATCGGAACGCTTTGAAATACTGTTAGCTTTAGAATGCTCGCTACATAATGGTTCGGAAAAATATGTCTGTTTGCTACATAACAGTTTGCTATATCGGTGATTAAAAAATTATTATTATTTCTCTGTGTTGGGGAAAACTTTCCATCACATATTGGTATGGAAAAAAGTTTCTGCTGACGCCGCATAATTCTTTCTATGATTCGCGCTGCCAAATGTCGCCATCCTGCACGACTGCTAGAGGAGATTCAAATTACACACGATATGCTGCGACGTTAAATCGGAACGCTTTGAAATACTGTTAGCTTTAATAAAATGTGTTTGTATCACTATGTAGCGCTGTCTCTTTTCCTCTCCCAGATTTAGCTTTAAAGTAAATCGGAACGCTTCGAAATACTGTTAGCTTTAGAATAAAATGTGTTTGTATCACTATGTAGCGCTGTCTCTTTCCCTCTCCCAGATTTTAGCTTTAAAGTAATGTTCTATCTCTTTCCCACCCTCCGAAGACGCGGTGTGTAAAAAAACGCCGATTTTTCCCGAGATCGTACGAAATAATTCCCAATAAAAATAAATTATTAAAACAATTTCAGCTACATAATGGTTTGGAAAAATATTTGGGGGTGGGCCAAGGTCATTCACTCCCTCCGGAGTGATCCCCTCCATCATCGCGGCTTCCCCCACTCCGCGGCTCGTGCGCGCGCAACCGGTTTTCCTCTCCCCGCAGGCCCCGCGCCCATGTTTCCCTCCGCCGCGCTCCTCCACAGGCCCGTACTTCCCCCCGCCCCCGCGCTCCCCTCAGAGGACCTGCGTTGGAAACCGCTTTACCATACTACTATATATTAGTTGCCGATGGCGATAGCAGTGTGTACAAGAAGATATTGGACAGTAATCCATATGGAAAGTATATGGTGCAGGTACAAAAAATTGAATGCACCAATCACCTGTTACGCAATTTCAGTAAAAGAATAAACGAAATCGGAACAAAAGGCCGCAATAGAGATCTAAGAGCTGTCATACAGAATAATGCTCTCCGCCTGCGTACTGGTATAAAAAAAGTTGCGGAATACCGGTTGCGAAAAGAAATAGCACTCGAGGAACGAATTCAAAATTTGAAGCAAGACTTGAAAAATGTACCGAGTTACGTTTTCGGTCACCACAAGGAATGTCAGAAGTTAGCATACTTCTGTAAGAAATACTCTGATCCCAACAGAGTAGACTACGTTCCACAACTAAGAGAAGCTGGTAGTTATGAAAGTATCGAAGAAGCGATGCAGCAACATTTCGTTAAAGCTAACAGTTTGCTGCGCGGTCTAAATAACAATGCTGTTGAACGTTTTAATAACATAATTGCTAAATTCATCGGAGGCAAAAGGATAAACTTTGGACGAGGAGGCTCGTATCAGGGTAGAGTCTCCGCTGCAGTCATCCAATATAACACAAAAGAAGCGTTCAGCAGATTGAGTACGGCAATGAATAAAGAGCCGCCAACCATGGTAAGAAAGCTGGAAGGACGTCAGAAGCGCGCAGCAGAAAAAGCAAGGGAGTATAAAAAAGAAGCGAAAGCATCCTCCTTTCGAAATAACAAACAATCGTGCGACCAGGATTACGGCCCCAACGCGGCAAAACCAGATATGGAAGAGACAGTATACTCTTCCGAGCGTAAAAGGCACGCGGATAAACTCCTTCACTGGCAAACGAGGCGAGACGAGATCCAAGTGGAAACTCGCGATCAGGCGAATAGCGAAAAATAGATTGGTTATAGGAAAAAATTATTAACTGCATCCAATTTCGGCAAGGTATGCCGATTACGAAAGGCTACACCACGGGCAAATACTGTGAAGAGTATAATGTACCCGCAATTCCACAATTTACATTCTCTCCAATACGGAAGGGAAAATGAGGCAAACGCCTTGAAACAAATGCAAGAAGAATTAGGAATGCATATTCTACCGTGTGGCCTCTTCATCGATGACACTGTGCCTCAATTAGGTGCAACTCTTGACGGCCTCGTGGACCATGATAAAATTGTCGAAGTAAAGTGTCCTGAATCGGCCAAGGATTTATCACCTGCTGAAGCAATAAAGCAACTTGATAATATTAGGCGTATTTACAAGGGTAATGAAATGAATAAGAATCATCATTACTATTATCAAGTGCAAGAACAATTGCACATAACGAAAAGACAACAGGCCTATTTTTGTTTATGGACGCCGAAAGGAATGAAAGGTACAACAGATTCGAGAGATGATCGATTCTGGGCAACATAGATGGAGGAAAAACTCAAGAAGTTCTATGAGGACTGCATGTTGCCAGAAATGATAGATAGTCGATACAATCGACAACAGCCGATTAGAGAACCTCCGTACATAAAAACAGGAGGAGCAGGTACGAGTACACAAGAAAGTACACAAAACGATGGATGAAAACATCGCAATAGCACCGGCGCGGCGAGTGCATCCAGCGCATATGAAGAGCTGTCGAATCAACCAATTGCAATTCAAAGTCACTATTGCACCGGCGAGTGCATCCAGCGCATATGAAGAGCTGTCGAATAAGCAATTGCAATCAAAAGTAACTAATGCACCGGCGAGTGCATCCAGCGCATATGAAGAGCTGTCGAATTAACCAATTGCAATCCAAAGTCACTATTGCACCGGCGAGTGCATCCAGCACATATGAAGAGCTGTCGAATAAGTTATGTTTCAAAATGTAAGTAAGAAAGTATGTAGAAGATACATACGCAGAGTGAATAGGACCGTCTATGACGGGGGTGGTGGTGGGCCTTTTCACACTCTCCTAATAATAAATACTTATAGCTATTCTTTCATATCAAGTGGAAATGACATGTATAAAAGCGTAAGTATGACATATACTTTCGTTATGCAAATAATTGGATTAATTGGAAATCATCATGAATGTTTCTCTCATATATGAATTTGTTTTAGATATTTCCACCAACCAATATCAACGTTGAAAATCATGCTCTATGAAGCGAGGAGAGGGAGGCAGTCTTCTCCGCAAGCATAAAGATAAGTAAATAACATACATACATTTACATTTTTACTGCATTCAGATTACAACTCGTTCTAACTTTTTATCACAGGTTCTATGACAACTAATTGGAATCGAAAGGGGTCAGTGCCATTCGAAGAAAATATTTATGTGAAATAGGACACAATAATAATGATTTCTTCGGTAAGTGTAAGTATCAGTTTTTACATTCAAGTGGTATAAACTCAAAAATAATTTTTATTAAATTTATATCTTTTCGTAGATCAAACCAGGGTGTACATATGTACACTGGGCTGAGGAATATCGTTGCAACTACCACAACTGCAGTGTGGAAGAGGTACCCCTTCTATGACGCCGACCGGGCTAGAGAAAATGTGCAGCAACAGATTTTCTGTCAGCTGGAGGAGCAGATTTTCTGTCCTCGCAGTGACAGAAAATATAACCTACATATATGCTATACCCGATTTGCTAAAGATACTGTTGCTGCGTAATAATAATATTTCGGAAAGGTGATGAGAAATTCACAAATGTAGCGTAATAGAACGAAATAGCCGCTAAACATTTATTGTCATATAACATATACATAGGTTATATTTTCTGTTACTTCGAGGAGGGACCACATAATAATCACGCGTTGGATTCAACGTCAAACACAATTTTATATATGTTTGTTCATAACTGCTTAACAAACTTCATTTTCTGGGGACATGCCCTCGTGTATTTTTCCTTTTCACTTATAATTCCTTACTGCCAACGTAGAATATTGCAGTACCAGCAGACTTTCTCTTTAAATTTTTACAAGTACAACGCATCAGCTGAGAATTTCTTTCCACATTCAAAATAGAATATAGAAATAGCAAACAGCTCATGGTATTACCATTTCTGTGCAGAAAAAACTTGCTGTAATACCGACCGGCAAACTCGGTCAGGTCACGTGACGTGTCTACCCCCTTAAAAGTGTGCCCAAATAGGTGAGTCGACCAATCGTCACATCGGCGGACTGCATCGCCCGAGACCGCCTGCTGGGGACCTTTTTCAGCCGGGCAATAGTATGTGCTTCGAATGAAATGTAAGTTAACGTAAAGATTAACATATTAATTATTTGCATATTATGCACGATAATTAAGGACGATGACTATGTGGGGGTAAAAGTCAGGCGAGAATATTAAACGCAACACACTGAGGGTTGATGGGAGTCAGGCGAGAATATTAAATCCAACACTCTGAGGGTTGATGGGAGTCAGGCGAGAATAGTAAATCCAGCACTCTGACGGTTGATGAGAGTCAGGCGAGAATATTAAATCCAACACTCTGATCGACCAGGGAAGGTTTAAAAAACGAACACGCACCAGGGGCACACCCGTTAGAGCACTCTATGTTTGTTTTGGCTTGGTTTGGATTTACCGTTGCATTTATATAAGAAGCCACACGTAATATTTCCGCGAAATACGTCTAGAATATGACTGTACACGGTCCATGCAAAAATACGTTTGTAAACACTGTAAGCACTCTCGCGTTCGCGAACGGAAATCAGCTGTTGCTGTAGCCTGTTTGACTTGGAACCTTCGTAACCAAAGGAGAGACACAATAATTCGAAGCGTGGTTTAAAGTAAAATTGTTTATTCAATTCGAAACACGAAAATATGCCATGCACCGGTTAATGTGATGGCTGTTTGGTTTTATAATAATGCGCTAGACTTTAAGCATTAGCACATAAACATTTATATAAATGGTTAGTAATAGCAATATATATATAGATGAGTGTGAGACACATGAATATTAGCAATGTGAATATATATAATGCAATAAGCACATGATAATAGTGTAAAGCAATAAACGTTAGTAAATAATATAAAGCAATAAGCATGAAATAATAATATTATGCAATAGCCATTAGAAATATGAAACAATATGAGATAATGTGAATGGTTGTGATATGCCGTGGAACAATAGTTAATGATAATTGCTTACGGTAGTTGTCGTAGATAAATTATTCGTCGTTCACTGATTCTAGGTTTAGGATTGTATATATATGGTAGAACTTCGCGGGAGTATTTCCGTAGAAGAGGACCTCTGTTTCTCGGGCCCTCGTATTTATATGATTTTCTGGAATGACAGGTATGAAGGCTGTGCGCGGTATGCACCATGACTTTCATATACAAAATGTGTGGTCTATAATTAGAACATGTTGATGACTCATGCGCGAGATATGCGTCGCAATAGGACTTCCGGGGTTTTTATTTGGGCTTCTGAAAAGGCGGTACTCGAGCCGTTGCACAATGGTCTGTTCAATAACAATCTAGCGGGATAAAAGTCGCAGGTGGAACATAAATCGTCAGTTAGGTGGTAATGTTTATAATTTGTTTGAGAAACACCATCCACGTTGTTTTAGCACCCTTAAAACTTTCACCTCAGCCTCCAAGGGTTTTTAAAACCAAAATTCGTATTCTGGGGTTTCTTAGAATGTAGGAAGCGAATATGAACTGTGTTTTGTAGAGAAAAAGTGTTTAAAACCACGTTATTTAGAATTAATTACACATTTTAGCTCCTAACATTACAAAAATTATGTAGAGTTGCAAATATTTGCAGCTACAACTTGTGAATATGTACTCTATAAAGCAAATAGAACAAAACAACAGAAAAATTTTCAGGTTCCACGAGGTTCCTGGACATCTATGCAGAGCTTTTCCAACGAAAGCTATTGAAAAATTCCATCATGTTTATGATTATATTTTAATCCTGTTCCTTGGAAATTAAAATACTCATGGCTGAAGCTTGATTTACTACTTACTTGTACCTCTGCAATCCATTATTCAAACTATTAACAATTTAAATCGCGATCCAATTGAGCACTACCGATATATAGTTGATACTGATGCATTCTAACAATTTGTTACTAAGCGGTCGACTCGCGTACGTTTTGCGGATCGTTACTTTTAAGAAATACGTATAAAGTTGCATAGCATATCATTCCAATATCTCTGACTCACAAGGAAGGCTATCAGACCGTCCGCTCCCGATTGTGATGAAAGTTTGCATATGTGTAGAACAGTGAAAGGTAAGAGACACATGTATTTTTTATCGGCGGATATTCAACTTTAAGGGGTGAAATCACCCTCTGCAGATTGACAACCTCGAAACTATCTCGGAAATTAGTGGAGATAAAAATATTCTTCAAATTACAAAGTTGTCTGGTTTTTTATGTACAATACTTCAGCGGTAATGATTTTATAAAAATTGTAAAACTGTTGAAAATATAAGGGTAACTACCCTTAAACTTAAGTTCACCACTTTAATGGTAATAACTAAAAATATTGTGTACTTAATTCTGAATTCAACGGTGTGTATCAAGATACATGTTCCATGTATAGAGTTTGAGATATTGTAGATAGTAACTCAGGTATGTTGCATAGTCCAACGTAGCGCGCGCGGCTACAGTGTGCGCGAAGTGCGCTTACCTGGCATTCGGTCGCATCTTAATTAAAGACGGGAAGGCCAGAAGTCATTAAACTCTTCAGTTTATAATCACGGAGCCTGCTGATGTACTAACCGTAATGACAAAACAAGTTTTTAAAACATTTATACACAGATGTAGTGTCGAGGTTTCAAACTTACAATTTCAGGTAATATGAATTTTGTAGGTACACGGTACATTTGTTGACGAATCGTAGATCTTCGTGAACGTCGGTCTTGGATCTTTAAGTTACGGATGATTAAGCAAATTAAAAGTGTTCAAAATACTACGTGTTATGTCTCTTATTTCAACGAACACAAAGATTGGATGTGTTCAATTCCACGAATTTTTGCCTTCGCGACGTTCTTTTCGTGTTTTTCGGGGGTGCTAATTATAAGTTGATTTGATTCATTAATTGATCCGAAAGAGGAGGATCCTCCCCGGTCAAACCGCACCGGTGGAAGAGAAAGCCCCTCCTTCAGGTCGAGGCGATTGCAGAAATTTTGCGGTAGAGAAAAATGGTACTTCGGACTGCTGGTGCATTAATTTTTAATTATGTTTACATATTGTTGAACATTGTTGAACAGTTCACAATATTTCAATACTAAAACACGCACAATATTAAATACTCGCCGATGTGAATAGTTTGAGGCCTTGACGCTAACTAGAAACACATAAGTTTGACCTTGTGCTGTCCTTTTGACGCAGCTGTAACGTCTGGTTGCCCGGGGACGACTAAACGTTAGCAGGTTCCCGAGAAGAGAGCGGCGTCCCTCGAGAATCGGATAGGTGGGGGTTCGTTGGTAGAGTAAAGGAGTAAAATCCAACTTAAACTCAACAATGACTTTATTTGAACAACACTTATTCCTAATAATGAATATAATATTACTTACGACTACGATTATATATTTTATGTTTTTTGTATTTTTATATTTTTTATCTTATATTTAAATGCTACTTGGCTATGTATTTATTGCAGAGCACGGCCGCTACCGCTTCCGGAGCGAGGTCGTAGACTCTTGGCAATGTCTGTAGTAAGAACAGCCGCTACCGTTTCCGGGGCGAGCTTGTACTTTTGACAGAGTTTTGGTTCTAAGCTCAAATTGACCTCGCTTTTATCAAGTGCTTCGGCTGCTACCGTTTCCGGGGCGAGCTCGATGCCTTTGCAAGAGCAAGGTACTATAGTTTTCAAATGAAATAGTCCAAAGAGGTGCACCAGTGACTTTTATACACTGGAGATCCGCCGCTACCGTTTCCGGGGCGAGCTGAATCTCACTGGTTGAAACTTAAGCTTCCTCTAGGTCTAAACATTCGTCAACTAAAGAGCGTGGTTTTTGAATGTAGCTTGACTGGGGCGCTGCGCTGCGTGCGCCTCCTTTTATACTGGAAAATTGGCGGGCTGGCGCATGCGCAGTGAGTCGGTTTTCGTTATTTTACATTTTTCTCGCTTTATACATATTATTTTGTTTTGTATTTTTGTCAGTAATTATAATTAATTATTTCTAATATTTCTACAATATTTGTTTCTCTAATATCTGCTTAGTTTAATATTAATGTATAAAAGTATGTACAGTGGGTCTGCGCGGTATTGTAGTACAGTTCTACTTTATCGACGGTCGGTAACGCCGGGTTTGAGTCCCCGTGGGACGTTACACAGCAGTCAGCACGAGTATTTATGTTTTCGACCGAACTTGGAACGTGTGGACTGAAAACACGCATTTACCCTGAACAGATACAACGTATTGCTCACTGTACAGTGATATATAATACGAGAACTTGTTGTTATTCCACTATATATGTGTAACAGGTGACAAAATTAGATAGTGTGCTCTCTTTGTGTCGCGCAGTGTATTGCACTGCAAGCTTGTACAGAAGTACAAAGTTTTAATCGGACTTGACAAAATTACTGTATCGCGATTTGCAAAAATGAGTGCCATTAATCCACTCAACGTTATTACCATGCTGCTTGATACGTTTAAATTAACAGACAGAACGAAGACGCCAGTTACCAATACAGAACGGGAATTAACAAATATTTTTCAAAATATACTACTACAAGCTATGGAGGAAAGGAATACATTTCATGTAGAAGAAGAGTCGTCTTGCAATTTGAAGATATGCACCGATCAAATGTCGCAGATGTGGTGGATATAGAGTGGAGGAATGAAGAGGAAAACAATTTATCTTCATCCACGGATGTCCAGAATGCAAGAATTTCTACATCCAGCAGTGACCACATTAGTCTAGAGCAGAGGTGCACAAGGAGCTGTTTTCGGCGCCTAGCGGCGAACCCACCTGTCTCGTTGCTAACATTAGAATCGGTGAGGAGAACTGTAGTAGTGTATGTGCGCGCTCGTAGGCTCGTAGCGTAAGTATGTATGGCTAGGTTCAAGTCATACCAAGTGCACGTACACTACTGCAGTTCTCCTCACCAATTCTAACGTTAGCAACGAGACAGGTGGGTTGTTCGCCGCTAGGCGCTGAAAGCAGCTCCTTGTGCACCCCTGGTCTAGAGTATAAAAGAAAGGCTGTGGAGTATTGGAACAGTGGTAAAAGGAAACGTTTGGGACTGAAATCTGTTCAATCAAAATTCAAGCGGGTTACATCGGAGAAACAATTGCGTAACTGGGCAGGACAAATAAAGTCTGGAGGTACGCGTACTGATAAACTACACAGAATAACTAAATTTACGTTAGAACAGCTTTCAAATGCAGTTCAGACAAATCACATGGTTCATGATAATGATTTACGTCGGTGGGCAATACAAGCCAGCATGCAAGGAAATTTGGAATCTTTTAAAGCAAGTCGCTACTGGTTATGGACGTTCAAAGACACTTACAACATTGTGTCTCGAAAGGTAACAACATTTGTTACAAGCAGCGCAACAACGCGGGACCAGTATTTACACCACCAGTGTATAGTTTTCATTAATAATGTAAGGCCATACATATTGCAATACGGATTACAAAGTGTTTACAATTCTGACCAAAGTGGTTTTAATCTCGAACTCCATTCTGGCCGAACTTTAGCACTGCGAGGTTCGAAAAAAGTTCATGCAACCGTTCAATCGATAATTTCGACGACCCATAGTTACACAATACAACCAATTATATCTGCAGATGGACAATTATTATCCCCACTATTTCTGATATTAAAGGAATCAACAAGCGACTTTGGACCCCGCGTAAGAGCAACAATGTTTAAGCCAAAAAACATTTTTGTGAGTGCGTCAAAATCCGGGAAACTGACAGTAGAACATTTTAAAATATGGCTACGTTCTGTTTATTTCCCACATACTGGACAACGTTCTGTATTAATATTAGATTCCATGAGTGGCCATTGCGAACGAACAGTTATGGATGTAAAGCCAGAAGATAAGCAATGTAAATTGTTTCTGTTAAAATAAATCTCATAAATATATTTATTTCTTGGTAGGACAGTAAATAATTGCACTTTATATTTACTTACTCTTCTTAATTCCTTAAGATTGTTCTTATTATTTAAGATTACAATACTGTTTACTTTGTACATCTACCCTCTACGGCGTGCGAGTCCTTTCTGTCCCCTCTCCTATTCGTGCGCGCCTCACTACTTCCTCTCACTCACGCACGCATATGTATATATTGCTTATATGTGAATTTACCTTATATTCTAACAGTTTCTTATACCAAATGGAGCAACGAGCCGTATTCAACCTTTGGATGTATATATTTTCCGCACGTGGAAAAATTTTATTAGAAAATTTTCCGATACTATTATTTTATTTGATTATGATATTAACCTTGGTAATGGTATAGATAGAGGGCAACCTCGCGGATTTTGACGACCTTGAAATATGTTGTCAAGGACGTCATTCTGAACAACTTTTTCCTCTAAACTTTTTGGCGGTCGACCTTAGTTTCCGAGATAATTGCAAAAATCGGTAATTATTTAGAAGTTTTCCATCCTCACCGATTTCAATGATTTTTGGATATGTTGTCGGGGACACGATTCTGAGCAATTTTTTCCTATACATGTTACCGCCGCTCGACATTCGTTTCCGAGATATTCGCGAAAAACTGCTGCTACTACACAATGTATTCTGCCGTATATCTACCTACAGTACACGTCCGTGACAGCGTCTGCGCCAGCATGGGACAAAACAAATAACGAAGCTGACCTTTGTTTCCGAGATATTTGCGAAAAACTTCGGTAAACTTGTCGATTAGCATGACCATCACCGATTTTGATGACCTTGAAATATGTTGTAGGGGGCATGATTCTCAGCATCTTTTTCCTATACATGTAACCTTCGGTCGGCCAACTTTTTAAGATATGCGCAAAAAACCTTGGTAAACTTTTCCTCATGGATTTGAAGGAAAATTGTTTTAATCACCTCACCACGATCGCCTCACTGTACAGTATTTCTGTTCACTTATTCCGACACAACGCTTTCCACTTTCCAACTTGACCCGGGTATTAGTATTGGTTGGGCTAGATCAGTGAGGGGGTGTAGTATGAAAGGAGAGACGTTTAGCACTCCCCTAGACAAGGATGGAACACACATAAATTGGTAAAGGCACTTGTCGTCCTTTGGCGGCACTTTACCACATTTTTACCCGGGGCCGGGGGAGGCCGTGCGGCGACTTAGTTATGAAAGTCGCCCCGCTCCCCCGGTTAACAACAAGTAGGCCCCGGGCCGCGTCGTCGTCACTCCCCCGCGAGGGAAGGAGTGGGAAGGAGTGCCGCGCCCCATAACGGGTGCGGCACCGGCTCCCACGTCCGCCCCCCCCCCCCTGTGAGAGAGGGGGAACGTGCGTACGGGATGAGCTAAGCAGGAGAACGGGGGGCCCACGAATGTAGGGCCCCCCCCCCCCCCACGGGGAGCGGCGATATATCTCGCCGCACCCGATAGAGCGATCGAGCTCGCGGGGCAAGTCAGGCGGCCGAAAGCGGGCCGCCCTGTGGGCACATTGCCATCCGCCCGTCCGAGGTGTCCGTCGGTTTCTAACCGACTGCCTTTAAGGCCCCCTCGGTACGCGGCGGTTTGGGCGGCCCTTAAGGCCGTCAACGCCCCGGCCCGGTCGCGACGCAAGTTACCGTCGCGGCCCGGTAGTAGCAGCGACCCCGGAAGAGGCGGTGCGGACGCGTGGTCCGTCGCGCGCCGCCAGCCCAGGCAGATATAGCTGGGGGAGGTCCATTAATACTCCCCCAGGGAAGACCCCGTTACGGGGCTGTCTTGCGCGGAGTTGCACGAAGCGCAGTGGGGGAGTGTTGCGAACGTATCGCTAGTTTGCACTCGCACAAAGTCCCTCCCCTCTGGCGTGCAACTCCGCGCACGAGGTAGACCACCTTGGAGGTTTTAGTGGGTTCGAGTCCCACATAACCCCCTGCCCGCCCCCGCGGGTGGGGGGTATCCGTGGGGATTTCCTCCAAGTAAAAAAAAAAAGCATGGTAGCGTAAAACATGGTAGCAAACCGATTTGAGTTTAACTAAAACATAATTTTTTCGCTAGAAAGAGAGTGCTTTCAAGAACACCTGTTGGACACCCCGACTATGTCCGGCGGCGCCGGCACATCGGTTCGGTACCATGCTTTACGCGCCCCCATACTGATCTAGCCAAACCAATACTAATACCCGGGTCAAGTTGGAAAGTGGAAGGCGTTGCGTCGGAATAAATCAACAGAAGTTTTTCGCAAATATCTCAGAAACGAGGGTCAGCTTCATCATTTGTTTTGTCCCATGCTGACGCATACGTTCTCACGGACGCGTACTGTAGGTAGGTAAATATACGGCAGAATACATTGTAGTAGTAGCAACAAGTTTTCGCGAATATCTCGGAAATTAAAGCCGAGCGGCGGTTATATGCACAGGAGAAAGTTGTTCAGAATCTAGATCTTGATAACATATCCAAAAATCATTGAAATCGGTGAGGATGGAAAACTTCTAAATAATTACCACATAATTTTGCGAATATCTCGAAAACGAAGGTCGACCGCCAAAAAGTTTAAAGGAAAAAGTTGTTCAGAATGATGTCCTTGACAACATATTTCAAGGTCGTCAAAATCCGTGAGGTTGCCCTCTATCTATACCATTACCTTAACCTTCACTTAAGAGATAATATATCAAAGTTGCAATCTCTGGTGCACATTCAATTTACATCACCTCGATTTCAAACTTTTATACGGTATTCTTGGTTTAAGGGGACATTCTACTCTCTCGGCCTCAAAAAATTCAATTTTTTGCCTAATTCGGAAGAATGCACCTTCTACAATATCCTCCTAAATTTTTTAAGGGAAATTCGATGTATTTTTAATGTTATAGGTATTTGTAGCGTCAGCGGCCTGGTTCTTTCCACCGCGCCGCTGGGCCGGCCGATACGCTTAATTATATTTCATTCGCCTCGTTCGCTCGATTACAAGTGTAGTAGTCCTTTCGATGCCCGCCAGAGGTCACTACGTTCAGAGTAAAGAAAATAACAACCGGGATTACCCTAACGCTTCTCCTCGTTTCGCTCTTGTTTCATATTCTTTCGTAGTGCGCTGGAGTTCACACGTGTGTTTTTTCGATAGTTCTAATAATTATAGAAGTGATCATGAGTGGATGGAAGAGAAGAAATAACGAAGAATTATTTGAGAATCTAAACAAGCAAGTAAAAATTTTACAAGAGACTATGAAGGTGTTAAAGGAGAAAAATCAAGATGGCGAGTCAGAGAGTGACGACGCAGTAAGACAAAAGTCAGGCGACAGCGGATCAAGCAGCGAGGACGGAAATTCCGAGGAGGAACAAAGTAAATTTAAAATTCTTTTATATTCTCGAAATATTTTGGGACATGGCCTTGCATAAATATGTAGGCCGGTCGCACAAGCTGAGAATAGTTCTCACGCGGTTTCAAAAGATAGGAAAAGAATAAAGGTTTTACACGCTCGCACGACGTGTTTAGACAATAAAACCCTTTTTTCTGCTTGAGGCAGCATATACGCACGCATGACGTAGGCATTGGAAAGAAACTAATTCTTTCAACAGGGTCCACGTATGGTTCTTAACTGCCTAGAACAGGCACATACGTAAACACATGCTCGCAGGACATGTGTGTACGAAGAGATTAAGGCCAAAATGCGTAGTGGCTACGACCACCATCTTTTTACCCCGCTATATCAGTTATACGCATAACGTACATGAACAGAATTAAAAGTAAATAAATGTCCTCTCTACACATAGCGGACTAAACCTTGATTCTAAGATATCTTCTAGAATCGCAAATATTTTGTTTAGTAAAATAAAAGTAGGATCCATTTTTACAGTAAAAAATTAATTAAAAATAAAATTACAGGTAATAAAGAAAATTTATCAAAAGCTGGCAATGACAATAACTTAGGGTTGATAAATCTGGAAAACCTGGTAGAACCTAATAACCAAAAAGAGGTACCAGAGAGTGTGGAAGTAATAAATGAAACACCTCTTAATGAAGACTTTGCGGAAATTTTTGGAGATGACCCTTCGGCTTCTAATGCTTTACAAATAAAAATACATTCCAGCATTCTTAATAGATGGAAATTCTGGTTCACAAACGGAATCAAGAAAGAGCAAAAGGAGGATCTCTTAGGAAAATACCAGAGTCCTGGTGGCTTAGAAGTACCCAAGTTAAACCCGGAAATTCTCTTAAAATTACCGAAACACTCAAAATCAAGAGACTCCCATATGTCTACGAGACAACAGTTGGCAAGCGCTGCACTAGCAGCCCTTGGTTCGGTCATGACAACCTTGATTGAAGAAACTGATAGTATTGATAAAATTCAGGTTATGGAAAAATTACATGATGCTGGAAAGATCATGGCTGAGATTATGCATAGTCAAACTAAATCAAGAAAAGCCTTCATTGTAGCAGGAGTTGATAAAGATACCAAAACCATACTCGAAGACACAAAAACAGAAGATTTTTTGTTCGGAAAGAATTTGTCTAAAAAGTTTAAAGCAGCTAAAGTTATGGATAAAGTAGCCAACTCTATGAAGAAACAATCCTCCTACAAATCTCAAGGAGCCACCTCGACGGCTAAACAGCCTGCAAACTCAAACAGCCTGCTGGGAAAAAGGCCATTTCCCAATCAGTCAGGCTCACGTCAAGGATTCCAATATCCATCAGGACAGGCCAAACGATTGGCTTTCAGGACGAAGCAACCAATCAACAACAGGGCGCAGTATCAAGGATACAACAAAACAAGGAGTCAGACAGGGTTCAAATAATGTAGGTTTCATTGCTGGTAGACTAAAAGGGTTTTTGAATAACTGGAAAACAATTACGTCAAATAGGTTTGTGTTAAGTTGCGTTAAAGGTTATAAAATAGATTTCCAAAAAGAAGCAAAGAAGGGTAAGGTACCTTTAGTAAAATTCGACTTAACCAATGAGATTAAAAGAGTTAAGCAAGCTATTGATCATTTACGACAAAAAGGGGCGATAGAAAGCTGTAAACCAAATAAGAAACAATTCCTATCAAGCTATTTTCTGGTTCCAAAACCAGAAAGATCGTTCCGTTTTATACTAAACCTGAAAATGTTAAACAAATTTATCAATATTAGCCATTTTAAAATGGAAGATGTTCGAACAGCTGCGAAATTAATTTTCCCAGGGTACTTCATGGGCACAATTGATCTAAAAGATGCATATTATTTAGTACCGATTCACAAAAAAGTCGAAAATTTCTAAGATTTGAACTTCTAGGGAGTCTATACCAATTTACATGCTTGCCTTTTGGGCTAAACGTAAGTCCATATATTTGTAACGAGTTAATTACGGTGGGACGCGAATCAGGGAGTCGCGGGAAATGTTAGTAATGCCTTGTAACTCTCAATTAATATTTGATACAACTCGAGCGGTAAAGTTATATCAGTGGGTGAGTGCTACTAATATTATAAGGATCGCTGGGTAAAGGATGGGTTTAACGTAATCGACTCGATTTACAAGTGAACACCATTCGTATATTCAATAATTAGTTATTGTACAAATGTAAGTGTCGCGATTAAATATTAAATAAAATGTGTGTGTTACCACTAATTGCACGGTGTTGACGCACTGGCGATGCGGGGCGTACGAGTGGCTATTTCAAAGTGCCAAATAGAATATAAACCGAACTCGCGGATTCTATGAGGTTAACTATGATTCCGATGGAGACTTTAGCCCGATCTTGCTGGATATAACCAACTCTGTACGAGCGTGACACGACGTGACTCTACGCGTGACTCTATAGCTTTGAACCGACGAGGGTTGAAACCAAAGGGTTTATATAGTCCCGAAAATGAGTGGGGGTTCGTTAGAAGTTTCCATATAAGGAGATCTTTCGGGGTCGTCGTCGTGTCATTCCCGTTCCCATGGTCGTGATCCAGATGGTCGAGATCACGACCCCCATTAGTGGTATGTGATAAACAAAAAGGATTTTAGGGCGTTTTCCCTTCGTAGACGCGAGCTCGAAAAACGGTTGAGAGCAGCGTATGGGAAAAATTCCACATACGTAACATCTCCCTCCCCAAGACGAAACATCGCGATTCACGTGATGCTTTCTCAGAAGAAGGAAAAACGCTCCAAAATCATTTTATGAGAAAAGTCTAAAAGAGAATTGTCGGGTGTAGTGTAGTGTAGTGTACTTATCGCTAGGTGTTGTAGGGTGTGGAAGTTTTATTCGTCGCTGGGCACTACGTAGCCGATCTGTAGCCAGTGCTCGATGACGTCCAGTGGTGGTTGCCCGGGTAGCCGGTCGAGCGTCAGCGTGGCCGTGAGGCCGTCCAGTGTAGGTTGTATGTCTGAGAGGAGGCCCTTCCTTCTCGCCATGACCACCTCCGCGATTTGCTTGGTCCTCTGGAGCGGTCTGCAGGAACGTAGTTTTACGCCCCTCAGCTGAATCCTAGTTGTTAGCCATGGGAGAGCCTGGAACCGGGGTGCCAGGGACCGTAGCTCCGTGACAGGGTCGTCCATGGAGATGTCGTAGTCGCCCAGGAAGGTGGTGCAGGTAGTTCCATTAACTGCGATGACCTCGCCACGAACCCATCTCTTCCGAGACAATTTCACGGTCACGAGTCGTCCCGGCTTAATACTGTCTATCGTTGGCAAGCATAAATGCTGTCTGGACACCATAAAATTGTGCAACTCGCGAAACACAACCTTCGCTGCCTCCGCGTATTTATCCAAACAGACCCAGAAGGTGGTGGGGTCTTCCACGTACATTACCAGGCAGCGGCATGTTTCACCGAAATCGCGCACCGAGAGGGTCCTCATGTTTGCGTTTCTTCGTGGTGATCTGCTCCCCCGGTATCCAGTCTCTGATGTTTTCGTCCGTCACCTCCTTGATGTCCAGCCAATCCGGAATACGGTTTGGGGCGTTTTTGGTAGTTGTTTGAGTCCCCACTGCCTTAGATGTGATCTTGCGGGTAGAACAGCTTCGGCCTTTTCGGACGAGTCCTCTGGTGTTACAACTGTACGGCTTTGATGTAAGTACAGTACCCACTCGGGGTAATGATTCCCAAGAACCGTGATATCCTGTTTGTACTGCGACGGTCCTTGTACCTTCGTTCGGGGTGGTTTGTGTGGCAATGTTCTTAGACATGGAGGCTCGATTTGTACTGAGTTAAGGGGCCTAATGCCCAGCTTTTATAGGGAAGGAACCCATATCTCGCCCCCCACCCTGAAGCTATACGTGCCAGAGGGGGTTTCTCGTGGGAGTGGTTTCATCCCTCTAGAAGACGGTGGCGCACGGGCTGTGATTTTCGGATGTACTTGGTGTATTCATTGGCATTTCCTGGTTCTCTTTTGGAGATTCTGTTTTATTATTATGCTGGCGAGATTTGCGTTTCATGATCAATATTAGATTTACTATGATCAGTATTACTATTATGCTTCCAATAGAGGAAAAGGTTGAGATTTGTACTTGTCGAATGGATGTTTGATGAGTTGCAAAATTTCTAGCTCGTTGTTCTATTTCTGTAAGTGATAGTGCTGTTGGCAGATCCTCCCATTTTGTAGGTTTCTGCTCGTTCACTTTCAAAGCTTCGAAGTGATGTTCGTTTACCTCTGGTATAATTATTGATAAATTATAAGATTTAGAGGGGTAGTATTCAATGTTTTGCGAAGTGTCAATGGTTTCCAGTGATTTTAGTTGTACGGAGTCTATTGTTGCTTGGCAACCTGGTTTTAATTTAAAGATTCCGACGGCAATGATATTTTGCGTTACAGGTTTCTTTCCTTTGCAATAAATTTGTGCCTTTTTATTTTCTGGCATAAAGTAAAGCCACGTAGCTGGTGTATTTAAGGTCTGCCAGTACGGTTTTACTTGTGTGGTCAATTTAATGGTACAGGTGTTCCAATTTATCGAAGTCGGGTTTAATAACAACATAGATTCGCAGGTTGGTTGTCGATCTGCTTGATATACCGGCAGTGTAGCAGGTCCCAAAAATTGATTGTGATGAAACCGGCATGTTTTCAAGTATTCTTCCGTTGGAGAAAAATATTGTTGTTCGTCTGGTGAGACTGCAATAAACTGGATTTGTGGCTGGATGTATGAGATTACTTTTTCTGTTCCAAGATTGCGTGTCGATGGGCAAGGGTATATTTTGTATAAATTGTACGTTTTACGTTCTAAAAGAGGTATGGTGAGTTCAAAGAGTATTCTTCCTCTCGTGAAGATTACGTTTAAATTTGTTATTTTTTCGATTTGCTCTGTGACAAGTAAACATTCACTTATAAGGAATGGAGTTTCCCGATTTGGAATATATATCTTTAAAGTACTTATAGTAACTAAGAAATCCTGAAAATTATATCTGCAATGGACCTATTTTACTCATGTTATCAATAACATTCAATGTAGCCTCAAGGCGTATGCGAAAAACGGCAAAATCCTCTTATTTAAGAATAATTGGCTAAAACCTAGCATCTGTATGTTTTTTGTGGTGTTGAATCTGAATATGACATTATTGTTTGCGCAAAACAAAATCCTAAGGTAGTTCTCTTAATAAAAAATCGTTTTTTTTGGAGATAACTGAAAAAGAAAAGGCTGGGGAATTTTTTAAATAGTCGACTTCAAAGTTAACATGGTGAAACATGATGAAAATAATTACAATTTTATTCCAACACGATAGAGCAGTCAATGTGAAGATCGTCGAACAATGCATGACTCATACATATACTCATCTCACAGTGAGCACACTTCACAAACGCCAGATTGCCGCACTTGAAACACTTGTCGTTAACAATGGAGTCGAAACAGCAGTTGTAGGGGCTGATCCAAGTTTCAGGCTTCATATCCAAATATCCAGACTTGTAGAAGGCAAAACGGATCATGTTCCGGAATCGGGGTGCACTGAACTGGAAGATGGCGAAGGACTGCAGATCCAGGAATCTGTCCCGATGCCAGATGTTCACGTCGCCGTCTTGAATCGCAGTGTCAGTAATGAACCGCACGAATGATTTGTATGGTCTGAAGAAGTACACGTCTAACGGCTGGATCATGCCAGTGCAGCCTCCAGCAATGAGCTGTTTGATAAGCTCGACATCGTTTGGTTTTACCTGATCCGAAAGGGCATCATCTTTGTTAGAAGTCCACGAATCCAGCAGAAGCAGGATCTTCCGCTTCTCCGGAATACTTGGCCAGAAGACGTCAGTGTAGAATGTACGCAGGTCGTCTTTGGTCATGTTAGCCGTGCGCCCGGCATAGGACTTTATGTTTGGCGGATCGTCCTTCTTTGATTTCGGGAAGACGCCTTTAGCTTCGGCTATGAGCACGTACATTGGTCGCATGATTTCGCCATCCATGGTAACGACTGGCATTACCATGTATGAATGAGTCGTTGCGGCAACAGATCCAACTGATGCTCTAATTGCAAACGCTCCTCTTTCACGCAAGGTGCGATAGGAATGGAGCTCTTTCTCGAAGCGACTCTGATCGAAATTCAAAACGTTACAAGGAAGAATGTTATCGTTAATAATGAGCTGACGAATCGTAAGTACGAACTGGTCAGCCTTTTCCACGAGAACCGCTTCTTTCGTCTTCCAGTTTTTGCCTACCCGGTGTGTGATTGCACGGCTCACGATCTGGTTCCGGTACTTGAAGCGATACACCCACGACGGCGAAGCTTTGAAGGAAAGGGTATTCACCGGGTCTATTTCTGCAGCAATTTGAAGTGCCCACAGGCGCAGTGTCCGGTCGTGTATGATTGCGCACCGTTCGACCATCTCCCTAAACTTGACCAAAACTGCCGGATTGATGGCACGAATGGTCGGCTTATTCCGGCTCTTCTCGTAATCGTAAAGGATTTGTATTTTCGTGATGAGCCTGTACCGCGTCAAGACGGTATTCGCAGCTTTCCGTTTCTTCAGGAGTTCTCCGGTCGCACCATTCGTTGTCCAGAACAAATACGCTTTCTCCTTGTACTCGTTACTCAAACTGGTGCGCGGCTTTTTCGTCGGTGACGGCTGGTATTCGGAAGCGCTTGTGGACGACTGCGAAGATGGCGGCTGCTGCGAAGACGATGGCGTGCTAAAATCCATTTCATCATCCCCGAAATCCATGTCGTCTCCCTGATCGTCTCTCTGTCCGATCGCAAAACCCAATGTCTGGATTTCTTCCACTACTTCCATATCACTCTTTAGGAGAGAACAGATGTGTGTGAAAACATTCACTTCTTCCCGATTCATCTGCCGTTCGTTTGTCCCAAACTCGGCTACCAAAGCTCCAACGATGACTTTCGGATCCATCTGCTGTCGATATGTGAACCACTAAATTTGTTGTGAGCTATTGCGTCGCCTGTTTTTGGAGGTCGTAAATCTCCGACGGCGCAACGTCACTCTCTCTGTGGTGTCTTACGACCACAAGAGTTCACTGGAGAGGGTGTGATTAAAGGATGATCTTGAATAAATTGACGCACCGCACATTTAACAATAACAATGAAAACTGTATTTAACTGAACTAAACTTGAACAAAGGTGATTATGGCAATTAACAAAGAGTTGTAGCAGTCCCTATGTTACCCGTGTGGGTCTTGGTTTTAGACTAACTCTTCGACACTTTCGCTGGCGACAAGGTTACGTCGAAGATTCCCTTTAGGGGTGGAGTTTTACAAAGCAGTGGTAGGAAACGTTGTCTATTGGCAGAAATGATTTGGTTGTAGGTGGTAACGAACTATAGGAAAGGGACAACTGATCAAAGTGTTGGTGAATCCGTGTGCTGGTTGTCACGAGGCCGTCTATTTTCTATCACGGCGATCCTGGGACACTTGGCCATGACTTGGGCTGATCGCCTGCGTTTCCGTTGGTAAATTTATGTGTTTGTTCCAGGTCTACGAGGCGCGGACTGACAGACCAAGTGTCTGCCAGATGAGGTTTGGGAAATACAAGGCGCCCTTGTGCGTCCTTGGTGGCCCGGCAACGAGCTAACGCTCAACAAAATTTACAAATTTAAAACTCATGTAGAGATGGAAAATATAATGTTTATTAAAAAAAGGAATAAAGGTATATAAAGTTTGTACAAGTAACAATGAGATACGCGTTTGTCGTTGCTTCGCTATCCGTTCGCCTTAAGGCTGCCGGTAAGTGGATTTAGGTAGAAGGGTTTGGTATTAGACATGCAGTGGTCATTTCTCTTGTTCAGGAAAATTATTATTATTATTAAGTGTCTTTATTGCGCAACACAAGTATATAAGCAAGAAAAGGAAGAAAGAAAACAGGGAAACCCAAAGGCGAGTTTCAGTCACAGACTGTTTTCCAACATAACCTAAACTGGTTATGAATTGGTATCTTGCCCTATGGGCCGAGATGTAACCGCTGGGAGTTAAAAACTGGTTAAAATGGATTTTGAAGCAAATTGGTACGAGTAATCCGAAAAAAATATTTAAAAAATTCTCCGGCCTTTCCTTTTTGAATTATCTAAAAAAAAACCGATTTTTTATTAAGAGAACTACCGTAGGATTTTGTTTTGCCCAAACAATAACGTCATATTCGAATTCAGCACCACAAAAAACATACAGATGCAAAGTTTTAGCCAATTATTCTTAAATAAGAGGATTTTGCCGGTTTTCGCATACGCCTTGAGGCTATATTGAATGTTATTGATAACATGAGTAAAATAGGTCCATTGCAGATATAATTTTCAGGATTTCTTAGTTACTATAAGTACTTTAAAGATATATATTCCAAATCGGGAAACTCCATTCCTTATAAGTGAATGTTTACTTGTGAGTAATTCCTCAGGTGTTAAAGGAAATTCGTATGCGAGTGTTTCCTTAATTCTTTGAGCTGATCTCAATAATTGTTCTGGTGAGAGGATAGCGGGGTGTAGAATTCCTTGCTTCGCTAGTAGTATTGCATCTATTAATAGCAGTAAGTTGGTATTATAATCATCTAAACCTCTTTCGACTTCGATTACGGAGTCTCTGATGGTTGCTTCGAAACGTAGTTTGCTGATGTCTGATTGCGTCTCTTGAAATGCTTCTGAGTGTAAGACCATCATTTTTGCTAGTTGAGACATAGTCTTAGTTAGATTAACTAGCCTTGCGTGCGTAATTGAAAATTCTCCCTTTATGATGTGTGTCTGGTTAGCTATTATTTCGGTAATTTCCCGCTGATCCTTGTAGATTTTGTTTAATTCATGGTTGTAGTATTCGGCGTCCTCTTGCGATAATGTTCCGAATAACATTTTACTGATAGAGCCGATGAATCCAAAAGGTACGCTACGCCGTGGGGATGGTGTTTTAAGATGGGTAGTGTCACCTATTGCAGTGCGTATCAGATTGCTGTAACGCATGGTGTTTTCTTCTTTCTTGATTAATCGAGGTCCTAATTCCTTGCTGAGGCAGTTGATTGAATCATGACGACTGCATAGTTGATTCATCGTTGAGATATGGTGTTTCACATGTGGAGCATAGCTGAGATACCGAGTAACATCTAAAGATGTGACTAGGCGCCATTGTGATTGGAAGGTCCTTATGTCGGGTAATTTTTCGTAGAAAAGTCCGGTGTCTCCTTCAAGTGGTGTTATGGTCCGATCATCACAAATGACAGCGAGAGGCAACAGGAGCAAATATGCGAAAATCATGATTGGTTTTCGGCTGTGAATGGAGAG
The DNA here is from genome assembly GCA_963855975.1 of Andrena chrysosceles. Taxonomy (NCBI): domain Eukaryota; kingdom Metazoa; phylum Arthropoda; class Insecta; order Hymenoptera; family Andrenidae; genus Andrena; species Andrena chrysosceles. Next base: position 620,367 of record CAWLCU010000348.1, on the reverse strand, counting down.
TAGGCATGTTTTAATTTGTCCTGATGTTTCGTGATTAATTTATCGTTCGTTCGTAGTACTACATTATTCAAGTCTGTTACGTCTACTATTTGGTACGGTCCAATGTAATGTGGATCAAATTTACTAGTGCGAGGTTCCTTGAGTACGTAAACAAAATCATCTACGTTAAACGTTGCTGGTCTTGCACGAATATCATAATAACCTTTTGAACGGATTTTTGCTTTATTTAGATTATCTGCGGCTATATTCCGAATATTAGTCACGTGTGTTATTAATTCTACTAAGTAGTCTCCAAATGACTTTAATTTTTCGCCACTTGGGAAAGAGCTTGGTTCTCGAGCTGGCTTTCCAAAGATTAATTCGTATGGGGTGAAATTTGTTGCTTCGTGAACAGATGTATTGTAAGAGAACATTGCGAACGGTATTAATAAATCCCAGTCTTCATAATTATCCATGTAATGCTTGAGGTATTCGGTGAGGACGATGTGACTTCGTTCCAGAGATCCGTTGGTTTGTGGTCTATATCCCGAGGTTGTGATTTGTTTGATTTTAAATATTTCAGATAGATTGGTCGTAAGTGTTCCGATGAAGCTTGTTCCTTTGTCCGTTAGTATTGCGCGAGGTGTACCGTAAATCGCGATGAAGTGTCTAGCGAAAGCATCTGCAATTGTAGCAGCTCGAATGTTAGGTATTGCTACGGCTACACAATATTTTGTTAATTATCTTGAATGGTGAGAATATGTCTGTTCCCACTGGGTGGAATTGGTAAAGGTCCTACTGTATCCAAGGAAATTTTGTCAAAGGCTCCTATAGGTGTGTCGGTGATTAACATTGGTTGACGAGTTTTTGCTCGGACTAATTTCTGTTCTTGACAACTCTGGCATTTTCGGATATAGTCTTGAATGTCGTTGCGCATTTGTGGCCAATGGAATTTTGATCGAATGCGTTTGTATGTCTTCGTTACTCCTTTATGTCCTCCGATTAAACTGTCATGAGCTTCGCTGATGATGTGCCGTTTGTCTTCTTCGGATGGTGTGGTGATGATACAGTTGCATAGAATAATCTGCAGGCCTGTTCCTATGAAAACCTCTTCTAAAATCTTGACGAATTCGTTAGATGGTATTTTGTGAAGGTCCCCCGTGGCAGAGATCCGAAATGATTTAATCTGATTCTGATCCAAAGTGTGTCGAAGATTTTGCAGGCCGTTAAGCACGTCTACTCTTTTAATATTATCAAAGAAGTTATCTGAGATTATTATACTGAAAGTTTTAAATAATCCATTGTCTGTAGTTATCACCTGTCCCTTTTTTGGTTGTGTTGCTAGAAGATTTGATTTACTAATTATTTCAGTATCCAGAAGTAATTTTCCGACGGGGTTTACTAAATTGCAGTCGGCGGAAATGAAGTGTACGTAATGTCCTTCTTCAGCGGTAAAAGTATTTGGAGAAACGATAATTTTATACGGTTGGTCTAATGGAATCTCTTCAAGATCGTCAAGGTCGTTTGAATCCTCGATTTCAGTAGTGAAGAATGGGTAAGGGTCAAGCGTGCGGTCAGGGATCCTAGGTTCGGTTGACCTGCTGTCAGGTGGTTGTCCCACACTTGCTTCGGTCGTAGCTCCTGCAGGTAGCTGGTTTATTGAGGGTTGTAAAGATTCCTCCATGACTTCCGATGATACTTGCGGGGTACTGAGTAAATCTAGTTGAATGTTTCTTGCATTTTCTATTACAGTATTTTCGAGCGGCTCCTCAAAGGATATCAGATTGTCAAAGACGGTCTGGTCCTTATCTAGAGGTACGATTTGAGTGGAGTTTGCTGCGGGCGAAAAACTGTTTATGGTTTCCTGACGTTCATCTGGCATGGTTACCTCTTGAGATAAGCTGGGAAAAGATCGGTTCTTGTGTATTATTGGAGAATGTTGAACGTTCCCACGTGCGGTTTCTTCTATTTCATCTGAGCTGCTGCTTGTCTCTCGGTACTTGGGTCGGTTTTCTCTATCTCGTCGTAACTGTCGTATGCGGTGTCCGATTGTTTCGATGTTGGCGTCAGTTTTCGGTACCTGGACTTTGAAGTCGGGATCCTGGACCTCTCGTGGAATAAGTGATAGGCAGGCAGACGTGGGGTTGCGCGATAATGCGTCTACGTTCTTATTCGTCTTTCCGGATTTATGGACAACCTGGTACTCGTATTCTAAAAGACGGAGCTTCCACTTCATAAGTCTAGAAGTTGGGTCCTTGACAGAATGTAACCAGACAAGTGGTCTGTGATCTGTAACGAGGGTAAATGGGGTTCCGTAGATGTAGGGCCTGAAGTATCTTACGGCGTAAACCATGGCCAAACATTCCTTTTCCGTAGCCGAATAATTCTTCTCAGGTTTATTTAAGGTGGGATCTCCTAGCTGCGACAGGTCGCTGCGACTTGTCGCAGCGACTTGACCTAGCGACTAGCCCTAGGCTGAATCTCCTTGCCTGCGACAGGGTGCTGGCTACAGGGTAAGCCTGGAGCCACAGGACACAAAGAGATGCCGCCTGGCGCCCCGTGGCCGAGGTGAACCCTCGGTCGAGAGGAAAAGCCCCCGCAGTGCCTCCCCGAATTTTAGGGCTTTCGATCCCCGAAGGGGTCCGAGAGCCTATTAATAAGTGAGAAATCTTCGACTTCCTCAATTCTCATCAGATCTTTGCGAAAAGGACGCCAATTGATTGCTTATGTTTCGCCGATGAAACTGACACCAAGAATGACGTAATTCGGACCATAATTGAGGAAATTTCATGAAAAATAAATTTCCATAATTGCAAGCTAATTTCGTTAATAATAGTCCGATTTACACGAAGTTTGGTATGATTTTAATCGAAAAAAGATAAGAAATCCATTGGTGTCACTTGCATATCGATACGATAAAGAATAAAGAATTAGTTTTTTCTAAAACAGGTATGAATCCTCGGCCGACCGCAGCGATTCGAGGTCGGCGCCCCGCAGTCAAGGGGTGAAAATGTGAAATATTCATTTCAGCGTATTAAGAAATTCTTTATTCATTATCGTATCGATATGGAAGTGAGACCAATGGATTCCTTGTGTTTTACTGATGAAAATCATACCAAATTTCATGTAAATCGGACTATTTGTATTTTTCGCCACAGTGCGGCAGAATTTTAAGAAATAAGGAAACAAGTCTGAATTCAAAAGTTATAGGATTTTTATATATTTCTTGTAAACTACTTATATGAGCTCCTAATGAAGGTAAAAATATCATGACGGCTACTTCTAGAGATAAGGGATCCGTTTCGAATTTGTCAGGAAGACGAAGCAGGCGGAATCACACGCATACCTCTAAAGTGCTTCCAAGTGCCATATTTTGCGCGTGTGTTAGTGACAATTGTCTAAAATATCGAGGCAGTTGGAGCTTTCGACTGACATGAGTAGGGCGAAAAATTGATAGAGGATATATCAAATTGTCCTGTCATTTATGATTGTAAGGACAAAGACTACAAGAATTACGGAGGGAAAGAAAATGTGTATTAAACAGAAGATGTAAGGCATTATATTTATTTCTTTATTATTTCTAATTATATTTATTTATTGTTTCCTCATACATGAGACACTTGCAACGAAAGGGATGCAAGTGACGTTTTTCAAACTTTTGAATTTATAACTGAAGTGGTTAGTTAAATCGTTAAATATAATGTTGTAAATAATGTAAGTAATCCAATAGTCCCCCGAAAGGCCTCGTTTATGACGCCCTCTAGTGCCAATCGGGTTTTCTCTTTTCCAAGACCCTTCTCGACGACAGCTAAATGACAGCTTGGATACACATCGAGAAACAGTCGAAGCCCCATATATCTTACATTCGACCAATCTGACTTTAAATTTGTCCTCGGACTTATCATCTAGAAAAAAAAAACAGAATATCAACTCCAAATTTTGCATGAGCAGCGTAAATACCAAATATCGCAATAGTCAACTTATCCTTTCTCCAATGGACAAACAAGTCCAGATGATAATTATTTCATTGTCATCTACATTCTTCCTGGGAACACAGCGCAGATACTATGAAATTCCTGATGACCTGAATCATGTTGATCTGACATCTCACAACATCTGAAATTAACCACCCTTAACGCTCGCTGTTGTGGTATAATACCGCGTATTATGCACAAACCAACGTCGACTTGATCTAGAACAACACATGCTCATCCACAATCACACCAACGTCGGACAGTCCCATGTCCATTTGGGGATTTTTAGAAATGGTCTCAGTTTCTATGTTCACTCACAGTCACACAGATGTATGTTTATGTGAACACCTCATTCTCATCATTGACCATCTCTCTCGACGTTGCGGCGTTGCACAGCGGTCGTCATCCTCGACGAGCCCAGGGCCTTCGGGTGCTATCTCCCCCGTCTCTCGCCGTATCCCTCTCTGTCACAAATGGTGACTCCACAACCACTCCATTGGCTCATCACTCCCTTTTGTGCACGTAGAAAAAAAATCAAACATATATACCACACAATATACAGTATACATATCAAGCTAATTACCAAACTACCACGGAAGCCGTTAAATTATTATTTACTGCCGTGTTTACCTCCGTCAGTTGTTTAAGTTGTTGCACCCCCTTGAATGTGGTCCTGTTGCCATTCTACAGCCCCTTCGGCTGAATTAAAATAACTTTTTAGTTTATTCCGCACATCAAAACCCTCCGCATCTCCGTAACCTCCGGGTCTAACTAACGGCAACATGTTATTCATGGATATGTCCATGTGGGAGTTGTTATATTCAATGCTGTTATCATGTTCATCGCGTAACATGTTATGCAAGCAGCATGTTGCAGTGATGATATCATCAGTCGTTTCTGGTAGTACCGCTATTGCCGAATAAAATATCCGGAACCTTTGCGATAAGAGTGCAAAAGCATTTTCTGATACTCGTCTTGCTCTGCACAAGCGATAGTTGAAAATGGTTTTTTCGACATTTTCCGAAGCTTGATTTTTCGGGTACGGCTTCATACAATTTTTCGTTAGCCGAAAAGCTTCATCGCCTATAATTACATGGGGGATCGTCACGTCGGATCCTGGCAGTGGTTTATCAGTGGGGAAATTAAAATCCCCGGATCGAATTTTTTGCCCCATAATAGATTTATGAAAAATGCCGCTATCGCCTTCTTTTCCGTAAGAGCCAACGTCGATGATAATGAATTTATAGTTAGCATCTACTAGAGCTAATAATACGATTGAAAAATAGTTTTTGTAATTAAAATACAGTGATCCACTGTTTTTTGGGCATAATATACGGACGTGCTTCCCATCCAATGCACCAACGCAATTTGGGAAATTCCACTTCGTTTGAAAATCTTCTGCAATTTTTTCAAAATTTGAAACAGTGGGTTTCGGTAAAAATATTGGCACTAATTTATTGCATAAGTGTTTCAGTACGTCTTTAACAACCACGCTTATATAGCCGTAAGATATTCGGAATGCAAATGACAATGATCTGAAACTTTCTCCAGTAGCGATGAACCTGCAAAAAATATATTATCTAATTATTTCAGCTGCTGACTGTAAAATAAGATGGAGGAGCATACGCGATGCATTCATGAAAATGAAGCGGGCCAATAAACACTGTACACTGTACAGGGTCGAAACATTCCATACGAAATCGTACACTTTTTGGAGTAACATCTCGGATGTGGCTTAAATTTGAATATGTTGCAATCTTTAAGGATGTATAAACATATCTCGAAGGATTTTTGAAAATTTTGAAAAATGTCGATTTTACAGCTGTTTGAAGGTAATTGCCAACTTTTTTCAATAAATTATAACTAGGGAAGTAGTAAACGGATGGAGATGAGGTTTACGGGGATTTGTAGAGAAGACATTGAAGTTTTAAGAAAAAATTATTTCAATTTTTAAAAAAATAATTTGAACCATTTTTGTGCAATTATTATAAACAAATGCAGTTTTTTAACCGCGGGCGCGATTTTAAAAATCTGAAAAAAAAACAGAATATAGTTCTATCCTTCCCCTTCAAGGACTAATTGTCAAAAATATGGACATTCTAAAATTGGCCTTGTAAAAATTGCCGAAAGTTCAAATCACACCGGCTCGACTGGCTGAACCGTGCGGTATTCGCAGCGGCCAAGCGGCTATATCTGTTATTCTTATACAGTGTTCTCGAATATGGTAAGTATTTGTAAAAAAATGAAAAAGGAAAACTTTTACTGTTTTTTATACACAACATAATACGGTAACTTAATTTTTGGTGTTCGCAATATTTTCCATGAAACGAAGGTGACCCTCAGTTTTTTTAATTAGAATGCTATATATTTGATTATCAAATATGAAAGAGACTGTCAAGACAAATCCAACCATTTTGTATACTATGACCTTCAGTGCTACACATGGCTAGGAATTAAATAAATATATCGAACTATTTGTCTAGTAGATTGAATTTCATCTTTCATTCCTAACCATGTGTAGCACTGAAGATCATAGTATACCATATGGTTGAATTTGTGTCGACAGTTGCTTTCATATTTGATAATAAAATATATAGCATTCTATTTAAAAAAACTGAGGGTCACCATCGTTTCACGGAAAATATTGCGAATACCAAAAATTAAGTTACCGTATTATGTTGTGTATAAAAAACAGTAAAAGTTTTCCTTTTACATTTTTTTACAAATACTTACCATATTCGAGAACACTGTATACGAATAACAGATATAGCCGCTTGGCCGCTGCGAATACCGCACGGTTCAGCCAGTCGAGCCGGTGTGATTTGAACTTTCGGCAATTTTTACAAGGCCAATTTTAGAATGTCCATATTTTTGACAATTAGTCCTTGAAGGGGAAGGATAGAACTATATTCTGTTTTTTTTCAGATTTTTAAAATCGCGCCCGCGGTTAAAAAACTGCATTTGTTTATAATAATTGCACAAAAATGGTTCAAATTATTGTTTTTAAAAATTGAAATAATTTTTTCTTAAAACTTCAATGTCTTCTCTACAAATCCCCGTAAACCTCATCTCCATCCGTTTACTACTTCCCTAGTTATAATTTATTGAAAAAAGTTGGCAATTACCTTCAAACAGCTGTAAAATCGACATTTTTCAAAATTTTCAAAAATCCTTCGAGATATGTTTATACATCCTTAAAGATTGCAACATATTCAAATTTAAGCCACATCCGAGATGTTACTCCAAAAAGTGTTCGATTTCGTATGGAATGTCCCGGTCAGAAAAAAAGGTAAAATTTAAATGGCCATTGTTGGGCAAGAATAGTTATTTGAACAATGTATCGTTTTAGAGGATGCAATACTAAACTGAATTTATTGGAAACAAGAGCTCTCGAAAGAGCAAAATTAATGGGCAGTATCGACCGATCAATGGAAGAACAGTCCGACTCCACTTCGACATTTTTTAAAAATATCGCGGTAACCGTTAATAATTAACCACTGTTTCTGAATAATTAACTTGCCTTAATGTCAGCAGCAACTTGTCTTGTGGTGAAATCGGGTGTAGCACTCTCGTGGATGGTTCTGTTTTTATATCGTTTCCGATGAGGTTTAATACAAAGGCAACCTGCTCCTTATTCAAACGAAAGAATTGTCTGTAGATAGTTTCGTTATCCTCCAAATGATTCGTAATTAGGATCCTGCTGTAGCCCTCTGTACTTCGGTTTGCGTACAACCTCTTCGCTGCCTTTCTCTTTTTCCTACTTTCCAACAACGCTAACAAAAGTGCCTCATCTTCTGCCTCTTCTTGCAGCAATTGTGCCACCACCGGAATAAAATTGCGGTTCATTTCACAAATCTGTCTTTACTTTTACACCGCACAGGAAAATTCGGATATCACTATCGTTTCACAGACACTATGCAACACGTTTAAGAAAGACACTGGTTATGAAGCGATGCTTCCACTTCGGAGTCCAAGTAACGAGTGTCATTCTGACAATGGTTGGAAGGGGTCCTGAACCAAAGGCAATAAACTAACAGCATTTATGACTAGCCTGTTCAAGCTATTCAGGTATACCGGAATTTGGAGTACGCAGGCGAGTCCATGCTTGGCTGTGCATTTCACAAATGCGAATTAATCAGTGGAAATGAGACAAATATAAGCATGTTCCTCTTAGCCCCCAGGTGCTCCCTAATAAATTTAAGAAAAATCGCGCCACCCTATTATCGAGAAACGATACATAAAAGTTTAGCCCCCGCGCGCGCGACGCATGTTTCGGTCCTGGGGATGCCGCCGTAACGCAGTCACAGCGCGGAGCCCCCACTCCGCAAAAATCGCGTGATGCCCTGACGTGGTCCGCGAACCCGTAGCCAAGAAAAGAAGGATCACTTACAAAAAGAAGTGAAATCCCATCAAAAACATTTAATGTAAAAAATGGAGCCGAGTCTCGTGACACATTTACCCATAAAAAGTTGTGAGATGTCATGTAGAACCGAGTCTAGTGCTCTCATTAACTCTGACACTTTCGTTCACAAATCACTCCAAGTCTACCTCTTTAGTTAAAGAACATTTTGTGACTTGGCAATTACGAAGTACGAGAATGTGACGGAAGTTGCTTATATTTTAATATTCACGTTTATTAATAAAGTGTTGCATAAACTACTATTTATACAGGAACTGAACGTAATAACTTCCCTGTGCTGCGTAATTGCCAAATCACAAAATATTATTTAACTAGAGATGTAGACTTGGAGTAATTTGTGAACGAAAGTGTCAGAGTTAATGAGAGCACTAGACTCGGTTCTACATGACATCTCACAACTTTTTATGGGTAAATGTGTCACGAGGCTCGGCTCCATTTTTTACATGAAATGTTTTTGATGGGATACAAATGACAGGATATTAATAAAAACTCACTTAGTGGATAACCGAACAACGTATACATAATTCTTCGATTAAACAAGTTGATTTTGTTTTAAATCACAGTGGTAATGATCTAAAAAAACATCATCTACGATAGTGAAACATTTGATTTATTGTTACCGTTACGAGTATATGTACACACACACGCACACACACGCGCGCGCGGTAAAAAATTTATACAAATTGGGCTGTAATCGCACACGCGCGCGCTAAAAATTTATAAAAATTGGGTTATAATAACACTAGTTTACAAAATTAAATAAATTTCATGTACATTTGATGAGAGGTGCTTTTTCTTATGGATTTTCTCCCGCTGAATTCGAAAATCAAGGTTAAATTTTTTTTAAGGAACAGTTTTTAAGATATTGCGATTTTTTCAATTTTTATACAACTTTTCAGTTTAAAAACCATATCTGGAGCTAGATGTGCCCGATTTGGTCGTTCTTGGTACCAAATGAAAGACATTGAAATGATGAACAAATATGTATAATGGGATCTTTAATTGGTTAAGCGGTTCAAAAGATATTGATGAAAATAGTCCACATTTTAAGAAAAATTAAATTTTTGAGCCTATTCTGTGGCCACGGAAATATAGAAACCGATAAAAAACGTCCGGTTTCTCTTCATATGCGTAAACCTGATACTTTTTCCCAAAACCAAACGAAGACAGAGCAAGAATCAAAACTATATTTCTAAAATATTCTAAAGAATAAAGTTGGGTTCTTTCGTATGTTTTTTTACAATCAAAATTGTGTTGTTTTATTCAAAACGAAATGTCAGTTTTCGCTGTAGCAATGGCGTCAACGTGAGAACGAAAAAAACCGTTGCCGGCATGGCTACTTGCCAAAATGTGGGATTTGGATTAATTCACTCAGTCGCTAATAACTTTGTCATTTTTCGGTCAATTTACTTCTGGTTGGTGTTATTTTTTGCGTAAAAGTATCAGGTTTACGCATATGAAGAGAAACCGGACGTTTTTTTATCGGTTTCTATTTTTCCGTGGCCACAGAATAAGCTCAAAAATTTAATTTTTCTTAAAATGTGGACTATTTTCATCAATATCTTTTGAACCGCTTAACCAATTAAAGATCCCATTATACATATTTGTTCATCATTTCAATGTCTTTCATTTGGTACCAAGAACGACCAAATCGGGTACATCTAGCTCCAGATATGGTTTTTAAACTGAAAAGATGTATAAAAATTGAAAAAATCGCAATATCTTAAAAACTGTTCCATAAAAAAAAATTTAACCTTGATTTTCGAATTCAGCGGGAGAAAATCCATAAGAAAAAGCACCTCTCATCAAATGTACATTTTCAGTGTAAACTAGTGTAATGGATAGTGTCATCTATGGTCCAGTTGAAGTGCTGGGTACGCAATCACCTGCTGCTTGTATTGATTTCGCTTCAATTTCGTTAATTATTTTAAATACAGCAGCCTTCGCTTCAAGAATAAACTGAGGCTGAAATGTTTTTACTGTCTCCGCCATGCTTCTGAAAAATAACGAAATGCAGTCTGTATCTTGCTGTGCTGACGTGGTGATGGTATGCAGCAGCTTTTGCCGCTCCGTCATGCTTCTCTCCAGGATATCCAGTACTGCGTTTGAGTTGCTGCTGCGGCGCTTTCTTCGTGATGGAGTGGACGAACCATCAGAGCTCCTCCTTCTTGAGGGCAATGCGTCGAGCTCTGAAATATTGTGATCTGGAACAATTTCTATTTGCTCTGTCGGTGGTTCTGCCACGGTATTGTCCGTCTGAGGATACTCCGCGTTGAGCTCAGGCGCTTTGACCTGCTCGTCGACATCCATATTACTCTGGGTACTGTAATAACATGAAGAAAATGAACTTTTAAGATTTATTTTATTTTAAAATTCATATTGTGCGTAAAAAATACCTGCCTTCTCTCGATTGGAACATTTTCTAAAAATTCCATGCTGGCCAGCAACGCCCATTTTGATTTAGGCTGTGCTGCCGACCCCGTTCCATATTTGTTTGCGCGTTTAATGTGCATGTAGGAGTCGCGTATGTTACGCCACCTGTACTTGCAGTCATCAGCTGAAATAATTAGCTAATACATTTCTTGCAGGTTCCTTGCTACCGGAGAAACATTCAGGCTGTTGTTATTTGCATTTGGAATATCATGGATACATACAGTGATTCACGAAAGTATTCTGATACCCTTTGAAGTAGAATAACTTTTTTAAAGTTGGGCCAAACGACTTGAGTTTATTGAAGAAGCTAGAAGGATTAATTTACTAGGTGACGTGTTTCGTCGTTTTGAAATAAAGAAATTGCGATTGTTCAGAATAGCGAAGAAAATAGTGAAGGTCGATTTGTCCAAATTTTTTTATTTGAGCCTGCAATGACAATCAATAACATAACTTTTACATAGTTAAGTAAGTTTTATGGTCATAAACTGAAAATTTTGTCGAAAAGCGACCTTCACTATTTTCTTCGCATACCTTCTACCTTCTTCAAAAAACTCAAGTCCTTTGACCCAACTTTAAAAAAGGGACATTCCACGCGAAATCGAACACTTTTTGGAGTAGCATCTCGAATTTGGCTCAAGTTTTAGTATGTTGTAGTCTTTAGGGATGTATAAACATATCTCGAAGGATTTTTGAAAATTTTGAAAAATGTCGATTTTACAGCTGTTTGAAGGTAATTGCAAACTTTTTTCAATAAATTATAACTAGGGAAGTAGTAAACGGATGGAGATGAGGTTTACGGGGATTTGTAGAGAAGACATTGAAGTTTTAAGAAAAAATTATTTCAATTTTAAAAAAATATAATTTGAACCATTTTTGTGCAATTATTATAATCAAATGCAGTTTTTTAACCGCGGGCGCGATTTTAAAAATCTGAAAAAAAACAGAATATAGTTCTATCCTTCCCCTTCAAGGACTAATTGTCAAAAATATGGACATTCTAAAATTGGCCTTGTAAAAATTGCCGAAAATTCAAATCACACCGGCTCGACTGGCTGAACCGTGCGGTATTCGCAGCGGCCAAGCGGCTATATCTGTTATTCTTATACAGTGTTCTCGAATATGGTAAGTATTTGTAAAAAAATGTAAAAGGAAAACTTTTACTGTTTTTTATACACAACATAATACGGTAACTTAATTTTTGGTATTCGCAATATTTTCCGTGAAACGAAGGTGACCCTCAGTTTTTTTAAATAGAATGCTATATATTTTATTATCAAATATGAAAGCAACTGTCGACACAAATTCAACCATATGGTATACTATGATCTTCAGTGCTACACATGGTTAGGAATGAAAGATGAAATTCAATCTACTAGACAAATAGTTCGATATATTTATTTAATTCCTAGCCATGTGTAGCACTGAAGGTCATAGTATACCAAATGGTTGGATTTGTCTTGACAGTCTCTTTCATATTTGATAATCAAATATATAGCATTCCATTTAAAAAACTGAGAGTCACCTTCGTTTCAAGGAAAATATTGTGAACCCCCAAAATTGAGTTACCGTATCATGTTGTATATAAAAAACAGTAAAAGTTTTCCTTCTTCAGTTTTTTACAAATCCTTACCACATTCGAGAACAGTGTATAAGAATATGAATAATAAGAATAAGAAGAACACTGTATAAGTATATCTGTTAAGATATAGCCGCTTGGACGCTGCGAGTACCACTCGGCTCAGCCAGTCGAGCCGGTGTTATTTGACGCAGCGTCAACTTTCGGCAATTTTTACAAGGCCAATTTTAAAATCTCCATATTTTTGACAATTAGTCCTTGAAGGGGAAGGATAGAACTATATTCTGTTTTTTTCAGATTTTTAAAATCGCGCCCAATGTTAAAAAATACATCCCTAAAGACTGCAACATATTCAAATTTAAGCCACATCCGAGATATTACTCCAAAAAGTGTCCGATTTCGCGTGGAATGTCCCAAAAGTTATTCTGCTTCAAAGGGTATCTGAATACTTTCGTGGGCCAGTGTAAGTGTTGTTGCAAGAGACGTATGGAAACAATTATACGACAAATGACTTAGTGCCCATATTTTTACCGCAATCTAAAATTTCCGATTTGGAAAAAATTGCAAACGTCTTTATGATGAAATGGAATATTGCAAATAGCATTGGAATACTTGATGGGAAGTGTGCTTGAATATTGTGCCCTCAAAATAGTGAATCATTATACTTTAACCCTTTCGACCCGACTATTTTTTATTTGGATTTCATTATGTTTTCTTGCAGACATTGATTGTACTTGGCTGCGGATGGGTACAGATCAAACTTGACAGTTGTAGGTCAGTTATAAAAATTGGGACATATGTGTCTCGAAAACGCATAGGCATATCTATATGTTCACTAAGATAAATAAAAATGTAATAATTTAAAAACATTTTAAGCAAAATAGTTGTATCATAGTGTGAATGAAAAGGCTGCGATAAAAAATTTCAGATAATTATTCAATCACACGTAGTATAAATCACGAGATTTCTATCATTGCGACGCTGCAGCCAGACACTCTATCAAAATAAAACCTATCCAGCATAAAAAATTCCCTGGGACATTGTGCCCCAACAGGGCCTAAAGGGTTAATTATAAGAATGGCTTTTCGATTGTATTATTAGCTCTAGTTGATGTTAATAAACATAGTTAAAGAATACTGTACCTGTTCTGTGCACATCAAGTGCCACCACCTGCCACACTTTGTTCTTCATGTCGACTCTTTTATGCAGCACGTGAGAGGCATCATACAGGATGCGATGAGGGGCTACCGCCTCTATTAACCTATCGTCCTCCTCGCTTGAAAACACATCTTTTTTTGGCATTTTATGCTGTTGTCACTGACTACACACAATAAGTAGCACTGATACTATACAGGTCTGTTTCCTATACTGACTAACTATCCCTGTAAGTCGCAGTTTAAATAGCATTTCCACCAGGACGTGCATCACTTTGAGGGTGGAGTCTTTGGCGAAATTCTAAATGCTATTGGTCGCGAAAGAACTCCCACTTTGCAGATCGTAAGGGTAGAAGTGGAAAAATACAATTATAAAGTAAAACCGGTGTTTTGGGTTTTTCCCGCGGGCGCGAGTTTCAGCCGCCCTAAACGGATTGTGAGCGGGTCACGGTTTAATACAGGTTTATGATACTAGACCTTTGGCCCCCTACGCGATATAAAGTAATTAGGAAACATCTGCCAAGCAACTTGCAGAACAATGGAGCAATTTGAAGGCTTAATCCCCAATTGCTACAAGCTAATTCCTCTACGTTCGGCAGACAATAAACCGTGTTTCGCTACAGTAAAAAAGAATAATAAGTATGGTCGGAGCGTTGATCGTGACGAAAATTAATTTTATGGTCCGCACAATTACCAAAAGAAGATGTTGTTATGTTAGATCGAAGAAATTATTCTGTGGAAACACCAGTACGCCTCGTGGAGAGCCACAAGAAGAAAGGGGGTGGAATCTCAAGAAGTAGAGAAACTATTCAACTTGCCATTTTTCGCAATCGAAATGCCGAATCATATTAAACTACTTTATAAAAAAAGGTTTATCATTTTCTTTCGGCAAAGATAGAAAACTATTACTGGATCTAAAGAAATGCATAAAAAGTTTTAAACATCTTCGCCTGTATTCCAGTGTGAATCGTTTGACCTACAATTTTTTCTATAATTTTTAAAATCTTTATTTCTGGCTTCATCTTGGGCCCCTCCACCCAATTGGCCGATTGGAAGGTTACCAAAATATTTTATACTTTCGCAGGAATGTATCAACACTTTGTGAACAGTATTTGATATACCTATAGGATAACGGATACAGGTTCACAAATATTTCGGCATGTTCCGCCTTGTGGGACAAAAGTGGGCTCAGAGCGAGGCGAAAATTCCAATTATCTTTTACAGCCGGTAATTTAAAATTTTTAGAAGCGAAATTTCTTCATTCGTTTACGGTAGGCAATTGCTTGTTTTCGAAGCGTTCGTCGGGAAGCATTTGTGTACCTGATGTCGATCAGGGACAATCAACACCGTGCCGATTTTTGCAGGGGTTTAAACTTTCTTCGCACTGAGTTAATCCGGTAATTGCTCTGTCACCGGGCGCTACACGAGGACTTGGGACCGGCACGTACCGTTGTCCACAACCGGCTCGCGGCACCGTACGGTCAACCCTGTCGTATCTAAATTTTTTTATTACTACGGGTACGAAAGCAGTCGGCATTGTTTTCAAACATCATTACAGTAAATGAGGTACGAGTGGTAATCCTGTCATAAAAGGGGAGCGCGCGGCTCGTTTACCCGGGCCGGGAAACTGTAGCGAAACACGGTTTATTGCCTGCCGAACGTAGAGAAATTACAGTGGTCCCCGGATTATTAACATGCTTTTTTCCCCTGATCATCGGGAAAGAACTACCACCCCACAGTTTTGCTTCCTCGGTGCGAGTCAGGGCCTTCGGTCTCAGGTAGACCTCCCGTTGACTGCCGAGAGCAATAAAATGGCTGGGCCAGGTAATGCAATTTGTATTCCTTATGTCAAAGTAGTTCGATTTGCATGATGTTTGGTATGATTTTCATCAGAAAAACACAAGGAATCCATTGGTCTAACTTCCATATCGATACGATAATGAATAGAGAATTTCTTAATACGCTGAAATGAATACAGGGTGATCCTGGAGCCACTGGACTCAAAGAGATGCCGCCTGGCGCGGAAAGACCCCGCAGTGCCTCCCTGAATTTTAGGGCTTTCGATCCCCGAAGGGGTCCGAGAGCCTATTAATAAGTGAGAAATCTTCGACTTCCTCAATTCTCATCAGATCTTTGCGAAAAGGACGCCAATTGATTGCTTATGTTTCGCCGATGAAACTGACACCAAGAATGACGTAATTCGGACCATAATTGAGGAAATTTCATGAAAAATAAATTTCCATAATTGCAAGCTAATTTCGTTAATAATAGTCCGATTTACACGAAGTTTGGTATGATTTTAATCGAAAAAAGATAAGAAATCCATTGGTGTCACTTCCATATCGATACGATAAAGAATAAAGAATTAGTTTTTTCTAAAACAGATATGAATCCTCAGCCGACCGCAGCGATTCGAGGTCGGCGCCCCGCAGTCAAGGGGTGAAAATGTGAAATATTCATTTCAGCGTATTAAGAAATTCTTTATTCATTATCGTATCGATATGGAAGTTAGACCAATGGATTCCTTGTGTTTTTCTGATGAAAATCATACCAAATATCATGCAAATCGAACTACTTTGACATAAGGAATACAAATTGCATTACCTGGCCCAGCCATTTTATTGCTCTCGGCAGTCAACGGGAGGTCTACCTGAGACCGAAGGCCCTGACTCGCACCGAGGAAGCAAAACTGTGGGGTGGTAGTTCTTTCCCGATGATCAGGGGAAAAAAGCATGTTAATAATCCGGGGACCACTGTAATTTCTCTACGTTCGGCAGGCAATAAACCGTGTTTCGCTACAGTTTCCCGGCCCGGGTAAACGAGCCGCGCGCTCCCCTTTTATGACAGGATTACCACTCGTACCTCATTTACTGTAATGATGTTTGAAAACAATGCCGACTGCTTTCGTACCCGTAGTAATAAAAAAATTTAGATACGACAGGGTTGACCGTACGGTGCCGCGAGCCGGTTGTGGACAACGGTACGTGCCGGTCCCAAGTCCTCGTGTAGCGCCCGGTGACAGAGCAATTGCCGGATTAACTCAGTGCGAAGAAAGTTTAAACCCCTGCAAAAATCGGCACGGTGTCGATTGTCCCTGATCGACATCAGGTACACAAATGCTTCCTGACGAACGCTTCGAAAACAAGCAATTGCCTACCGTAAACGAATGAAGAAATTTCGCTTCTAAAAATTTTAAATTACCGGCTGTAAAAGATAATTGGAATTTTCGCCTCGCTCTGAGCCCAGATTTAAAATTCTGCAGGAAAAATACATACAAACATAGACACGTGTTTACACATACCTAGATCAGAAGTAGGCGTCATGATATTTTTACCTTTTTTAGGTACTCATATTAGTAGTCTACAGGTATCATATAAAAATACGTACTCCCATATCTTTTGAATTCTAACTTCTGTCCTTATTTCTTGGGATTCTGTCGCACTGTGGACAACGGATCGCAGTGCGATTCACAGTCGGACTACGCATACAAATTCACAGACATTGGCGAAAATATGAAGTACCTTTTTTTATTGATATAATTATATGAGCATTATCCTTGAGCACTAATGGATACAAAATTATGAAAATATAAACTTTTTAAATCCCGAATTTTTAACAGTAAATACGTTCACTTCTGGAGACGGCTGTAATATGAATGTAAATAATTAGTATTAGAATAATGAAAAAAATTTTTACCATCATACTACACATTGGGGTTGATTGTTAAGAAGTTGTTTATGTGAAAAAACCCAATGATTTTATTTGTTTTCAACTTGTCAAAAAAAATTTGTTTTTGTCTATTTAAAAAAATGTCGAAAATTGTCCAAAAAACATTTTATACCCATATAATCACTAAACATTGTAGTTTTAGAAAATCCAAACACCAGCTGCGTCAACTTGCGATCTTGAGCAGAATTAATAAAATTGTGTACGCATGTGGGACGAAATGAGTAAATATGTATCTAGACATTCCTTTTCTTGTATCCGATTCATTATGTCTTTATGATGTCTTTATGGAAATGAATATAAATATGATATAGTGAACTATAATTCATAAAATAAGGTTATTATTATTAAAGTTAGTTGAACCTTAATAAATAAACGACACAAGCATCGCATCGCTTTCTTATTTTCTTAAAAAGAAATATATTTTTTAGAAATAGATTTGGGGAGTCGAAATTATGATCAAACATAATATTTATATAAATACTATGCATAAATTGAGACAACAAAACACACTTTTCAATATCTGTAGTAATTTCCGTGTCAAATACTGGTTCTATGTACCTAGATCCTCTTGAAGGCTTGCCGGTTTCACTGTCCGTGTCTACATCACATTCTGGTGTGTTCTGCATGTCCATTAATTCTTCTAAATTTTCTTCATTAACTTAATTATTTAATAACAAAAGTACTTAGGGGAACATTAATTACTTTATCTTTTGTCTGCAATGTGTGATCTAATATTTGAAATCAGAGGATCCGATGAAATTAAGAGATTGTGGAAAATATCCTCATATGTGCGTTTTCTGTTTATTTTTTGACCGGTTATTAGTTCAAGATCAACAAAAAATCACAAAAACAAAATGGTTTATGTGTGTAATATTTATGCCACTTTTGACAAAGATATGATAGGTCACATACAAGAAGTTTGAATGTCCAGCAATTTATATGTTTCGTCCCACTGTCTATTTACCTTCCTTTCTCATATACATTTTTGCAGGAAATAATAGTTCATCTCCTGAAGCCCTTTATATTTGCACCGAAAACCAGATAAAACTATTTTTAAATTTGCTAAATTTTCAAAGTCTCACAACTTTGCTAAAATTCATCCAAAATTGATGAAACAAAACCATTTTAAAGTTTGAACTTTCTACTTTTCGACTCGTTGAATCACATTTATCGAAATGAGTGTCCAGGGGGTAAAATCCGCCCTCAAAGAAGAGTGTGCCAAGCTGCAAAAATTTGTTGATGTTTGTCAAAAGCTAGAGAGTGCAAACAATATTTATTGCAATTTTTATGTTCACTGTCGGAATGTATGATCATTTGCCTTTAAAATAAGTTAAACCTCATCAAAATAGGATGTTTTTTTAACAAAGATACGGCCATGTCCAGAGATGTCTACATTTCGTCCCACAGTGCGACTGGTCGCTGGACTCCTTCGGGAGGAGTCTAGCGACCGGTGGTCGCAGTGCCAGCCTGCGACTAGGTATAATAGGAAACAGACCCTCATCGCATTGTGTTGCACCTCGAGTAGCCTAGGCTGGTACTCAAACAGACTCGCGTCAGGCTCCTATGTCTGGCGCATACCCGACAATCGCAGTCGCATGCAGGAGAACAGATGCATGCTTTCCCCATTGCACCAGTACCTGCGACCTGTCGCAGCTAGGAGATCCCGCCTTTAGGCTGCGGGAGGCGTAAGCAATCGGCAGGTCGTTTCCTATCTCCCCTTGGCTAAGTACAGCTCCAATTGCGAAATCAGATGCATCTGTTGTTACAATGAAAGGTTTACTGAAATCAGGGTATTGTAATATGGGCTGTTGACAAAGTTCGTTGCGTAATTGCTTAAAACTCTGGTCTTGTTCTTCTGTCCATTTAAATTTGATGCCTTTTCGTAATAAGTTAATTAATGGTTTTGCTTTTGTGGTGAAATTAGGTACGAATCTTCGGTAATATCCAACAAGTCCCAAGAATTGTTGAATGTTCTTCTGCGTTGTGGGTGTTGGAAAATCTTGAACAGCTTTTAATTTCCGGGGGTCAGGTCTTACTCCTTCCTTTGAAATAATGTGTCCAAGGTATGCAACTTCCTTTCGCAGGAATTGGCACTTGTTGGTCTGGAGGGTTAATCCATGTTCTCGAAGGCGGTTTAACAATTTTTTGACTTTGATATTGTGTTCCTGTAACGATGATGCGTAGATCACTATGTCGTCCAAGTAGACAAAGAGGTCTGTTCCTTGAAGTCCAGTGAGTGCTTGATCCATCAGGCGTTGAAAGGTGGGTGGTGCATTCTTTAATCCGAAAGGCATTCAAGAAATTTCGTAATGTCCATTTGGAGTAGTGAATGCTGTTTTTGCTTTATCCTTCGGATCCATCTCAATTTGATGAAATCCGCTGGCGAGGTCAAAGACTGAAAAATATTTAGCTCCTCCTAATCGATCTAAGATCTCTGTGATTTGAGGCAATGGATACTTATCAGAAATTGTTATTTCATTGAGGCCGCGAAAATCTATTACCAGACGCCAATGTTTCACTCCGTTTTCGTCTTCTTTCTTCGGGACGATCCATAAAGGTGAATTGTATGGAGATTTTGAAGGCGTAATTATACCATTTGATAGTAAAGCGCTAATTTGTTTTTGAATTTCCTTTTGATGTATGAGAGGGTAGCGATATTGTCTTGTGTTGATTGGAATATCGTTGGATGTATGGATTGAATGTTTAAAGTCGCGGGCCTTCCCAAGTTTATCTCCAGGAAGATAAAATCGGTCGGGAAAATCTCTAACTAAATTGATAACGAAATCTAGTTCCTCCGTGTTCAAATGTTTTGTGTTTCGAGATTCTAAGATTTTTTGTATTCTATCTTGGTTAGTTTTGAATTTTGACGGATGTTCTACAGCTGGGTAAAAATCTTCGTCTGATGAACCGAAGATTTCAAACGGCTCCAATGTTTGTGGTTCTATCTCTACGTCTAGGGGTACATCGCTGGTATTTGTTGCCATAACGTAACACTTTCCTTTCTCGTTCCTCACAACTGCTTCCCCTATGTAAAGATGATCGAGGGTCTTGATACGTGGTAAATATCCTTCCTTAATCCTGGGGTTTGTTATTGTTATAGCA